>JADLZK010009860.1:0-165042 GCA_015847255.1 Hyparrhenia diplandra
GATAGAAATACTAATTGTAGCACTTCACCGAGCAATCCAGGTATCGTATTTATATTTTACCACAGGGAAGGGAGTCTATGGAAAGTAGAGAGAAAAGGATGTCTAATGATTTAGGAAGTGATTTATTTATGAGATCCACCTTCAAAGATTGTAATGCTGAGTAGCCATATGCATCTAACATTACTCAACAGGGATAAGTCACAGGATAAAGATAAATATATAATTGATAAATACCCAAGTCTAAGATCATCATAAGCCACTAGTATCATATACGAGCTATTAACATGTTATAGAAATAATAGAATGAATATTCCTAAGATACTCCTAATCATATATGTCAAATGAATACTACAATTAGTGCAATACATCTAGCTATCATGGCAAGGTTGGATTACTTCTACACATGGCAAGCATTACCAATAACAACCAAGGACGAAACTTGATCATTACCGTAATAATAAACTCCACTAGTCCTACATTCTGAGGGTGGATTCCAAAGGACTCAACAGGGTATCACTCCCCGCGATCTACCACACGGCCTCGGAATGTAGGGTGCAATTGCAGGAATAAACGTTGTATAAACACCACATTTACACATTGCTTATCACCCACATAGTGATCATCTATATGGATGCTATACAATTCCATGCATAAAATATAAAGCAATCTTACTAAACTAAATATATAATCATAGCAAGCATAAACACATATCAATAAGAATATAATAATTATAAAGATCAAAGCCATAACAATTGTATTCTAAATATAAGAGTACTTACAGATCGAATACAAGAGAGAAGTCTCAAGAACGATGATCCTTGCTACTTCTTGACTATATCAGAACTCAAGATGAACTTGATCTTCAACTAGAACTAGCTAGATAGCTAATTACTTCTAGTATGAACTAGGGCTTAGGTCTAGACTTGGCCGACTAGATGGGTATGAGTTGATGAATGAGTATGATAATGAAATTGTTCTCAGCCCAGGGTCATTTGGTCTTCTTATATAGTACTTGGCGATGAACGTCAACCCTTGGATCAAACCGACCTTCAACAACGGTGTAGATACAACCTCAAAGTCGGTAGTAAACCGACCTAGAAAGGAGAGGCTGACTGGATGGCCCCACCTGGTGGCCGGCCTATGTGGCATCGGCGGCCGCCGTGGTGGCTTGCCACCTCAAAGATCCTTTTTTTTGGTGTCCTCTCGTATCTTCTAGAATGTTTTAGTCCACTTTTCGGGTTGAGTTACTTCACGTTAAGTCTTGTCTTCATATGTCTTGTATATTCCCTAACTTTCTCCATTCTTCTCTCGCTATTATCTATCAAGTCCCCGGAAAGTCACAGAATACCGTAACTCGTGGAATTAAGTTAGTTAGACCCCTAGACTTATGTTTAGTCTTTAACTTGAGCCCTTATTTCATGTTATTTAACTTATAATATTATGCTATAAATGTGTGTCAACAAGGATCCACCTTGTGAGGCAATCAAGCAATTGGCTATAGGTGACATAAGACCTTAAGAATATCAAGCTAATGGAAGGAGGATCCACCGGTTGTTCTGCACAAGATTCCGCCGACGTACTCAATGACCAAGTGCAAGGCATCTGGCTGAAGTGTCGGCGCGGCGGTGCCGCACCAACGCTGGGCGTGCGCGCCACCTACTTCCGGCGAAGAAATGACGATCCACCGCATCACCTGTTCGACCACTTGATCTTGCTCCAATTCTTGAAGCCGATGATGAATATGATGAAGATCAAGAAGAAAATGCGGAAGGCGTTGATCGTCGGGCGGCGGGGTCTTCTTTTCTTGGCGGTGAATGGTGGCTCAGAGGGCGCTCATTGTTTTCCCGACATAGAGGTTTACGGACCCCATTGAGATCATATTAACATATTCGAGAGAAGTTTTTTTGGTTGTTCCATAATCTTTTCTCGAACCCAAGAATGTAAAGCGTGACATCCGAGCTAGGCGAGTTTCTACCATTTGATTAAAGGTCGTTTGGTTTTTCACACAAGAAGTTAAAATTTCTATTTTAGAATTCATATCTTTAATTATTCCATCATTAAGCATTAACTTCTTATTTAGATTTTCAATTATGTTTGCTTGTCTCAAAACCAAGTTTTTCAATGAAAGGTAATTTGAATTATAACTTGAGTTGGAATTTGAATTACCTTCTTGGTTGTGTAGGTGCGCGGGTTATTCCACCCATTATAGCCTCCTTGTTGGCGGAACTCGTTGTTGTTGAAGCTGGTGTCTCCCGAGTTTTGGGGGCGTCGTCCCCGAATGGCCAACATTGCCACAAACTTCACATGTCGAATGCGAAGTCTATGGCCTTGGCGGTGCCATACATTCCTTTTAGCAACAAGATTCGTCAAGCCTCTTCAATAGGAGACCTATTGTTGCAAAGCACGCTCATCCATCTCCTCCATGGTATGCATGCGTTCTTGTTGTTTGTATTCCTCCCCAACCACGATTGGATATCATTCTCTCGATAAGAGCCGTAGCTCTATCAATGGTGAGAGGAGAGGAAGGCACCTCCTCCAGCGAGCTGGCATCGATGTGATCCTTTGACATGGGTGTTAACCCATTGTAGAAGTTCTGCAGCACGAGCCAGTTTTCCATCCCGTGGTGTGGGCATGCTTGAATGTACTCTTGTAGCCTATCCCACGCCTCACAGATGGGCTCCATGGAATTCGGCTGGAAATTTGCAATCCTTCCCCTTAGGGTATTGGTTTTGCTCAAGGGGAAGAACTTGGTGAGGAACGCCGTGGAACATTTACTCCACGTGTTGACACTTCCTTGTCTTTATAGAACCACTGTTTTGCCTTCCCCGCGATGGAGAAGGGAAACAGACGGAAGTCTAATTGTGTATGCAGTGCAACATCTTTGAGGACAACGGTGTCGCAGAGCTCGAGGAAGTGTTGTAGATGCGCGCTTGCGTCCTCGCTTGGCAAACCACAAAATAGGTTTGCCTGCACCATCCTGATTAGGCCGGACCGGATCTCGAAGTTCTCCATGCCTATATTGACAGCGGGCCCAACGGGCACGTTGGCAATAGAGGGGACAGAGTGATCGCAGATTGATTTGGCCATGAGTGAAGTAGCAGATGGTGCGAGAGTGATTGGTTTGTTTGTCGGTGGAGTAAGGGGAGAAGACGTGGTACGAGATCGATCCTTCCTTAGGAGTGCCTCCCAGGACTAGTGGTGTAGTTGTTCAACAGGGACAAACCAATCGTACACTATCCTGTTTTCATCCACAATAGGAGAAAACACGAAAAGATTAGCTTTGCATGAGTAATGTCTACTATACACGCATATCATCATGAACACATCCAACTGGTTTCTTTTAACCAATGCCTTCCCCGAAGCGGCGCCCGGAAATGCTTGTTGGCATTTCTTAGCATCATTGCTAGTATTAGCAATGCTGCCCAAGAATACCTTAACGATAGTTACGAGCGTTCTTAACAAGTCCGCAAGCGCACGGAATTATCGATGTAGCATTTCACCCGGGAGTATTCGGGTATCGTTCATTTATATTTTCCCATGAGAAGGCATGGTAAAAGACTCTAGCTTGGATATGGCAAGATAACATGTTGGCATAATAAACCAATACTCAATCTGAGGGGTAAGTCCCGATAGGTTTTTAAGATAGTGTGACACACACTTGAGCCAACGGTTAAGGATAAAAGAGAAAACAAAGAATAAAAGAATGTCCTAAGTGAAGTAGGCATGTTCTAGTATAATTGTGCTAAGAACAAGTTAATGATCATACAAGGTATATAGACAAAGTGAGATGGTCGAGGGAGATGCCCGCGGTGGGTCCGCCCGCCCGATGGACACTTCGAACTCCTACTCAATACCCGAACGTGAAGGAGTGCTAGGGGACAGACAGGTTGTCACCACCTGCCGCCTACCTCACTACCGTGGGGCACCGACATATCGAGAAGGCTCCCGCGGCACCCGGGCCCCATGCCCGCGTGCACTAAGGAACTACCCATATCCCCATGGACTCGACCCTACGGATCAACAAGCAAGAATATGGGCGAACCCGAAGGTACGATAGACCGCCATCTAGGCCTCATGATATATATTGCATGAATGATTAAGCATAAAGTTCTATATGACGAAATCATAACGTAGGAACTATAGCCTAGTTCGCATGCCATGATTATGTCACGGGAACAACATGTTATGACAATAACATATAAACTATATGCAAGTTCATACGTCAAGATTATAACATGAAAACCTTGCTCTAGTTCTATAGCACAACTATAATAATAAGATGAAAGCAAGACTTTGGAATAAATCATATTTGTATTCATACCAAGATTCTTCTCCAAAGTACAAGCTTTCAATGAAGCTTTTTGCCTATTCACAAACTAATCCTAAGTCTAAAGTGTGAGCGTGTAGAAGAGGAATGGCTCCAAGTGTGTGTGTTCTAAAAGAGGGGGGTGGCCTTCTTTATATAGGAAAAGGAGGAAGAGAATGGAGGGCTCTCCATGTTTCTATCAAATTTACGGGCATGCAAACCGCCTTCTCTTGGCGCCAAATTAATTCCCATGGCATGCAACCAAGCATTCTTGGCGGGAATGTCTTCTTCCATGCATGCCACCTTCTTCCAATCCATGCAACTGCATATGTGAAATGTTTTGGCGGGATTCCTTGGCGCCATCCCGAAAAGCACCTTCATGCACCGCCTCTTCTCCTTCGGGACTTGGGTCGTAGCAAAAGCTTGGATGGGATCGGGGAGCAGTCGCGGGGCGGGCGCTTGGCGGCGGCCGCCGTGAGTTTGGCCCGCCTCGTGCCAGTTTTGGCGGTGGGCTTGTGGCCCCTGTCGGTCGCGTCCTTGGGGGTGCTTTTGGCCGGTTCAGCGTTAGTTTTGGCCTGTGGTGGCATTCCCCTTGGCAAAGCACATTCCTTGAGTTATGTTTCACTCCTTTATTTGACGTACTTTCACCTTTTTCTGTGTTTGTTCCTGCAAAATAGATTTTCTTCGAATACAAGTGGAACTAGGTGAGTAGTAAAGGTTTATATGACATAAGTGTGCTTTTCCTCTTATTTAGAGCTAAGTTGGCGGTATAAAATGTATGATAGTGACCGCCAACAGACATCTTGATCTTGATGAGGAGGGTCCAGCTGTGGACATGAAGGTATATCGCTCCATGATTGGATCTTTGCTTTACCTTTGTGCATCTAGGCCGGACATAATGCTTAGTGTGTGTATGTGTGCTCGTTTTCAAGCCAATCCAAAGGAATGTCACAATGTGGTGTTAAGAGAATCTTAAGATACTTAGTTCTCACTCCTAACCTTGGCTTGTGGTATCCTAAGGGTTACAAGTTCAATCTACTTGGCTATTCAGATTCTAACTATGCCGGGTTGCAAAGTAGATCGAAAAAAAGCACTTCGGGGACATGTCAATTCCTTGGACGGTCCGTAGTGTCTTGGAGCTCTAAGAAGCAAAATTGTGTAGCCCCTTTCCACCGCCGAGGCCGAGTATGTTGCAGCCGGTGCATGCTGTGCTCAACTACTTTGGATGAAGCCGGGACCTCAAAAAGGATTACGGATGTCATTTCACAAAGATACCTCTTCTTTTGTGACAACGAGAGTGCCATCAAACTCGCAAATAATCCGTAGCACACTCTAGAACAAAACACATAGACATCCGTCATCACTTCTTGAGAGACCACGAACTCAAAGGAGATATCGCATTCGCCATGTGAGCACTTAGAAAAGTAACTAGCCGATATCTTCACCAAGCCTCTCGATGAGTCAAGGTTTTGTGCTTTGCGTAGTGAGCTAAACATTCTCGATTCTCGTAACTTGGTTTGAATTCCAGCACACATGCAGTTTGTTTGAGACACTAGATCGACATAGGAAAAGTTTTTGAAATCTTTCATATTGTGTTTCAAAAGGATTTCAAATTCTAATCTAAAATTCAATGCCATTGTTACAGTATTGATGATCGTTTCGGCAATGAATTTTGGTGTCTCTGTGATCAAGTTTGAGGAGAAATAAGTCAGAAAGTGGCAATATATATGCAAGACAACTGACTGGAGCGGCAGTGCCGCGTCCCTGCACGGCAGTGCCGCGCAGGCACGGCAAGTGTCCACGCCGTCGTCTTGGCAGTGCCGCACAGGGTTTCAGCGCCCGGTCGAGGTCGAACGGTACCAGGCCAAAAGAATTTCTTCTTTCCTTTTCTACCCCCAGCTCGCCGGTCTTCTTTCCTTCTCCTCGGCTCGACTCCTCCCTCGCTCTCTCGTCTCTGGCCTTGAAGGGAAGGAGGCCCGCCCGCTCCGCCCGCCCACCTTAGCCACCTAAGCGCCGCGCCTTCGGCCGATCTTGCATGGCGCCGCCGCCCCGCCGATCTCTGCCCGTCACTTAGGCCGGCCTGCTCCCTTTCCCGAGCGGGTTTCTTCTCTCTTCTCCTCACTCCACGAGATAAAGGTAAACCTAACCCTAGGCTGTGAAGTTCTTTGCCCGATCTATGCAATGAGTTGATTTTAGTCATGGATTTCTACTCCTAGATGGTTAATGGATCGTGAGGGAAGTACTCTTGATAGTTGGAATTGCTCGATTTGACAAAATCATCACATGCATGATTTAAGGGGGAGGGTGTGGCCTTGCCATCCCCAAATAGAACCTTACTGTTCTTAGCTGGTTCAAACAACAAATATTCCCCAAATCATTCATGAGATGGTGTTGATAAATTTAGAAATTCCAGGAATCGAGTGTCACTCTTCGGTTCAAATTAATTAAAGAAACTAGAATCCACGCCTAAGGTTGACTACGTATTAAAATTGTGAATTTGTATCGAAATTGTGATAGTCAAGTGATCATGTTTGAATGAATACATTAGAAAGTTTATTAAAATGAATTCTGATGACATTTGAGCAAGGGGGAGCGGCAGTGCCGCGTGCTTCACACTGGCGATGCCATGCCTCTAGCAGCGGCAGTGCCGCGTGGCCCAGGCTCTAATCCTGGACAGCTTGCTCAAAATCATCAAAATTTATTCTTCTAACATTTCTACTGCATAGATTTGGCCATTTTACTTTCTATTCATGGCGGTTTCTGATCAAACTCTAAATCTTGCATAGATGGACCCTGGTGGTGATCCCCATGGCAAGAGGAAGATGGGGGTCAAGGTGGTTGAAAAGAGAGGCCGTGGAAGAAAGAACATGAGCAGAGGGGCAAGTGGCAGCAGCAGTGGGTCAGCTGGACTCACTGAGGAGCAGCAGCAGCAGTATGGGTACACCATTGTGCCTGATGGTGACCAAGACACCCCTGAGCATCTTTCTATGTTTGACAACACCTACATGCAGCAGGTTGAAGGTGTCATTGAGATGGCAGCCCCTGCAAATACTCAGCATATCCCAGTTGTGAGCTACCTCAGGAAGCAGAGGGAGGTAGCAGATGCTAGAGCCTACAATGTCTACACTGATGAGCAGACAGAAGGCATTGATGAGAGGTTTTGGGTGGCTTTTCACTCAAACTTCTATCTGACTGTCCTCTTCCACTCATCCAAGAGCAAGATCACCACCATGCACTACATAGACTTTGAGAGGATGGCAGAAAAGGAGGAGGATGCCTTCAATGAGGCAATTAAGGCTTGTGACGGGTTTGAGGCGGAGACATCATGGCATTCAAGCATGATTGGAATGAGGAGATCTGAGTGGATTTCATGCTACTTATCTTTGGGGACAGGCAAGGCGATACTATCCTTTGGATGGTGACGGGGAGACACTACAGGATTGACTTTGTCACCTTACGCCGGATGCAGGGGTTTGGGGGGCGATCGCGGGCAATTCCACGAACATTCATGAGATTGATCCTGTTGACATCAAGGTGATCAAGGATTTCTTTGGGCAAAGCCAAAAGCCGATGGCAAGCGGAAGGGTCTGAAGGACTTTTTCTATGTGATGAACAATCTTTGCGAGGTGCACTATTGATCCCAAGGATGGGGCAGCCTTAGACATCAATGGCTATGCTAGGAACCTTCTTGCCCACTTCGAGAAATGATGAGACATTCAATGTGGGAAAGTTCATTTGGATGCAGACTAGCTAATGCCATGGATGATGCCGGGAGGAACCCTGCCATATGCTCCTTACCTCATGTTTATGATTGAGAGGGTCCGCGGGGAAGACCTATCCCAACATTTTTTTTCATACGATCTACAACATTGAGAAGACCCATGGTTTGGAGGGAGGGAAGACTAGTGGCAGATCTACTGCTGGAGGCACCTCAGCTGGCAGAGAGGACTTGGAGCAGCCCTCTAGCTCTAGGCGGGGGGAGGCACAGTGGCTCGACCCAAGGTAAAGAAGTGGATCAAGGCCATCTTTGTGCATTGCGCATATGCTTCCTGCCGGACTTATGAGATGCGAGGGGAGGTGAGGCGGACTTTCAAGAGTGTTAGGGAGAAGCAAGGACTCCCGGTTCCTCCTTCTATCCCTAGACCACCTCCATTATGACCTCGAGTTGTCGGCTACCCGGCGGCTCGGACGAGGACTTGTCGGACTTGCTTGGTTCGCTCTCTCGGTGATTCATTTCGGCGCTCCCACTGCGTCGCTCGCGCAGACTAGTGCTGTCATTTCGAGAGGAGGAGGACGAGGACACCGCTTCCGGTCGTCGGGGATGAGTCCGGTGAGGGTGACTCCGCTTCTTTTCTTCTCTTTTCTATGATCTTTTTTGGTGCTTGGCGCCAAAGGGGAGAAAATTAGAAGAAATGAGGGGGTCAAACTTTTCGGCATGGAGATGGTTTGAGGATGTTGCGGCGGCCGTGCCTTGAGTTTAGATCCTTTGAGAGTAGCTTGTTAGGTGTGAGTTCGAGAGAAACTCTATTTTATGTAATAATGCCACCTATGACTTGTTATTTCTCGGATTTGGTCTTTGGATGTTTAAACTCTGTGTTAGATAATCTGCTGCAAGTTTATTTCCTTTTATCATGTCTTATATGCTATGGGCTGTGTTTACATGCATGCATGCAGGCGATGATAGGGCGCGGCGATTGCCACACCCAGCGGCGGCGGTGCCACGCACATCGGTGCAAGCAGACAACCCTTTGTGCTCGATGGGTTTACATTTGTCATATGCATCACGGATATATATTTGTGACACCTTGTTGAGCACCCCCGGCAACCATGGATGTAGGGGGAGGCCTTGCACACTTTCTAAATGTGTGACTTGACTTTCATGTCAAATTGAGAATTCAAATCTCACTCACACATTTGGGGGGGAGGCCTCACTACACCTAAATATGTGAAATTGACCTCTTATGTCAACAATGAGAATTCAAAATCCATTCACATATTTAGGGGGAGGTTCCTACGTCCTTGGTCTTCGAAATCTAAGTTTGACTTTACATCTTATGTAAGCTCTAATTTGGTTGTCATCAATCACCAAAAAGGGGAGATTGTAAGTGCAATCAAGCTCTAAGTGGGTTTTGGCATTGATGACCACCGAATTAGGGGACTAATGATATTTACGAAGATGACATTCAGGAAATAAAGTAAGGAGTTGATGTACAGGTCCAAAGGCACCCAATAAGCTAGATAGTGGTGTTTCGGATCAAGGCGTTTAAATTATTTCATATTTTGAATCTTGAGTTTAGGAAATACCGTACTATCAAGAGGGATCTAGGATTCTCGGGTACACTGTGGACCAAGTGCTCTAAACATCAAATCGGACACAAATCATCACTCCAAGCGACCGACCCCGGCATTTCTTCAAGGTTTCACCCTTCTTTGTCATTTGGCGATGCGGCGCATTGGTCTTGGCGATTGCCGGCGTGTCGATGCGGCAATGCCACACTTAAACCCGACCATTGGGGGCGTGGGGTATAAATACCTCTTCTACCCCTCCCACAGCGGTCACTGGCTCACTCTTTCTTCTTCCTCGCGACGGAACAACCGGCTCTCACCTTTTGCTCTCTCTCTCACCTCCATTGAAGCACCTTGAGCACCCCACTCAATCTCTCACTTCCCACCGAGGGATTCTTGAGGAAAAGGCAGCAAACTTCGATTGGAGACCCGGATCTACTACCCCCCCACTTAAAAGAGCATTTGGTTCACGTTTGGCCGGAACCCTAGGGTTCTTTACTCTTGGAGCTTGCTCCTAGGCGGCTAGGGCATCGCCCTTGAGCTTGCCCCCTTCGTGTGGCGACCTTGGGAGGTTTGTAACCTCACTCAAAGCGACAATACATTACCCCACATCTCTAGGGTTAACTCCCTAGACTTGTGAGCGAGGGGAAAAAGCAAGCCCGGGTGGGCAAGCTAAGCCTTGTGTGGCAACCTCAACAACGTGGAGGTAACCCTAGTCGAGGTGGCGACGGTGAACCATGGGATATATCCTTGTGTCACTTGTGTTCTTTACATTCTTGCATATATTGTCTTGTGAGATAGGGTTTGGTCGATCTACCTTGTTGTGGGGGTTTACGTCACCTTTGGATATATTTTACTGCGGAAGTATTTGTGTGCGGGGAACCAGTGTGAATCACAAGTGCAAAGAGCTGAAGCTCAGAGATTCACCTCGAGTCACTTACGTGAAGTGACCCGCGGCGATACCCGCACAAGCGACGCGGCAAATGCCGCACAAGGGGACGGGGCGATGCCGTGCCCGGACACTCCGACGAGCCTCGGGTTCTCGATTTCAGTCACTCTGTCGGTTGCTCGCGGCGGCAGCCAGACCTATCGCCGGGCGATGCCGCGCATATCTATCTTGGCGACTTGTTGAAGTTTAGCAGGTCGATTGTTGGGGGTGACCTATTCACCCCCCCCCTCTAGGCTTCCATCGATCCTACAGCCCCGGCCGCCATGAATCACACCAGGCGACCTCCTTTGCTGCGCCATGGCCGGCCGGAAGGCACGGTTGTGAGCTCATACGATGGAAGTTTCTTGAATTGAAAGTAGGCGCTTGTTGTTGTATCTACTTGTGTATACCACTCTGAAATTGCTTGAGTCTACACTCTCGAAATTGTGACCAAACAAGTAAATTGCTTGCCGAGGTTGTACTTCTATGGTGCCCGCGTGAGGAAGAGTAAGCGGATATCTTTGCTACACTATCGTAGCTTAGATGCTCATCTTTCATCGATTTGGGCGGCGAAAAAAATAAAGAGCAGGGGGTGAGGCTATAGAATGCATGTTTATTGAATTTTCAGTTCGGTGTGAATGTGTTGCTATTTTTCTGAAATTTTGAACATTTGCTTGTGAAAAATGAGCAACAAACTCGAATCTATATCTTTGCTATCGATCCCCGAACATGTGAATATGCATTCAGTTACATGTGAAAATGCATTCAGTTACATGTGAATCCATATGGACGTGAGTGTGAACAGAGTATGACTGTTAATGCAAAATCTCTCATATTTTGGTAAACAAACTGCAGTCTACGCATGAGCAATGCTACACTTCTCCTCTTTTTGAAATTGTGTTCGTTTCATATTATAAAGTGTCCATCCTAGGCGCTCTGCTATTTTTTGATTGTGACCGGAGAGGTGCTCCAATATTGTAATCATATTGCTCATTTTCTATCAAATAACCACACAATGGTATGTAAAATTTTATCATATCTATGCAAAGTATTAAATAGTTTAGAGATAACCTCTTTACCTGTGGATTATATGACATTTTTTATACGTGTCTGTACGATAAATTCAACACGTTTAGAGAAAGTGTGTGGGTTGTACATGAACACAGCCAATGGACGACGACGCGGCGCGGCCTGGGTGCAGGTGAGTGCGCGTACTCACCACGGGGGGGACTTGTCACACGGAAACACCACCGCGAGTGGGACTGGGATCCCGTGTCCCTCCGGTTTCGTTCACCCCCACTGCGCGTACCGAAACCACCCCTCCGTGTCGCGAATGACGCAGCCCGCACGACAATGCCGTAAAGGGCAATCTCGTAACTTCTGCTTCACACCCGACCCGCTTCCTCTCCCTATCCTCCTCGCCTTCGCCTTGATACCTATCTCCACCGCGTCCGGGTTCGTTCCTTCTCCCAGCCAGCACCTGCACCGCAGAACCAAACCCTAGCTGCGCTTCCTCCTCCAGATCCCGGCGCCCCGGCCCCATGGCCGTGCTCGTTCCTAGCTCCAGCCTCCCTGCCCGGCGCCCCTCCGCACTCTAGCTCCGGATCGCCCGCGCACACAAAAGCCATGGAGCCCACAGCCGAGGACCCTGCAGCCGGAGCCGGAGGCGCCGCGCCGGACTCGTGGGGAGACGGCCGACATCGACGGGCCTATGAGTCGGCTCATCCTCTCCGCGCGCCGCGTGTCCTCGTCGCCCGACCTCGCCGACGACCAGGACCCGCCACAGCCGCAGGGCCCACCTGCCTCGGCTCCCTCGGCTGCGCGCGAGGATTTGGTCGCCAGGTCGATCAGTTCCTACGGGAGGCCCTCGAGAAACCGAGGGAGAGGCTTTCTGGTAAAATTCACGCCTCCTCCGCTCTAGAGTTACTTTACCAATGAATTTGCCTGTTATGCGATTCTAGCTAATAACTTGTTGTTTGGGTGGCGAAAAGGTTAGCTTAAGATTCGTGCCTTGTTTTGAGACGTGCACAGGTGGCTGGCTGCTTTAGTCATAGGGCTTATGTTGTATTCTTGTATTTATATGCTGTGTGCTGTCTTTCTATTTCACCCGAGAAGGCTTATGTTGTGCAGACTTGCCTGACCCTAAGGATAAGAGATTTATACAACCATCATATAGTAAAATTCTGTTCCAAAAAATATGAGTTGCAGGAGTGTTTGTTCCAAGCAGCTAGTGCATCTGATGGTCGTGTGGTTCTACTACTGTTCATCTCAATTATCATCAACTGCAACTTTCCAATTTGACTGTTCCATTGCCTAATGCTTTAATAATGGACAATAAAATGTGCCTAGTCCTTGCATTTGACTTCGGTCTATTCCTTTCTGCAGTGCTAAGAATGGAGCAAGAAATTTTGAAGTTCATTCGTGACCCTAGGCGTACAGACTATGAATTCAATGGTCTTCCAACTTCTTATCTCCGTCTCGCTGCACATCGCCTAGCACAGCATTACTTCCTGCAGTCCATTGCCATACCAGACAACAGTTTGCCTGATGGAACTGGTTCGCGTATCATCCTCCGTAAGACATCATCCGAGTGCCGGCTGCCTGCTGTCCGTCTTGCAGATATTCCAGTTAACCTGCCACAAGAAGAAAACATCTCTGTCACAAAAGTAGCTATCAAGCAGAGGCCTCAAAAGAATTTCCATGGCATGAACAGCTCAAGTGCTAACTCATCTAGAGAGAACCTCCAGAAAAGCGTCGAAGAAAGGAAAGAGGAATACAACAAGGCACGGCGCGTATATTTAACAACAGCAACACCAGTAATGCTACTGATGGGAGATCAGCTGATGAAGCGACTTTACCCAGTACTCTTCACAGGTCCACTTCCTTGGAGTTGAACTCAAGCAATAGAATGGGCCAAGTGGCTGAAATTACTCTCGAGAGGAGCTTGACTACCACTTCAGCTAGCAGCAGGTCAAATAGAAGCAAGATTGATAAGGAGCCTGTAGGCAATAGAAACAGGCAGAACAATAGGGTTGCAATTTTCAGAGACCGTGAGTCAGGCGCAAAGGATCCTGATTATGACAGAAGCTATGACAGGTCGGTTTCTTTTCTCATAACACATCTCTTTGCTGCTATACTCTTAGCGCGCCATGAAGAAGAAAGCTTTTATGGTCATTTTTACCATGTTTCTGCTCCAGTAGTGTCTTATCCATTTGTATGTCATTGCTTTTAAAGTTTAGTGAAGTCGTTTAACTATTTCCCTAAACTTTTTTAGGCAACTGGCAAAATATCAGTTTGATTGCTACTGATGGGATGCTAGTGAAGCATGGCAATTAGAGGATCATTTTTTATAGGAAACACTAAATCTTGTGACCTTACTTATTTTCTATGAAGTTGGTTAAACTATAGTTCGGGTTACATGATAGCTTTTCTCTGTTCTTGTTCACTGTGGTAGACATACTTGATCCCTAGAAATTCTTTTTACTCATCATGAGTGATTTATACAGGTATATGCAAAGATTTGATCCTGGATTTGGATTTAGTGGAGGTCCATACACAATTCAACCCCTGTATGCCCCTGCTGTTAACTACAACACTGAATTCCCCAGCTTGGTTCAGCACACCGATCACCTGTTGCTGTCGAACAGCAACCTCGTCCAATAGCTCAGCACATGCCTGCGTCATGGTCAGCGGCTCAAGCATCTAATGCAATTGGCTATGGGCCAGATGGTGTCATGGGACCTTACAGCCCTGGCCATACTGGTGCACCTGTGAGATCGTCTGTTTTCATGCATGCTTCACAACAATATGCCATACCTTCACACCCTGGAGTTCCATTTGTACATCCGCAGGAATCCATGGGACCATTTGCACAGGTCTGTCTGCAATTTTTTTTTTTTTTTTTTCATCCTTTGTTGATCATACTGAGTTGATATCTGCTTGAGTATTATTATAGAAACATATACTCCCTCCGTCCATCTATTGAAGTCGTATTACCAAAAACTTTTTCCAAAAATCGGAGTCGTTTTTAGGTGGTCCTCCCATTTTGCTAATAAATATGACGCCTGTACTGCATGCAGTTGTGCATGCGCCCAATCTAATATTGTGCATGTGCTTTTGGGAAGTGAAACATAAACCGTTGCAACGAGGTGATTAATTGAAAATTTGCACAACTTTAGTATTCCTTGGTCATTGTACCAGAGGCTAATATGACTCCGATAGATGGACGGAGGGGAGTATTATAGAAGCTTATGAATGCGCAGTGTATGGTTGGTTTTCACTATAATGACATCGAATGTTCCTAGAAATCCTATTGCATTATATGTTGTACTCCTGGAGCATTTAACTTTGAACAGATTGAAGCTCCTGAGAGCTGAGGTGCACTAGTTAAATCTCCTCGTCTAACAGATTTTTTTATTATTGGTACAGACTCACCAACAACCTGATGCTAGTTTGCGCTTTGCCCGGCCCCGTGTGGGGGCCGGGTATGCCTGCACCTGCCAGTGTGCACGAACACACCTATCCTTTGTTTTGCTGGCATATGGTAGCAGGCATAAAGAACCGAGAGGCGTAAGGCCGAGTTAGCCATGCGTTTGATGTTGTCAGCCTGTGCGTGCTCTCGGTGGAGTTGCTCCCTGCATACTGAGATGCAGGAGGGGCACTTTGTACTGTGTTCTCCTTTAAACAGAAGCGGCTCGAGGTTTATTGGACAACCCTTGTAGTCCAATCCACAAGAAGCTAAGAGGTGAAGTGTGGGCTGTGAGGCCACCTGCATGCCCCGTACAGCTTCGGTGCTGTTGCTTGCTCCTCACAGATTGAGATGCTGAAGGAGCGCATCTTGCACTCATTGAATGGGCTCTGTTGTCGAAGGACTTGTGATGATGATGAAAGATTGGGATTGTGCAGTGAGCGGATGATCGGTGACAGGAAGATTGGGACGGTCCAGTATGTGAACAGGCGATAGGGATGTGGGTTAGTGCAATTCTCACTTTTATTTTTTGCTTATTAAAACTTGATTCTTATGCACTTGGTAATGAAGATGAACCACATGCAGCTTTTAGCCCCATTGCCCATGGAATGGTTGCCTGTTGAGCTGAGGCGTGCACCATTCTTGGTCAGGTTTAGAAGCAGAAGTATCTCTGTCGCAGCTGCTGCTCACGTCGCTGGTGTTTTTTTAAGTTATTTTAGTCATAGCTGTGTTGTAAATCAATCAGTGTTAGTTTGAGTGACCAAACCTATTTCTTGTACCATGTGCATGACAAACAACGACCATAGTTGTTAAGATGATGACGAATCATGGATGCCTCAGTGATAGGCTTGTTTACTACAGTGCAGTGTTTGGTCTTTGGAGCAATCTGTGTGTTTATACGATGGTTGTGTGTTTTACCTCGATCGTAATATTAATATGTACTAATTCTTTAAGGTAACCATTCTATTGCAAAAGCAAAATCAATTTAGTTACAGCTGCAAATTGATAGTATAACTTTGGAAATACCAAAATGAAGCTGTCTTTGGAAGCAGCTTCATTTCTGTTACAGCCTGTTTGGATGTAGATATTCAAGCCCAGGCATTGGTATTGAATACCCCCAATTCTGTTGCCCAGGCATTGGTATTGAATACCCCCAATTCTGTTGTTTGAACGCTCTTGGTATTGAGAAGTGAAAATGAGGTCCAATACCAGAGAAGCACCTTCATTTCTGTTACAGCCTGTTTGGATGTAGATATTCAAGCCCAAGAATTGGCATTGGTATTGAATACCCCTAATTCTGTTGTTTGAATGCTCTTGGTATTGAGAAGTGGAAATGAGGTCCAATACCAGGCGGCATTCGGCCTGCCTGCTGAGACTTCGCCCACAATACTGAGGCGCTTAGCCTCCGTGATTCGCGCAGAATCTTCCCAAGCTTCATCTGTGCTCGCTCGAAAAAAAAAGTCTGTCCTCGCTCTACCCCTTGGCCGGCGGCACCTCTCTTCCCTTGGCCAGCGGCGCGACGCCGTCCTCTTCCCCATGGCCGGCGGTGCCAGCGCTTCCCTCTTCCCTTGGCCTTAGCGGCGGCGCCTCTCTCTCCCATGGCTGGTGGTGCAAGTGTTCTCCTCTTTCCGTGGCCGGCGGTGCTAGAGCCACCCTCTTCCCCGTCGGCCGGCGACCAGCGGCGCCTCTTCCCGTGGCCGGTTGCGAGATCCACCATGGCGGTTGCCCCTCAAGGGCGGTAGGATTGATCGGGAGAAGCGGCGTGCACTTGAGACGAGACCGAAGTTGAGGCGACGGCGACCCGCTTCCTTCCTCCTCGCGGTCGGCGCCGCCACCTCTTTCTTCCTCATTTGTCCCACCTCCTTCCTCAAGTCGGTGGCTCCCCCTCCTTCCAGCGCCGGTGGCTCCCCTCCTCCTTCCTTCCGGCGGCGGCGAGGGGGTGGGGATGGTCCGCGCGACCCGCCGTCCAAGGGTGGAGGACCTGGATTCCAAGCAATTCTATCCACATCCCAACAATGGCATTGGCATCCTTATCCATTTCAAAGCTGGGCTAATTTGGCATTGGATTCAATTCAATTCGAAGCTCTCAATCCCGACATCTAAAGCGGGGCCTTAAAGTCATCAGAACATCAGATCTTAGCGCAACATGCATACTCCATTCTAAATTATAAAACGTTCTAAGTTTGTTGAACTCAAGTTTGATCACTCGTTTTTATTTAAAAATATTGTGTAAATATTATCAAATTTAAGTTATGTTGAGGAACTTTTTTTAATAAAGCAAGCCATAACAAAAGATAGTGATATTTTACACAACTTTTTAATAATAAGTCGAGAAGTCAAACTTGGATAAAAAATCAAATGTCTTATAATTTGGAATGTGAAATCAATACTTCACATGCCACATTTTTTCTATGTTGATTCGTTGAAATGAAATAAACTAAAAAGGAGTTTAAAAAATCCACTACACGCGCTAAACGATTTTGTATGAGAATTATTTTGTGCCACAAAATCTCTTCTCTAATAATGACTTCCTTGGAGAATCAAGAGCATAAAAGCTCTACTAAACTCTATAGCTTTACTCACGAATGTTGGCTACGAATAGGAAAACCGTTTAGTAGGGAAGGAAAAAGTCCTCATGACTCCTTAATTATCAGGATAGTCCATTTTACCTCTTTTTCTACTATAAAACTGAATGTTTGCGTTCCTCGAACTATTGAAACCATTCGATTTATTTTTTGAGTGGTTTTGAAAGCGGTTTTGACACGCCACGTCAATCATTCTTCATGCGGTGCCATGTCAGCAACAAGTAAGTCAAACTTTCACTATTTATTTATATGATATAAAATTTCAAACAAGACAAATATGACGAATGATGCAACAAAAAGACAAATTCTTATAGACGAATGACTGCACAATCTATTGACATCTCTGGGCTATCATCATTTTATCCGCTTGTAGTTGACGTGATCCTACATAATAAGTCAAGACCACTTTGAAAACTACTCAGGAAGGTAAAATAAAGGTTTCAATAGTTTTTGAAGAGCATAAACACCCAAATTTATTGTTTTTTTTAGGGCTTGCTCTCTGCGTTTGCCACGCGGTTCATGTTGAACGAGGTAAATCATACTTTTCAAATTTGGGTGGCGCAACAGCCTGGCGTGGCGCAGCAGCCGGGCCCTAACGCAGCTGCAGCTGGGCGTGGCGCAGCAGCAGCTTGGTGTCGCGCAGCATCAGCCTAGCGTGGCGCTGCAGCCGGGCGCGGCGCAGCAGCAGCTGGGCGTGGCCGTGGCGCAACATCCGGTCCATGCTGCCACTCCGCAACAGCCTGCTGGAGAGGCAATCGTGGGCGCTGGTTCTTCAGCGGCACTCCAACCATCTCGAGGTGGCAGGAGGGCAGGGTGGGGCTGTGTCGGCAGCACCTACAGCTATGATGGTCGACTCCAACAACGCCGCTGCTGCTGAAAAAATCTAAGGTGATAATCCCATCAGCTTCTGAAAAAATCTTGACATCCCAGAGTCTTCTCAGAAAGGGACACAAAAAAATAAAGGAAAACCTTATTGTTACCGTTGTCACTCCAAAGGGACACACAATTCATGAATGCACTATTATCCTATGTTGTGAGATTTGTTTTGGTGATCATGCCACTGAGCTTTGTCAAAATGTTAAGAATTCTGCTAATGCATTACTTTGCGGATACGCTGTGGAAGGATTAGGATTCTTTTATATTCTAGTGGTTCAAAATTCAAAAAAAAATGTGGAAGGCAAATCTGCCTTGGTACGTGTTATGGAAGGTTCCTTTACTGTCCAAGAATTGGCAGCGGAACTGGAAAAACTTCTACCTGACCACAAAAATCATAATTGGGAAATTGAGACAACGGGCAAAGGCTCTTTTGTAATTAATTTTCCATCAGCTAGCCTACTAGAGAATTTGGTTAATTGGGGCACGATGGATGCCAAAGTTGTGAAAGGCAAGATTAGATTTGAGAAAGGCATTGAGACTGATGTGTTTAAATATGAAATAGATAAAGTTTGGGTACAGTTTAGAGGACTACCTAAAGAGTTCAGAAAATTCCCAACAATTTGGGCAGTTGGAACTATTTTAGGTGTACCAAAAGCTGTTGACATGAACTTTACTAATAGTACTGGCAGATCAAGAATGAAAGTAGCAGTGTTGGCACCTAATCTTATCCCTGATTTAGTGGATGTGGTTATTGGTGACCATGTTTATGAGCTACAGTTCAGGGTTGAGGTGGAAAATCCTAATGGTGAACCTCAGTTGATTGATATGGACACCCCCAGGGAGGGTGATCCGAAAGATAAAGAACCTGAAGGAGGGAAATCAAATGATGGAAACCCAAATGAGAAACCTACAGGGGAGACAATGGATATTGATAATGAGCCAAAAGACAGTATCCCCCCTGGTAGTGGCGCCCCTACTCCTGGCCAGCAAAAAACCGCTAATATGGCGGCCAAGCTGGTTGATGTAGGAAGCCATACTACCACCTCTGATACGTCTGGGAAGATCAACAAACCTGTAATGGTGCTTTCTCAGTCAAATTCAGCAACAAATAATCTAGTGGGGTACAATAAAATTGACTCTGGGATCATAGACAACAACTTAGCTGATGGGATTACTTCTCCTAAGAGAATGAGCAAGAGAAATGCCCTCACAGTGGACCAGGATTCCATTGAGAAAGCAGCAAGGCTGAAAGCTAGCAAGAATCTTGAATTACCCTCCAACAAAGGTCCTATTTCGAGGGAACGCATTGGAAGCCGTCAATGGGCAAAACTACAAAGGCATGAAGATCTTCAGGACCAAATGACCTTTGTGGCTTTCACATCTAGAAAGCGGCGGCTCTTGGTTTCTTCGGATCCAATGGATGGCTTTCACAGAGACATATTGGCTATATTTAGTCAAAATCCTTTCCTTTTTATTTCCCCGCATGTGCGGTGGTTTTTCTTTATAGCCCAATTTAATACTTGTGTGTGCTACTTTGTAATAAGTGGATGCGATTCTATCTTCGGATAGATGAAGCGGATTTTTTCAAATCTTTTATCTAAAAAAAAAATTAGACTTTTCAAATAGTTTTTTTTTAGGGGAGACTATTCAAAATTCGCGATGCAAATGGGTGTCAACTAGTGCCTGGCCCATGCTACCAGGTGAAGTCAATTTGTGATTTTGGGTTGACCCAGTATTTGACCCATAGGACCCAATGGGTAACCCGAAACACCAGATTAGGATGAGTACGCTCCCATTGCGTACCCTTCGTCAACCGCCGCCGCGTACACCGCTGGCCCTATGCGCACCGCCGGCGGTGTGCTATCTAGAACATATATTAACGGAGCTGCTGGCGAAGGCCCTTGTAAAGAACCCCACCCATAGCCCTTGTAAAGAACCCCACCCGCCGTCGAAGCTCGTAGTGACGACGAGAAGCACAGTAGTGGGGCAGCGCGGGCGGGAGAACCCCGCTGAGGCTGTTCCCGGAGAGGTCGAGGTGACGTAGGTGCTCAACGCGATCGGCGTGCCCGACAACTGCGTGTTGGGGAGGACCAGGCTGATGACCCACGACACCGTGGCCGCCGCCAGCAACGCGCCGAGTTGCCGTTGGCGGAGGCCGAGGTCACGTCACGTTGACTACCGTGTCGGGTTACGGGAATCCGTTGCAGACAACGTCGTTCCAGCCGCACGGTGCTGTGTCGCTGTAGGTCCAACCGGACAGCGCGCCCAGCGGGTCCGCCGTGACCGCGTTCTTGAAGGCCATGAGGAGCAACCCGTCAACATTGAGCCCCTGGGCGAGCGCACAGCGAGAAGAGAAGAAGCTGCAGCAGCAGCCACCCCACCGCCGCTCCCGCCGCAAGTCTCCTCCGCACTTCCATTGACGCTGCGGCAGAGCTTCCCTAGACGGCCAGCGTCGGCGCCAACAACATGTCCGTGCTCGATCCTCCTCCTCCTCCTCCTCCTCCTTTGGTCCCTAGCTTAGTAGCTTCCTCGGATGCATAACAAGGGTTGATCGCCGCTCATACCCAGCAAACCGGGCGAGAGGCGCAGGACGGAAGCAGACGTGTGGTGTCGCGGGAAAGACCGACATGGTGTCGAAGTGGGTACCCAGGTGACCCACACCTGACGATACTATTTTGCAACAATTTATAATGAGTCGGTCCAATGGGTTTTAACACTATTTTTTAAGTTTGTGGATAATGAGACCCATAGAAATATGCATCCTTCAAATAGTTTGAGGGACCGGGAGAACTTTTTATTTTAGCGAGAGCGCTGTCGAATCGGCCTAATATATTTACGCCCGTTATATTTCAGCCCACAAAAGGCCCAGGACCAATCCAGTGGAATTGTGAATCACATCGGACGGCTAGCGGCGCCGCAACAGGGTGAGGAGGATGCATCGGCGTCCGTCCAAATACACAATTTGTTTTTATAGTAATATAAATACAAAATTTGTTGCTCCAGGTCTCTTTCGCCATCTCTCTCCTCTGCCCTTTCTCTTCTCGCGCCGGCGCCGCATTCTCAGCCTGCCCCAAAGCCCTAGCAGCAGGTACGCGTCCGCCTCTTCTCTTCTTTCGGTTCTGATCCTTACGATCTGACTGGGTTTTCTTGTGTACAGCAGCGAATCGACGATCAGCAAGCAGCCATGAGGTACCTAACCTACCCACGATCGATCTTTGTAACCCTTCTTCCTGTCCAATTTTTGTTGCACTTAGCGTCTGTGCTCTCATGATTGTCGCGTGCTATAAGTTTTTTGTGATTACCTCGTCAACGCAGGATCTCGCTCTGCCCTATTCTGAGAATACAGCGTCTCTTTTACCCATAACAATTTTATTTGTGTGCATAAAGATAAGAGTCTGTACATGATGAGAGAAGTTGTGAAAATTAGATTGACAAGAGGCTGGTAGCTTGATCATTCTAGATGTTCTTGAATCATGATACAAATGTATAACTTCTCTCGAGACCACTTTCGGCTCCCGACCGTTGCTCTCTCTGGCGGAGGCGACGCTGCCACACCCGTCGCCGGCGCGGTGGCCTCCACCCCCGGCGCCCGCTCACCGCCCCTGCCTCCCACCCTCCCCACCGCCTCCTCTCCTCCTCCCGTTCTCCGGCCCCCCTCCTTATCCTCGGCCGGCCGCGTGTGGCCGGCCAGCGCGCGGGCGCCGCCCCTGCCCGCCGGCCCGCGGCTCCCGCTCCTCCCCACGCCCCGCGGCGGATCAGCGCCGCCCGGCGGCGAATCCGGCTGCTCCCACCCCCGGCCGTCGCGGAGATCCAGCGGCCACAGGGCGCGCTGGCTTCGCTGCGCCGGGGTCGAGCCCAACCCGAAACGAGGACCCGCCCGTTGTGCGGGTGCGCCCGGTGGATAATGCCCGATCTCCTTGGGCCATCCGTCTGCTTAGGGACCGCCGTCCCGTCGTCCCAGAGGTCTCTACCGTCCTTCCGCGTAAAGCCGCCGCCGTGCGCCCCGTCGCCATCCAGCGTTGCGGCGGCGGCCGGCCCTTCCCGCTGGCCGTCGCCCCTCCCCCCCCCTGCGCGGCCCCCTTCCATCCCCGGTGGGGAGGTCGTTGGGGGGCGCTCAAGGCGGGCGGCCCGGGCGAACCCGATGGGAGCTCCGGCGGCGAGGAGGCGGGTGCGCTACTTCCGTCTCTGGCTGCCTCTCCGCCCGCCCCCGGTCGCGGCGGCGCATCCCGGGCCGGCCACGCTGCCCCCTCCGTCCCAGGGGCAGTTGGTCGTGCACGCGGCTGCTGACGCCGGCAATGGCTGCTCGGGAGAAGAGCCGAGGCGCCCTGCGGGTGGGGTGGGGCGCCGACCCTTGCGGTGATGGCGTGGCCGGTGCCCACCCTGTCTTGGCGGGGGACGCCCATGTCCGCATCGCCGCCTTGGTCCTCGCTTCGAGGCGAGGGTGCCACTGGCAACGCGCCTCGGCCCGCGCGAGGTTGGGGCATCTCCGCTTTGTAGATGCCGGCGGTTTCACGCTTGTTGTGAGCCGGCGGCGTGAAGCGCCATCGTGCCGCGTCACCCGCCGCCCGGCGGTCTGCCGATTACACTCGTCGGGTTATGTTTTTCAAGCGCTTCGGGCGAAGTACATCGCCGCTGGTGCACTTCTCCGTCCACGCCGCCTTCTACGCCCGGCCACGGCGCGCGAGCAAGGAGTTGCGGCCGTCTTCGTCGTTCGCCAGGGCGCCTTTCGGCTGGCTCTCGGGCGTGCTCGCCGCCCCTCTCGGCCACCAAGCTGGTGATGGCCATGCGACGGCACTGCCTCTCGGTCGCGCACGACCTCTATCGTCGTCGGGCGAATCGTGTGTCCGGCTCCTTCGACCGTCCACGGGTGGCAACCGCGGTCCCCTTGCACGCTGGCGGCCCGTTGTCTCGGTCGAGACAGCGGGCTGTGGAGGCGCCGCCCGCCCTCGTCGGGCCTCCGCCGTCGGCGGCGGCGGCGTCGAGGGCAGCCGGTCACAAAGAGTTCAGCACCCGCGTCCCCCGCTTTGCCATCGTCTCCGATCCGCTAGCTGGTCTTTGTCGCGAGGGCATGGAGCCTTACGCTCGGGCGACCCGATGCTAGATGAGCTTCGCCGCCTCCCTTGCCGCGCCTTTCCTACTCGTCGCCACCCCTCGGCCCGCCCGGCGTTGTCGGGCGGCGTCACCGCCACGGATGACCGGCTCTGCCAGCGGATGCGGGAGGCGTCGAGGGGGGGTGGAGATGTTGTGGCAGCTTGCTCCCCCACGGTCGGATGTCCCGCTGCCGGGGCCGCAGAGGCGGATGATGGGGATGCGGCGGCACCGCGTTCGACTCTGCGCCTATTGTTGGTACACCTGTTGTGGCCTCGACAACGGCGCTCGTTGATACCGCCATGGTGGAGGCACGCCTCTTCGCCACCAAAGCACCCCGCGCGCGCGCCGACTCCTCGGCGCCCTCGTGCGCGTCGCCGTGGCGGGGTTACGATGGAGGTCGCTCGATTGGAACAAATCGAGTCTCGGTGTGCCTCCCTTCCAAACCCCGCTTCTTCCTGATGGACCCAAGGCTGCGACGCCCTCGTACACCTGCCTCCATTCGGGGCGTTGCGGAGGGCGGGCGCATTGCGGCCCGGCCGCGCGGCGCCCTAACGCGACGCGGCAAGCACGTAATGTGCTGCTCAAGAAGCTAGGAATGCGGGTGCAGGAGGACGCCCCTAATGCTGACGTTGAGGCACAGTTCATACAGGCGTTCGTGGGGGGATATGTCATTCAGGAAGCAAAATGTCCCGGTGTCTGCTCAATGGGGAGTTCAACCCGGCAGCCTTGAACCTGAACACGGCTGGTCTGGGGATGGGATGGAGTGAGCAAGCGTGCCACCCTTTTTTGTCGCCGAGTTAGTCTTTATGTAATCACAATCTCGTGTCTCTTGGTTTCCGAGGTTCGGTAGTCTTGCGACTACCGTCTCGCGTCTATCTGTAACAAAACTCTTTTCTCGCTTAATGAAATATGCGCCTAGGCGTCATCACGAAAAAAAAAATGATACAAATGTATACTATTGTACCGTGTTAGACTGCTCCATATACTCCATAGCTTCTGAGTGCTGGTTTAACAGTAATTAATTGCAGTTGAGCTCCTTTTATGCCAGTGTAATAACCCATCACCTAGCTGCATTGTGAGGAGTGGTCATCAATGTTAAGTTGCCATCGATTTTTGTGTTTTGCACACCACATTCACTTCATCTTTGACACACTGCAATCTTTTTTGGCACATGCTACTTTGCAGTAAGTTGCAAACCGATGCCCTCAAGGACGCAATCTCCCAGGTTGTTGCGGAGGCTAGGGGAGAAGAACAGGAGGTTCACAGAGACCATCGAGCTCCAGATTGGACTAAAGAACTATGATCCGCAGAAGGACAAGCGTTTCAGTGGCTCCGTTAAGTTGCCCCACATTCCTCGCCCAATGATGAAGGTCTGCATGCTTGGTGATGCGCAACATGTGGAGGAGGTACCTCTCTTACAACGCTGCTGTTGGTTCATCCTTTTACTTTGTCAAATAATAGTATGTCATTACTAATTTATTATTGAACTATGGTTGTCAAAACTTGGGTAGAACATCCTTACCTTGCTGTTGACTATTGTGCAATGAGACCAATCTTGTTTACTTCATGTTGAAATCGAGATGTTTGAAACAGGATCATAATTCTTTGAACTTTTAGAAACTGTCTTCTGTGTAGAAATTTTCTTTTGTATTTTGTTCTGATGATATTGTGCTTGTGTATTCATTTGTTTGCAGGCTGAGAAGATCGGTCTTGATTACATGGATGTTGAATCTCTCAAGAGGATGAACAAGAACAAGAAGCTTGTCAAGAAGCTTGCCAAGAAATACCAAGCTTTCTTAGCATCTGAGGCTATTATCAAGCAGATTCCTCGTCTCCTTGGTCCTGGTCTTAACAAGGCAGGCAAGTAATCTGATCTGTCATCTGCTATCTGTCATCTGCTGGCTGTCACTGTTCATAATTAGAATGACTGTTGCACTTGACAGTTAGAATGAGCTTATGATGACAATTTTGCCATATTTCTGTAAGAAATAAGTATCTTTTTGTACAACATATAGTTGGTATGTTGCAAGATTATGTACCTTGTTGGTTGTAGCGACTCCACATGATATGCCAAACTTGAAACTTCTGTAATGGAAGCTCATTTTCTTTAGAACCGGAACCCTCTGTTCTACATCTTTTTAGCTATCACTATACTATCATGTTAGGTTCTGTATGTGATGAGGAACGAGTTTTTATCATGTCATAATCACATTTGATATCCTGGTGTTCCCTGGTTATTGATAATGTTTCAATGTCATCACAGGCAAGTTCCCAACTTTGGTTACTCACCAGGACTCTCTGGAATCAAAAGTAAATGAGACGAAAGCTACAATCAAGTTTCAGCTCAAGAAGGTTCTGTGCATGGGTGTCGCAGTGGGCAACCTGTCAATGGAGGAGAAGCAGATCCAACAAAACATCCAGATGAGCGTCAACTTCCTGGTTTCGTTGCTGAAGAAGAACTGGCAGAACGTGAGTCCTTTTTACTTTGGCCCTCCCTCTGTTTGGTTGCATCTTCTGGATTTGCTCCAACACTAGATGACTTGGCTTGGCCGTCTGTTTCTTTTTACAGGTACGGTGCCTGTACATCAAGAGCACGATGGGGAAGCCAAACAGAGTGTTCTAAGTTATTGTGCTCTTGGCTTGATACCGTAGTGGAGTTTGTTATGGGATATAAAGCTTACCGTAGTGGAGTTTGTTATGGAATATAAGTTTAGCAATGGAAGATTTTGTCTATTATTCAAGTGCACAAGATAGAACTGCTTTGCCGGCCTTAATTGATAGTGTTTTTATCTTCCACCAGAGCTGATAAATCAGTGTGGTTCAGCCTGTGCGGCAGGTTTTCATGCTCGTAGCGATGAGCCGATGTTGTGCTCTGTTTACGCTAATGCTCTGAGTTTTTGCAGGATGCACGTTGACCTGATGCCCCTGAAACGTGAGCAACTCGTATAAGCCGGCTGATTTTAGTTGTTTTGCTGATCGATAAGCCGACAGATTTTGGCTATTTCAATAGTGTTTTGTGAGAGAATAAGCTAAAACAACCAGGTTGTGTCGAGATGGTGGTGGAGGTTGTCTTATTTGTGCTTGCTGCTCTTTCCTCTCCCTCTTTAGCGGCGGTGGGTTTTGGCGGCGCTGGCACTGATGTGGTGGACGGGCTCTTCCCAGATTTATGCCCACCTAGATGAGATGAAGACGATGGTGGCTAGGATTTCAGCGAGCATGTCCCCATCTTTC
The DNA here is from genome assembly GCA_015847255.1 of Hyparrhenia diplandra. NCBI lineage: Eukaryota > Viridiplantae > Streptophyta > Magnoliopsida > Poales > Poaceae > Hyparrhenia > Hyparrhenia diplandra. The sequence goes on from JADLZK010009860.1 coordinate 26,772, forward strand.
TCTCCAGGTTAGTCGGGGTGGGGGAGTCTAACCGGAGTTTGAAGAAAATGATGGCGGTAGGAACGGGTGGGGGCGTAGTAGGGTCTCAGCATGGAGCTCCGATGAGACCTTACTGTGCCACGGTTGGCAGTGGCCGGCGGACAAGCGGGAGGAGGAAGAACTAGTAAAAAAACGAAAATCCTTTTTTCTCAAACACTTATCCGATGAGATAGATAGAGTTGATTATTATCATAGTGTTGTCTATTAGAAAATATACTGAATCTGTTTGCTGAGGTTACGTGCCATACTGTGCACAAAGAGTTATCCAACTCCTACACAAGAAAAGGAAACCAGCACTGTTCATTAAACTCGATATCTCCAAGGCCTTTGACTCAGCGGAATGGCCCTTTCTTTTAGATGTTATGCAAGCCCTGGGCTTCAGTGGCAAACGGAGAGATTGGATTGCTACGCTATTAGGTACTTCCTCCTCAAAGGTGCTGGTGAATGGTCAGCCAACCTAGGGTATCCGTCATGCGAGAGGTTTTAAAACAGGGAGATCCTTTATCACCACTTCTATTCAAACTCGCGATCGATCCCCTTCAGAGGATTATCGAGTCGACAGCGGAGAAAGGTCTTTAACAACCAGTGCTACCCAAAGCCGCCACAATGAGGTGCTCCTATACGCGGATGACGATGCGATTTTTGCAACACCATCGGCCGCTGACTTAAATCCCCTATAAAGCTGCTATCTTTTTCGGGGGATTGCTCAGGGCTCAAGATCAACATCACCAAAACAGAAATTTTCCCCATAAGAGTAGACGAGATGACAGTCCACACAATTATTGTAGAATTTCCCAGGCAAAATTGGAAAATTTCCGGTAAATACTTAGAACTTCCCTACATACTCGGAAGCTTTGTAGGACTGAGGTCCAACCATTGATTGATAAGGTGGGTGCAAAGTTACCGGGTTGGAAAGGGAAATTTTTAATTCGGCAGGAAGAGAAACACTTGTTAAAATGGTCCTCTCCTCGCAACCAATATATCACATGACCGCATTCCTGGAAAACAAATGGTTGGTTCGAAGATTGATAAACTGAGGAGGAGCTTCATTTGGCGAGGAGAAACTCCAGAGAAGGTCTATGGGGGCCATTCCTTGCTAAATTGGCCAACAACATGTCGACTGAAGAACAAAGGGGGCCTAGGCGTTTTAGACCTTGAACGTTTTGCTCGGGATCTAAGGCTAAGGTGGCTATGGTTCCAATGGAAGCACACAATTTAGATCTCCCATGTGATCAAAGAGACAGAGACGTCTTTGCAGCCTCCACAATTGTATCAGTGAGAAATGGGAAAACTGCGAGCTTTTGGACGTCTTCATGGTTGGAGGGCCGGACCGCAAAGTCATTAGCGTCGAGATTATTTCAAAAAAAACAAGAAGAAAAAATATCAGTGTTTGATGCGTTGAGAGATCAGCGTTGGGTGGCGCACATCGCTCCAGTGGCAAACTCCGACGAAATGAATGAATACTTCACATTATGAGAGCAAGTTCAGTTGGTGCAATTGGACACGAATACAAAAGACTCAATCCGGTGGAGATGGACACAAAATGGTGAGTATTCATCAAGGAGGGCATATGGTATACAATTTGAGGGGTCTTATAGCAAGCTAAAGCTGGCGCCGATTTGGAGAGCAAGGACAGAGGCAAAATGCAAGTTTTTTTTTTCTTGGACTCTGCTTCATAGCAAGATCCTCGTGTTCACAAAAACGCACTTACGCACACGAGGCCCATTCCAAAGGCGAAATATAGCCCCAGCCCAGTTGTATAGGCAGCCTCATCCGAAGACAAAAGATTAAGATTGGCCCAGGTCACTTGTATAAGCAGCCTCAGGCCCTCGGGTCGTAACACCCGTCCCAGGCTCTAGCTACCGAGCGAGAGCCAGCAATGTCATGCGCGGCCTCCTCCGACCTCCCCTCGCCTCCGCGCCTTCCCCGCGACGGAGTCCTCCGCATCCCCTCCTTCGATGCCGGTCGATTCCCCAGTATCCCTGGACGCCTCAGTCTCCGCTCCCGCGCCCGCGCCCGCGCCAGCCGCGTCTACTGCCTCTTCTCCGGCGGTGATAGCCGCAAGAAACAGGTGCGCGCAAAGCAGCATATGCGTCTCTTGATTGATTGGCCCCGCGAATTCGGGATTCGTTTCTAGTTCGGTTTATCTGGGAATGATTTTTCGTGGATTCCCCGTATTCATATGTGACGCGGGGGTTGAATTTGTTTGTCTCTGGGATTGAACACATTACGCTGTAGATAATTGGATCGATTAAATTTGTTTAAACTATTCAATATTCAAACGAATACCAACTGTGGTGGTGTTTGGGGGCGAGGGGGCGGCGGCGGGTCAGGAGGAAATTTCTATAAGAAACCCCTTGTTTTACATCTTTCTATGGTGTTATTATGTATATAATGCTGAATACTGTAATGTAATTATGTAAGCAGATATAGTGACCCAATCAAAGTTTGATATGTTGCAGTATTTAGGCCCCCATTTGGATCCTCCGGATTTTAAGAATCTGGATTGAAAAAAAGTGCCACAAACCTAGATTCTCATCCAAAAAGTCTAGATTTATAGGGATTTTAACTCACAGATTTTTTAGAATCTCGAAATCCACTAAAATTGTTGGAATTCTTTTTATCCAGATTCTCAAAATCCCTTAGGATCCAAACGACACCTTAATCTGCTGCTAGTGTCATTTTGTCTCTCTTTACTCATTGCAACAAATATTTAGACAACCCCGTTGTTGCATTTTCTTGGAATCAGGTATCCTGGCATGTGATGCTTATTTTCTTTATACGAAAAACTTGCAATGATATATGCAAGACTGTATTGAACTAGGTACCACTCTTAATTTCTGAGTATCCAAAAATATGCAAAATATTGGCTAAGTCGAACACAAGCTTCCCTCACATAACGAAGCTATGAATGTGCTGGGAATTCCTAATACTTTGCTTATGGGGATATAAATAATGCTGAATACGTCCACATAGCAATAGAATTGATTTTGATGAGAAAACTTTATCTACTCCCTCCATTTCAAATTGTAGTTCACTTTGGAACTTTTCTAGATACATTTCTTTTATTATGTATCTAGACATAGTGTATAACTAGATGCATAGCAAAAGCAATGTATCTAGAAAAGCCAAAAGTGAACTACAATTTAAAACGTAGGAAAGTACTTGTTAATTTCCCTTTGTTGACTGATCTTCGAATTTGGATAACCCTGCTGTAGCAAAACTATAAAGTCCATTTTCATCTTGTAGTAGTTTATTTTGTAAATAAAAAAAGACACTATTCTTTATTAGACCAAGTAGTCTACAGGATTAAATTACTATTTTCCCTACAGGATGAAGCTAGAAAAGCACTGGAAAATGCCCTGGGGACAAAAAGGCTGAGTTTGACAAATGGGGTGTGGAAATTGAAAGGAGGCAAAGGGGCCAACCTGGAGGTCCTGCTGCTGGTGGTGGAGGATGGTCAGGAGGAGGCAGGTGGTTTAGGCGGCTTGCAGGTGGAGGTTTCTGGGATGCAGCAAAACAAATTGTTTTTACAATCCTTGGCATTATCGGAGCGGTAAAACAAAATAACCTTGTTACATTGTTTGAGCTCCAAGCCTAATGTCTGCTAAGTATGTGCTCATTTTGTGTTGCAGTTTTTCCTGATTGCAAACTTCAATGTACTGGTGGCTGCTGTTATCAAATTCGCTGCTGCTTGTGCTGCGGCAAATACGCCGCACACTGAACTTCATAGCCCACTGTGTTTTCCAGGACGCATTGGTTGAAAGGTCTGTATCAAAGTCAAGTACCCTTGGCAAGAGCAATGTGGCTGGAGTGCCTGTGAAAGAAAGAGCTGGAATGTCTGCAAAAGAAAGAGTAGTTAGGAAATGGGGAATGGACTGAAGTGGAGCACAATTATATCTTATGAGTTAGACAACAATTTCTATGAAAATATGACCTTTTAAATGTAGTTAATTGAACATTTTGAAAGAACTTTTTAGGGTGAATCTAATAATATCTTACATTTTCAGTATATGTTACACTCTTTTTGAATGTGTTGCCTAGTCATCTAGGCAGACCCAGCTCACCTTGGGGTGTCTAGTTATACCTTGCCATGTAGGTGTTGCCTACTCAGTTTGCATTGGGTCATCTAGTCGCCTTTGAAACCATGATGCAAGTTTTTATGTGTTGATGATGGTCAAAGTTGGAAAAGTTTGACTGAAAGGATTCCCAAAACATGTATTTGAATCAGACGGACTATAGTCTTGAGAATTTTACTAAGATTGTACTCTTAATGTTCACCAACTTGTTTGAGATGAAGACCGCATCAGCTCAAAATTGTTCATAGTTCTGATTAGTGCTTGTGAATTGTAACTTGGTCATTTCAGTCTTTCTGTAGCCTATGATCCATTCGATCTCTGAACATGAGATTTATTATTTATTTGCTTGTTTTTGGTATCAGCGTTGACCATTCAATTTGAAGTACGAAGTGTGCTTATTCGTGTTTAAACTATTTTACGTGCAACTTTTCTTATTCATTCTGTAAACTCTACACTGTAATCTTGGCTCTTTCAAAGCCAGATATTACCCTTTATTTTTCTAAATTCTAGGTCAATCGTCACCAAGGTTCAAGCCAGTAGTTTCTTAATTTGAAATGTGGGCAGCTTTTGTGGACGGTTTTGAACGGTTACTATGATGTTTTGTTTTATACAAAATATGTAATGTCATTGCAAGAAGAATGATGAGCATTTGTTGGTTCTGCCAAACCGACGCCAGCTTCTAAATATTTCACTTAGCGTCAGGCCTCCCATATTACTTCAATTTTTTGAATGCTTCATGGCTAATGTGTCAAACCGATATTGAACCCAAAATGTGGAAAATGGTCCGGATAGACACATGGGGTTGAAGTGTATGAAAGTCAGTATGCTACCACTACACCAAAAACCACACAACAATTCAATTTTAACATCTAGGAAAACGTGAGCTATTTGAGGTTAAATAAAACCAGCAATGTGCCAACCGACATGGTGCCAACCATTTCATCAGGTACATAATTTTAATTGCACCATCAGCAAGCTGAAAACTGACAGGGTACTAAAATTGTACAGCACCATATCAAGTCTAGAAAGTGTTTTGCATTAGAGGCAACATGGAGCACAGAGCAAATAGCCACATACTACTACCGACATAAACACTGCCCATATCTGGGTTCTGCGTCTGCGTGTTACCACCACTCCAGCAGAAAAGCTGTCATTCTTTCTTTTTTATTGCGATTAAGCTACTCGTCATTCTCCTTGCCATCACCAGCTGGATCATTTTCCTTCTGCGTAGGTGTCTCTTCATTTAATTTCCTTCTCTTTTCTTGTTGTTTTTTGTTTGCTTCTGACCTTTTGTCTGCATTTTTGTTTCTGAACTCTGAAACAGAAAGAAAGAGGGCAAAGGATGAAATCAGATCAGATGGGCTAGATAAAATAGGCTTCAATTCAAAAACCTCAAAAGAATTGCATAAAAACTCATATGGATTGGCATTCTCATTGGTAGAACCATGCAAACCATGGTTACAAAAACTAGGAAATTATTAGGATGGAATCTCCTAGAACTTGTGAGTATTGTTAAGAACCTTGACTCAACCTAATGGATTATGACAGTAAAGCTTAAGCAAGCATAGCAATGAGTAATGACATGTTTATTTCACGCTAGGGTAGTTTTATTGTGTGTGCGCCATTTGACGGGATATGTAACAAGCGGCATTGCAGGTAATTTGAAGTCACGATCCGTGAAAGCAGGGGAAGACCAGCTTATTGCATTGTTACAATCCAACGACCAAGGTTGTGGAAACTGGAGTCAAAAGCTGCCTGTTTGTTTTAAGCTTCAGATTGTAAAAGGCACCATCCACAATCCAAAGCTCAAACTCATTCTGTTTTGCCCTGCATTACCTTAACATATCGATAACACCATGGAGCATCTAACAAAGCTGCTAACAGGATGAAGGCAGCAAGACTGACCTTGCAGTGAAGTCCTAAGTGGCTCTACGAACTCTGAAAACTCCATCTCATCAAGCGCCTTGAGGACATCATCAGCATTGATGGTCTGCCTCTTTGATTCCTTGCACATATCATTGGCACTGCAGACAAAATCATCACAGCATTAGTATCCCGGACGCCTTAATAAGAAAGAGCTGATTATACTTTTTTTGAAGATTGAGCTTATACTAAACTTGGAAGCCCATTTTCCAAGTGGAAAACTCAAGAGCCTCCAGGATAGAATACGCGACACCCTTTCTTCAAAAAGTTAGATTTCACACATTGCCCTTTCCATACCACTTTCTACTTAAAAATGGGCAGAGATTGCTATCGAACAAAAACACACTGCTATTTACTCTACTACAGAGCCTTGATTGATGGCAGCATTCTACAATTTTCCACAAAAATACCACGGATTCGATTGGACAAGACTATCTGTACCTAACTACTACTGTTCAATAAAATGGTAGTATCAGTCTATCAGATTACTGGCATTCTCTTCCGAGTTCCAAACTTCCCAATGCAAGCAGAGCAACAGAGCATACTAAATCAGAGTAAACCGGGGGCAATCTGGATCTGAATCAAATAGTAGTGTGACTAAGGAGCGAGAGAATGGGATTTGGGATGTTACGGACGTGGCGGAGAGATAGTGGATGAAGATGCGGGCGCTCTCGGCGAACGCGGTCATGGCGTCCTTGTTGACGATGACCTCGGCTCCTTCCCCGCCGGCGACGTGGGAGAGCTTGTCCTTGACCAGGCGGCGCACGATGGCCTTGGGCAGCTCGTCCACCTCCGCCTCAGTCAACGCCGCCGCGCCCGCAGGTGCCGCCGGCGACGGAGCCAGAGCGGGCTCCTCTTGTGCGGCGTCCGCCGGCTGCGGCTCCCCTCCTGTGCCTTGGTGGCCTTCCGTGGCATCCCCCCCTCCTCTCTCTCTCTCTCTCTCCTGCGCGCGACGCTGTGGTGGTGAGTGAGGACTGAGGAGGCAGTGTGAAGCAGGAACCGCAAACCCTAGCAAAATCGGTGGCCCTTCCCGGTTCCCGCCCTCTTTTCTCCCCTTCCCGCCCACCGAGCCGGGGATATATAACTTTTACCATTATAGCGCTGGATCCCGTTGCGATTCGACAAAAATACCCCTGCCCTTGCCCCCTTCTCACCTCTTCCTTCCACTAACACGTGGGCCCCGCTCGTCAGTTTTGTCTTCCACCTCCAGCATGGGCACGGAATGGACAAGCAGAAGGGCCAGCAGCGCCCGCCGAGGCCGAGCTCTCCCGCAGCCAGGGCCGCCGCGCCGCCCGTGCCGAAGCAGCTCCGCCACGACGTCACCTACGAGCGCGAGCAGCAGCTCCGCCGCGGCCTGGCGCTGGCAGATACGGACGCGTGCAGCAGCTCTGTCGCGGCCTGGCCGGCGCAGGCGCGCGCAGCAGCTCTGTCGTGGCATCGGCGGCGCGCGCACCGGGGCACACGCGAGCCGGCTCCCGGCGGCGCGAGCTGGATCCGCGAGCGGGCTCCGCCATGCGCGGGCGCGGGCGGGCATGCGCGAGCGCGGGCGGCGAGGGCGGGCACGGGCGAGCGCGCCCTGTTCCAGCGGGGCCGCCGGGGCCGGCTGGGAAGCAAGAGGTTGCAATAGCTCAGGCGCTCGGGAAATTTCGGGACTAGCAATCAGGCAATGAATTGCATGTAATTTGCCTCGATGAATTGCTTCTTGATTGAATGTAAGCAAGAAAGCAAGCAAGAATTACTACAAGCGATAATCTGTACAAATTGATATCAATTCAATGAGAAACCGAACTCCAATCTGTAAGCTTCTCGAGGAGGCATCATCATTGCATTTGGTCCTTGGCGCATCGAATCGAATGCTATTAGTAGTAGAATCAGTAGTAGCAGCGGCCAACGGGAACGGGCGGCGGCTATAGCCAGGCGTTGCGGACCTGGAGCTCGACGGGGTCGCCGAAGCACTGCACCCGCGCGAGGCAGCTGCCTGGGGCGTTCCACCGTCGTTCCCCGTCGCGCGGCGTGCGGGGCTTCCGTCTCGGGGACGGGACTGAGATTGGTGACATTCGCGGTGACATTGCGGTGGCGTTGAAATTTCGGCGTGTGGGACCCCGCCGGAAAGGCGTGGGTCCCACGCGTCGGTGACTCAATGTCGCGGGAATGTCACCGGCAATGTCATCGAATCTGCGCGTCCCCGGGGCCGGGATGGGGAACGGGAAAGGCCCGTGCGAGAGGGAGGGGCAGAGGTGGTCATTTCACATGCTGCGCTGACTTGATCTGAGCTGGATCGTGGAGCTGGCGTGCCACGCAAGCAAAAGTGGTAAAAATGTATGAGATTGCAGGAAACGGTGCTAAAAATATATTGCCAACCGGTAGAGTGAGATTTGGAGAGTTGCCAACCGCTATAATGGTAAAAAGTTATATATCCCACCGAGCCGAGGCCGCAGCTTCAGGCTGCGACTGGAGGGAAAGGGTGGAGGCTTAGAATGAATCTTGCCCGTCCATTACCATTTGTCAATGCTCCACGCGGTGCGCAGGTCGGCTGCTTCATTCTGTAATTATTATTGTTTTTCTGAAAATAAATTTCCAAATAATAGGTGTAGAGTGGATAGTTGGATTCTAGAATTCGTGTTGAAGATCTCATTCTCATTTTCTAGAGCCAGCCACATGTTCTCATAGCGGAAATTCCTCCTTCCAAAGAATACTTGCAAAAAAAAAATGAAGTCAGCAATGGCAAATTATTGGTGGGGGAGTTCAGTAGATAACCGTCATATGCACTGGATGAGTTGGGAGCGCCTGACAAAGTCAAAGTGCGATGGAGGTATGGGGTTCCGTGATTTAAGATGCTTCAACCTTGCAATGCTCGGCAAGCAAGGATGGAGGCTTATAACCCGTTCTGAGTCGCTGTGTGCTAGAGTCCTCAAGGGCAGGTACTTTCACGATTCAGATTTCATGGGGGCAACAAGAAAGAAGCATGCTAGCAGTACATGGCGTGCAATTCTTGCAGGACGTGAGGCTCTCCAGGAAGGACTAATTAAACGAATTGCCAATGGGGATACGACAAGGATTTGGGAGGACAGATGGATTGCTAACCATTTTAATGGCCGACCAATCACACCATATCAGGGTCAAGTGACTCAAACAGTTGCTGACTTGCGCCTTGCAAACGGAGGATGGAACGAGGTGCTGATCAAAGAGGTCTTCCTTCGGATTGATGCTGAAGCCATTATCCGACAGCCGCTGGGACACCGTGGCCATGATCGTTGGGCCTGGGAACCAGAGAAATCGGGTATATACTCAGTTACCGTGTGTTTGGATGGATGGATGGGTTGAACCCGTTTTTTTGCCTGTTTGGATGGGGTTGGGGAGGGATGGGTTGAACCGAGAGAATATACTCCGAAGATGCGGGTTGAACTTCGTCCGCGAAATCGAGGGGACGGAGCGAACCCGCCGCGGGGTTCGAGGCTCGTCCGTCTTCCTCCGTCGCTTCGTCCGTGACTGCCTTCGTCGCTGGAGGTCGCCGTCGTCCGCGCTAAATCCCCATCCTGTCCCCGCGCTCATCGAGGTTGGAGGTCTCCATGAGCGCTTCGTCCCCGGCCGCCGCTTCGCCTGCTATCCGCCCACCATGGCCGGGCCGGAGCTCGCGAGACGGACCAGCGATCGAAGATGTCGCGGTGCCCAGGCTGGAGCTTCGCCCAGCCGGGAGGCCATGGCGGGCCGCCCAGATCGGCAGGCAGCCACGGAGGGCGGCGGGGGGCCGAGCCACAGCTCGACGACAACGAACACGGGCGGCGGCGGCTCATTACCGAACGAAGGATGAAGAAGGACAAAAATTCAATTTGATTTCTCTTACGGGGTTCACGATGTAAAAAGCGTCGAGAAAAGACATATTTGCTAATATAGGCTTCACTAATTTATAAATAGTTGAGGGGCCCTAATATAAAATCACCTCTCTACGGTGTTAGTTTATTGTTCATCCCGAATTCTTAGTTTCTCCAACCAAACACGGGATGGGTTGGCTCCGTCCCTAAAATGAGATTTGCGCAACCAAACAACCGGACGGGGTTCAACCCAAAAAAAACGGGTTGGATCCAACCCAACCCATCCAACCCTCAACCAAAACACACGGGTTAGATCGGCATACAAACTACTATTCAAGAAGAAGCAAGAGAGCCAGAACCATGAACCTGGTGCCTCATCTGACAAAATTTGGAAGATTATCTGGAGCCTGGAAATTCCACCGAAAGTGAGAGTCTTTTGGTGGAGGGTGGTCCATGATTTCTTACCGGCAAGACATATCCTGTGGAGGAAACACATTGAGCCAATAGCCTTCTGTGAAGTATGTGGGGCACCGGAGGAGTCTATTGCTCACGTTCTATTACACTGCTCGGTGGCTAGAGAGTTTTGGCATCAAATACGAGTGGCAATTGGTGTCAAGATCCCAAGCTTGAATCCTGATACCTGGACTAATGATCTGATTTCAGGTATTTTTTCTCGTCAGGACACAGCAGCGATTTTGTGTGGCATGTGGGCCTTGTGGATGATGAGAAACAAAAGAAGGCATGGGGAATTGTCGATGACCATCCAACAAGCTGTTATCTGGGCACGGGACACAGCTTATGACCTTTGGCAATTGACACACCCGATGCAGCAGCAAGCTACTAATGAGGATGTAACGAGATGGATGCCCCCAAGCCAAGGTTTGGCTCAAAATCAACTCTGATGCTGCCTTCAACGAAAACAATTACAGTGGGGCGACGTCTTGCGTAATCCGGGATTATAGGGGCTGCTTCCAAACTGCACAGGCGCGTTGGTATGATCGTGCTTTCAGTGCCTGTATGATGGAAGCGTTAGCATGCCGAGACGGGCTAGTTTTGGCAATGCAACAAGGTGTCCAGAAGGTATGGCTAGAAACGGACTGCTTGGAGCTAGTTAACTTGTGGAATAAGAAGGATGACCAGCGATCTGTCATTGATTCTATGCTGAAGGAGATTGATGAACTCAGGCTTGCCTTTCATGATTTTAATTTTACTTATATTAGTAGATCTTGTAATAAAGTAGCACATGTTTGGCTAAACAGGTTTCGAGCACTCATCGCACGGAGATGTGGTATGTAACTCCGGCATGTGTGCTCGACCTGGTACGTTTTGAGGCTTCAGCCGATTAATGGAAAGGCAAGCAATTCACCAAAAAAAAAAAAAAAAAAAAAAAAAAAAAAAAAAAAAAAATCTAGAGCCAAAGTGGGCCTAAGACTCGGGAGACATTTCACCTTCTATTCTAAGGTTATCTCCAACAGACGGCGAATACCCATCCATTCTTTAAGTCATATACAGTAAAATGTGGAACATCCAAAACAACTCCTGCTCCAACAACACACGCAAGAGAATACCCAATCCATCGTGGTCCTTCCTTCGTGTATCTCGCGTGCCTCCCTGCCGAAACCGGCGGTGGTGCGGCTCCGGCTCCGGCTCTTCAAGCCGCGGCCGCCCGCGAGGAAGGTCGCGGCGGCGTGCTGTGGTTTCGTGGCGGCGGCTTTGGGGCGAGCTTCGCTCAGCGTGGTCGCATGGGGCGGAAGCGCTGCCTACGGTGACGATCGGGCGGCGCTTCGCGGGGCGAGGCGGGGGGCGAGCTTTGCCTACGGCGCCCGCCCGGGCGTAGGGCAGCGGAACTGCGCCGTTGTCCGCTGCTACGAGGGCGGAGGTCGCTGTGCGGCGGGCTGGGCGGGCTCTCTTCTTCTCCATCTTCTCCGACCACCGCCCGGCGGCGGGTGCGAGCGGCGGCGGCGGCGGGGGGTGGGGTCGTGGGCGCCACCACGTCGCGCAGCGGGCGTACCGCCAACGAGCCCGCCCGTAGCCGCCCGGCCATGCCACGCCGAACCCGCCACCCATCCGGGGATGCAACCGTGGCCGGATGGTCGGGATCGCGCCCGGTTGGCGCCACCTCCCCGCCGGGGGCGATGGCGGTGGCTTGGCGCTGAGGCTTGCCGGTCGGCGGCTTCTTGGCCCGGGGTGGTCGGCTTGAGGCTTGGGCGTGAGCTCGGCATCCACCACGCCCGGCGGGCGGCGCGGCAGCGGCTGCTGCTGCGGCGTGCGGCGGCCCGGGAGGGAGGAGGAGGGCGGCGTCCGCCCGGCGGCGCGAGCCCGCTCTGCTCCGCGCCCCGCCCTCGCCTCGTCGTAATGGGCCATCGTGCCGTCGCCGAGGGGATTTGGGGTTGAGGAGAGAGAGGCGCATATGTGCCTTCCCTCTCTCCTCCATACGCAAAATGCGGGGGTCGTTTGCCTCCTCCTGTTGGAGGGTGTTTTTATCTGTAAAAACATTTGTACCTTTGCTCATTTTGGTGTTTTTAGGTCGATACATTTGGGGAGCGACCTAAGAGCAACTCTAAGGGTGTGTTTAGTTTACGAAAAGTGAATCCAAAAAGTGCTTCGGTACTTATTACATCAAATCTCTTGGCGCATGCATGGGGCACTAAATGTAGGTAATAAAAAAAACAAATTGCATAATTTTGAAAAGTGTGAGACAAATCTTTTAAAACTAGGTAGTCCACGATATGACAATAATTACCAAATACAAGCGAAAAGTGCTACGATGGCGAACCCAAAAATATTTCACCAACTAAACACACCCTAACAGTTCCTCATTTGTTGTTTGTTAATTGCCCTTATTTGTCAAGTCTCAAATCCAAATGTCAAATCAAAAAGAGCTCATCTCCAAGCTGTTTGACATAATTCACTTGCCAAACTTAGATCTAATTTACATCGGGAACCCCAGAGAGAGAAATAAAATTATGTTTATGTCCTTCCACCTCTTAAAAACATACGTCGAGGGGCGAATGCCAAACGTAGTAGAGCGTACATTTTGTGCGCCTGAGGGCCTAATTTGCCAACGCTCACTAATTTGCCAACTCCAAATGTCAAACTGTTGGAGGGAGTTTTTTTTTTTTTTTTTTTAGCAAAATTTGAGAATGCCAACTCGAAATGCCAAACTGTTGGAGTTGCTCTAGTAGACCCAATTTTTGCATTGGGTTCCAACTTAGGAATTCTTGATATATTAAAAAGATTTTTTTATTCGAGTGGAACAAAGTTTGATCTAGATATGCTAAAAAAATATTGCACAAGCAAATCATGCTAACAAAAAAACTCTATACAGTGTACAACAAAGTTTGTGCAATTTAATAAAATCATGAAAACTCAGTTGTCTCGAGACAAAGTTTATAAAATTGGAACTAGGTAGAAAATAATGCAAGCCCTCCAACAAAATTTTAATGGGCGCTGGACTTATTGCTATAGCTTAATAATCACATTCAAACAAAGAAAAGAAACACTTGCAAAGCCTTGTCAAACTTCAAAGATCCCAAAAATCACTCACCACTAACAACAAGATTTAGTACACACCAAAATAGTATCAGATAGAAAGATCCTACAGGGAATGTTGGTTTACGATCCTTCACCATCGAAATGAAGATGTGAAGATGTCAGACCTTGTTGCAGAATAGATCAAAAGAAGAGGTTGAAATCACCGCATCAAAAACTAACCAAATGCTTCATGCTAAACAAAATGTTTTAAAGAATGTTAGACAACATTACCTCTATTTCTAAATAGTAATAATTGATAAGGGAACAAAACAATGTAGTAGCACAAATACATAGCAATTTAAAAATGAGACATCACAGAAACCAAACATAGTCTTACAAATACAAGAAAGTGAAGTACAGTCTTGTATTTTAGTTTTTTTTTTGGGGGTGGGTGGGGTTAATCATGAGTAGAAACTGAAAAATTTTCTAATTAATTCGGTTCTTTGCTGCCTAGAACCTAAATTTCTTTCAGTTTACGTTAGTTATGCCACCTCTACTCACTAGCCCTTTGCCTATGCCAAATCGTTCATCATTAAGGTAGGAAGAGGCTGAAGACATATTATTTCAAAACACCATGTTCTCATGAGACCGAGATGGTGTCGGAAATGTTTTTCTTTGAGAAATGCCATGGGGCGGTTCTTTGTCCTTATAAACAACCAAATTTGTGGCCCTTGGCTCGATATTTAGTGTTATTTGGTGCATCGGATTTGGTTCCCTGGCTCTCTCTCGGCGGGGCTCGACATCGCGACTCGTGAGCTTTTTCCTCCGCTACGCCGTTTCTTCCCCAACACCGGCCCTCCCCTGTAGCATCCACTGCTCTCTAGGCCTAGCGGCGCGACTTGTCCTAGGCTGCTCCCTAGCTCGCCCCCGCCTATTTCATGTACCGCGTCTTCCCGGTCCACCCGGCCCGACTCCCTCCGCCAACATCAACACTAGGCGGATGACCGCCACCCATGTCGATAGTAATGGTTTTTTTTACATGGAGTTGGACTTGCACGCAGGTGTTCGCACTCAAAACGAGAAAACAAATTAGTGGTCAAGTTGAAATTCAGTCGGACTGCATGGAGGTCATCGATTCAATGCGGGATGGAGGTTTCTCTACCATGGCTATAGCGGCAATCCATGATGAATGCACCCTGGAAGAATTTGCAGCTATTTCGATTAGTCACTATAATAGAAGTTGTAACTCACTAGGCCTTGAATTAGCTAGGCAAACTTTGTTATGAAAAATGCTCTTGAGTAGATAATCCCCCTTCATCTACTTGTAAACGATGTATCCATCTTTGTGAACCAATAAAGATTGCTGAAAGTTCTTAAAAAAACACCCAATTCACGGTTAAGAGTTTTAGTCGATAACATGCGGCACTTAGACCAAACACCCACTTCACAATTAATGAGATGTACTTTCTCCGTTCCAAAGCGTAAAGTCATTCCAAGAATATTGGAGAGTTAAAACATTTTATGTATGACCAAATAGGAAGAACTACAAATTTTTATGAAATCAAATAGATATATTATAAAAATATATTTAATGGAGAATCTAATGATACTTAGTTGACATCATGAATGATATTATTTTATTATATAAATTTGATCAAACTTAAAAAAGTTTTAACTCTCTAAGATTTTTGGAATAACTTACAATTTGGAATGGAGTACTCTATATAGATTTATATGAGTTGCTAATATGATGGTGCGCCCACTCATTTATCGAACTCGCGACCTCTTACTCCGACGAAACACCCAATTCTGAATTAACTCAAAAAAATAAAAATATTATTTAATAGGTGATTTTTGTTGGTAACAATATTTTTTTGAGCGAAATTACAACTAGTATCTTGAATAAAAAAATTCACGAGCCCAATTCTGAATAAACTCAAAAAATAAAATATTATTTAATAGGTGATTTTAGTTGGTAACAATATTTTTTAAGCGAAATTACAACTAGTATCTTGAATAAAAAATAAAAAACGGGGTGTTGTGGGAATTGAACCCACGACCTCTTACTCCCTAAGCAAGAATCCTACCACTGGACGAATCACCCAATTCTGACTTTGTTATATGAATATTTTCTTTAATAGGGATTCTATTTGATAATAACAATATATACTTTTGAGCGAAATTTGCTAACACGGCGCATTGCCAAATAATGTCGGGTCGAGTAGAAGAAGCCCCGGCCGGCCCAATGGAAACCCTAGTGCCTTTCATGCCGTGGGTCGAGCAGAAAAGGCCCGGCCCAATGAAAACCCTAGCATTCCTGCCGTAGTATAAAGAGGTGGCCGCCGGCTGGCATTCCTCACCCTGCCCCTCTGTGCACGAAGCCGACGAGCAGCCGCCGCGCTAAAGCTTGGTCCGGGGAGCTTCGGAGGAGGGCCGGGTAGGTCAAGATGCAGATCTTCGTGAAGACCCTGACGGGGAAGACCATCACCCTCGAGGTCGAGAGCAGCGACACCATCGACAATGTCAAGGCCAAGATCCAGGACAAGGAAGGTAGAGTGTCGTACGCATCCACCTCTGAGTTAATTTCTGATGAGAGCCGCCGTGCTTCCCTTGTGGTGCTCTGGCTGATTCCTCTGCCGTGACGAGGTGTGCAGGCATCCCGCCGGACCAGCAGCGTCTGATCTTCGCCGGGAAGCAGCTCGAAGACGGCCGCACCCTGGCTGACTACAACATCCAGAAGGAGTCCACCCTCCACCTCGTCCTCCGCCTCCGCGGTGGCATCATTGAACCTTCTCTCCAGGCGCTCGCCCGCAAGTACAACCAGGACAAGATGATCTGCCGCAAGTGAGCACCTTTCTCCACCGCGTCCCAACAATCATTTTGTTTTTGTGGTGGATATTTTTATGTTGTCGTGTCGACCTGTGATTACGCTCCTTGTTGTAGATTATAGATACCTACACGGAGAATTTCTGTTTCTACGAATTCCTTTTAGTTGTTGTAGGATGTGCCGATCCTCCATTAGTGGAACTGTGGGTTCTTAACTCGCTGACCTGTATGTGTGGCATTGGGTTCCCCCATGGCTCCAGAGATTGACACCCACCTATACTTTGTCATCTGCCTTGTCCACTCCAGCAGTTGATTTTCACGGGTGGGACACTTTCCATTCCATTATTTGTGTCCGCTTTTTTACAATTCACTATCTTTGTTTCATTGCATCCAGTGCATTGGGCTGGCAGGGGTGATGAACCAATTAGATGTGTGAGTTTACCTTATGAGCTTAACTTTTGAGGCATACATTCAGTCTGACCTGCCAGTCCGCTGATTAGTATTTCTTCTGCTTTTGTGACACTTTATGAGTTCCTTTTTGTTGTATGTCGTGCACTGCTGCTTTTGTGTTTTGAAAAGTTAACTGGCAATGGATGATGAATCAATTAGATGTGTGAAGTTTCCTTGTGAACTTAAACTATTGAGGCATACATTCTGTCTGACCTGCCATGTCATCGTTTAATATTCTTTTTTGCAGCTGTTTTAATTTATGCTGGCCTTTATGTCCCTTTGTCTTGCATTGCCTTTTGCTCTTGATTGTTATGGTTGCCATGCCTTGCATTCTGTGGTACCTGTTCTAATTGTATTGTCGGCAGCATGTACTTCCCTTTGTTTGGTTCATGCTGTGACTATAGTTCCTTACCCTTTGTATTAGGGTTTGTCTGAGCTCTTTCTGTTACATTTTTGTTCAGTTGGACAGTGTTTTTGGTACTGGTATTTGTTCTGTGCTAGCAGAGAACAATTGGTTGGCTGGAATGATGAATCAATTAGATGTGCGAAGTCTCCTTATGAGCTTAACTTTTGAGGCATATTTATTTTTGTCTGACCTGCCAATCATTCGGACTGTAAACCACTGCAAGTTTCCTGCTTTTTTTTTATCTGAGTTTGAGGTTGACAGGTGCAATTAAATTTGGTTTGTTTGTATACCTTACTGAAAAGGATAATGCAGTTTGTTTGTTTTCCCTGGGTACATATTATTGCCTTTCCATTTGGAAGTTCTTATATTCATTATATTTAATCCTAGCTGAGAACAATTGGTTGGCTGGAATGAAGAATCAATTAGATGTGCGAAGTCTTCTTATGAGCTTAACTTTTTGAGGCATATATATTTTTGTCTGACCTGCCAATCATTCAGACTGTTAACCACTACAAGTTTCCTATTTGTTTTGTCTGTGTTTGAGGTTGACTGTCTTGCACTTAAATTTGGTTTTTGTCTGGGTTTAGGGTTTTGTCTGTGTTTCCTATTTGTTTTATCCCTGGAGGATAATTCAGTGTGTTTTTTTTTTTTCCTGGATAACATTCCCATTTGGAAGTTCTTATATTCATTATTTAATCCTAGGTAAGCTAAGTAGTTTGTTTCCTATGTCATCCAGGTGCTATGCGCGCCTGCACCCCAGGGCTGTTAACTGCCGCAAGAAGAAGTGTGGCCACAGCAACCAGGTGAGCATTGCATTGTCAATAATCTTCTAGATTTTTGTACAAGCTGTTGATGTCAGTCAGATTATGCATGAACATGGGTGATGAGCTTATGCATCAACATAGGTGATGAACTTTCCATTAATCTTATTCATGAAGATTCATAGCATGTACGAAATCATGTTATTCGCTTCCCTCATGACATTTTGAGAGTCTTCTAGGAAGTTTAATAATGTTTGGATTCTATTTCTACTTTTTATCTTTGTCAAGTTAGTTACTAGCTTATCTGTGATCTGTGATATCTGATTATGGTTGTCCACAGCTGAATATCAGTGGGTATTTGTTTTGCTATATTTGGTGTAATTGCCTAATGTTTCCCTTTCGGTTTCTCCCATTTCAGCTGAGGGCCAAGAAGAAGATCAAGAACTGAAACTACGAAATTCGGTTCCGTGCGTCTTTTGGGTTAACAAGATGGCTAGAAGTTATATAGTTTTTGTCGCTGCATAATGTTGCTGTTTCTTTATTAAGTCAGAACCGTGTGGTGTTCCTGTTCAGGGTTTACAGCATGTTTGTGCTGGCAAAAATTGTGACAAGTCTGGGTTAATATTATTACTATATGGGAGCATAAGAACTCTATTCTGGTCGTTCGTATTTTTTTGGTGTTTTATCTACTGCAGTTAAGCCTGTTTGCCAAGTTTGCTCGCTCGGCCTACGGTGAGTTTTTGGTGCTTTCATCAGTCCAAGTAGCATGTAGTCGCAATCACCAGCCGGCTCCTAACGAACCTAGTAAAGTGTAGGTCCCCTTTCGAATAAAGGAGCGGAATTGTTTTACAATACTCCCTCTTTTTAAAAAAAACTTATTTGATATGAATGTTTTTGATACCATTATAACTCGTGAATAAGGCCTGTTTAGTTGGTTGAAAAATTTGCAAAAAGCACCGCTGAACTCACCGTAACTAGGTTCAAAAGAATCGTCTTGTTATGGCTCAAAAAATCGCGTCAAATGACGCCTAAATTGTGTAATTAGTTATTTTTATCTAATTTCATACTCTGAATATATGTCTTTTAGTGTATTTAATGTGATTTGATAGTTACTTTTTACCTAAATTTCATATTCGAATATATGTCTTTTGGTGTATTTAATGTGATTTGATGGAGAGAGGGAAAAAAATGTTAGAAACTTTAGCCAACTAAATTAGGCCTATATCCAGTGAGTAAAAATTCATACCGAGTTTAGAGAACAATAGTATGATATATTTGGGTCATACATGATAGGAATGCCATCCCCTAAAACTCAATGGAAATCCCCTAAAACTCAATGGAAAATATACGAGGGAATGACGAGTTTAGAGAACAACAGTATGATATATATGGTTCATACGTATGAGTTTAGAGAATAATAGTATGATATATGTGGTTCATACATACGAGTTTAGAGAAAACAATAGTATGATATATGTGGTTCATACATATTCTTTCCTAGTGCGTCATTTGTGACGCGTCATTGTAAACTTCGTTGGCTGAAAGCCGAAACACATCAAACGCATGCATGCGTGAAGGATAAGAACGTACTGCATGCAAGGCCTGTGTTAAAGCTTAAAACTAACAAGCGAAACGCCTTTGGTTATTTTTTCTTTTTTCTCATTCAAGATTGTCTCTGGATCGGAGGCACGAGAGGGATACAACACACTCCATATCGATCTCTCTCGTGATAATAAAAGCTTTGATCATCATGCACATTTCAGCCTTGCTTGCGTTTAGTCTCAGGTATTATTCTATATAGCTGGCAAGGTACGAAAGATTTCCTAGACAGCTTGCATTGTCCTATAGAAAAGCTCTGTGCACTATAAATATATGAAACTATTGTCGTGCGTGGCCGCGCGCAACCGGTGAAACAGTGCATACGCATGCACGCCATGGATTCATCATCTGCTGATCGTGATGAGGAAAACACCCCACAGCCGCAGGCGATCTCCCTGCCGGAAGAGTGGCTCAACATCGCCATTCTCTGCACCGCCTTCGTTTACAAGGCCATGAATGGCCTTGGGACGCTGGCGACGATCTGGGCGACCGTAGTCCTGCTTGGTGGATTCTCCACCCTTATCAAGGAGCAGGACTTTTGGTATGTCACCATCATTGCCTTCGTGCAATCCATCGGGTACGTGTTTACTCTGAGCCTGTTAATCTTGCTTTATTTCCTTCTCTTCGACCTCTGAATTGCACAATTTCAAAGTTATTATCCCCACAGCCGATAGCCTAGCTTTGTGCTCGAGCGTGACTCAGTGAAGCTGAGGCAACGCTAAAGGATGCTAGTCCAGTTAGTCTAACACTCCGGCGGCATCCTCGAGGTCCCGTTGGAGCGAATTTAAGACCGGAGGTAAAAATCCCCGCGCTGGCACCATGTGCCAAAACACTGGTGGTGAAGGCATTCCCGGCCTGTGGCAACGGTAACCCAGGCGACGGAGACCTGGCCTGCGGGCAACGGTGTCCCGGCGGTGGACCGGCCTAGGTAACGGTCTTCACGCTGACTTGTCCAGGGTTCGGGATTTTCTTGGCCGGGTTTTTCGGCGCCATGGTGTATAGTTGATGCTGGCTTTGGGATGACATGTTATTAATTAGCTGGTGTATAGGCGCGGCGGTTTGGCGTGATGTGTGATATGGCATGACACATAGTATATGCTAGTGAATATGTCCATACGTTGTTCCTGGAGGAAAAACTATCAAACATTAATAGGAAATGAGGATGAAAATGTTATGTTTCTATTTATTTTGTACGCTGTAAAATTTAAAAGCTATAGTTCATTATGTGACATCAAAATATAAATTAATATGGCAAAGATATGATAATATCCTATTAAGCCAGTCTCGGATTAAAATACAATCTTGATTGACATATTTTTTTCTTTCATGATAAGCTATAAAATTTTTATAATTTTCATACTATCCTTGTCTTGATAGAGAGATAGATATTGAGTTTTGTGATTTTTAAAGGATCTATAATTTTTTTTTGAGATTACACAAAGTACAACGCAAAAGCGCTCTCGATTAAAGTCGGTAAGAAATTAGTTAGCGCCGTGTAAAGTATTCCTTCGTTCTCTCTATTTCAAATCGCAGTCCTGTGGAGGACTACATGTGTATGCATACTGATAATAGAATTTTTCATTAGACTAATAACAAACTCCTTATAATTTTAGTTTATGTGGTTCAACCAATTAGACCATCGGTTGATCTAGGTTCTTATAACAATAGTGGACGAAATATTTTCTTATATATTTAAAAAAGGCCAATGATTCAAAGACATATATTTATCATTTGTTTTAATATTTATAATAAAAAAAATCATAGATAGTGTCATACGTGGATATGCCTTACATGGGCTGTGAACCTCGCCGGAGGAAACGGGCCAACATGGGCCCAATGAGGCACGCTAGCTGGGCCTCACGCCGCACCACAAAGGTGGCATGCACACAAGAATTACTGTAGCGCCGTAGAAGCGTGACTGCCGGTGCCGCCTTCACTATCTAGTTAACTTATCGAGTCCGAGTACATTTGAAAAAAAGTCAGTTAGAGCTTGGGTTTGTTAGGAATGGAGAATCTAATCTGATAAGATCTCCTAGAGCTTGCTTAGGAGTAAAGTCATGGTGAGACTATAAATACTAGCGTCATGTAATCATTGCAATTCAAGAAAGAAAGAAGTCAAAAGACTCATACTCCTCGCTTTCAAGCTCTTAGCGCGCCGCTCTCTCCCTTCCTAACCCTAGGCGCCTCCTTCGATAAGAGAAGTAGGGATGACATACAGAGCAAAAAAATAAAAAAAAAGGGACACAAACGCTCATAGAAAAACTATCACAAGGGAAACGAGAAAAAAAAAACACAGGCTCTATGGAGAAACTCATAGGACGGAAAATAGAAAAAAACACGGTGACTAGACATGGAACAAAAAAGAAAAAAAATGGACGCGATTACCGATGTCAAATCAAGAAATTTATAGGCAGCAATTTAGACTTATTTTTTTTTTATAAAGGGGCCATTTATTGAACACAATTGGATAAAATCTTTCTCTAGATAATATTTTAGAGGCAGTTTGTACGCTTCTAAAATCGATTTGTACTAACTGCCTGCGGAAATATCCTCTGTTATACTTCCACAAGTGGTCAATGTAACCACCAACCCTCGAAATGCTACTTCTGCTACCAACCGCCACAGAGAATATATTTGAGGGACGATTAGAAACACCAATCATGGATACAGATTGATTTTAAAGTCACAATTAGTAATGTGATTTGCCTCGAAAAATATGCATCACACAAGAATATAGAGTCAGAAGAAGTTAAACTTGATATGAAAGTTGTTGACACCTAAATTGGATGAACGTCATTTTATATTATGAACGTGTCAAAAATGACCTTAAAGCGTGGCCAAAGAGAAGTCATGAGGTGCGAGGCTTAAGAAATCAACAAAGAGATGGATCATGGGGCCTCAATGTGCGCCAGACGCCGGGCTCCCCGCCGGGTCAGCGTCCGGCGCGACGGCAATGGCGCCCAGTCGCCCAGGAGGGAGGGGGGTGCAAGTGCCGGATGCTGTTCCGTCGGTGCCGGTCGCCCGCGCATGCGTGTCTAGCGGGGGCTCGCGCGAACGAGGCTCTCTGGTCCGTGTCAGTTGAGCACGGACGCCGGCCCGGCGCCGTCGCCCCCCCCTCCCCCGCGGTCTTCTACGTTGAGCGCCAGACGTGCGACCGGGCGCGCCCTGCCGCTTCCCTATTCGCGCGCCAGTCGCGTGTTAAGTTGAGGCGTCCGTACGAATTCCGAACCGATCTCTTTCCCGGTCGTGTTTTAGAAAGTTTTTGGAGATTGGAGACGTCCAAGGACGGTTTCCTAAGGGGATACGACCACCCCCTCTATATAATAAGAGGTTAATGGCCGATTTGATCCCATCTACATCCAATCGTCATACACAAACCCTATCTCTACTTTTATCTCTTCCAAACCCTAATTTGCTGTTCGACGAAGCTCACGACGAATTTCGCCGGCGTTCTAGGCGGCCTTGCAGACCCTAGAAGATCCTTCGCGTGTGTCCCGACGGATCCTTCCGGAGGGTGTTCCGAAGACTGTTCAGCCGAGATCGAGCTCTACATCGCCTCTACCGTTCTCTAGATCGGTTTTGGTGGTCACGCTACGAGTCTTGTTGCACGTTACAAGTTGATCGCAACCTGGTGGGCGTCCAAAGCCCTCCCGGTGTGTTGGTGCGAACCCTAGTTTTGCGTCAACAAAAGTTAAAGAGCTCAATTGAGCGACTCCAACAGTATCCTATAATACCTCCCAATCCCGCTTTTTTTGGACAAAAGTGGAAAATAATTCTCCAACAATTCCCAAACCGATCTCCCAAACTTTTGGCACTTGGATGCCGCCCCCTCCCGCATGAAAATTTGCGCACGATGGCGGCACTCCTATCCTCCACGGAAAGAAGACTTCACGCGCGAGGAGGGGTTTCGCGCCGCCTAAGAAGTTTCCACTGCCGGTCCTTGGGCGACGGCGGTTGTTGGCCGGCGATCCGCCTCCCTTGGTCGTGCAAGGGTCGAGGATGCCCGCGCCACCACCTCTCGCCGGTCAGGCGCGACCTCAGCCGACTAGCTTGAAATGGATCCTGACGCCGAGTCCATCTTGTGTTCTTTCCCGTGAAGAAGAAGAAGAAGAAGAAGAGAAGGAGCGAAATGCGAATTTGTTTCTCTTGACGGGGTCCTGATGCTTAAGTGCCTAGAGAGAAAGGATTTTCAGATCTGGGCTTAATTGATATCGAGAAAACTTAGGGCCCCCAATGTAAAGTCCTTGTCTCGTATGGAAGGGAAAGTCGTAAAATATGCGGTAGATTTGATATTCGGGAAGGGAAATATGGAAAACTGTTGGAGACAAAGTATTTGACGACCTTGAACAAAGTTATGCTCCATATTAAAGTTGTGCTTGACGAGATAAAAAAAAACTTATTTGAAATCGTTTAGGGGCTTGTAAGATTTACAAAACTTATGAAAAGATGACATTTACATTTTTTGGTTCTAAAAACACGTCCTCTATATAATCTCACGTCCCAAGAAATGTTTAATTAAAATACATATTTCCTGTTTTACTAATATTTAATTGGTTGTTGTTGCAGTTCAAATTATGGGTTTGTTTGCAACGGCTCTATAAACTCCACAGCCAAGTAGCTTAAAAAAGCTATAATTTGTAGAGCGGTGCTCTCACAACTCCATATTTTTCCATGGAAATTTGTGGAGTTGCATCAATTTAGCTGAAAAACATAGAGTAGTGTTGAAAAGAGAGCAACCCTAAATAGGCCGTAAAGCTCGGGCGTGTTAGGGTCCGACTAGGGCTGACCCGGTTGGGGCCACGGTCGTCCCACCAACAGCGAGACAACGCCCCTTCTTCTTCTTCCTCCTCCAGCTCGCGACGCCCGCACCCCCGCCACCCACCGCCCTCCGCCGCCGGGTGCTAGGGTTCCCCGGAGCTCCATCGTGGCGCTAGCTCGCCGGAGCTCGGGGGGAACCCTAGCGCCCGCAGCGCCGCCCTCCTTCCCTCCCCCGGCGACCTCCTGCTTTGCCCTCATCTTCTCCAGGCTCCGGGCGAGCCCGCCCTACCCTACTTCACTGGTGCCGCCCCGCCGCCTACCCATACTCAACCGGATGTCCAGCCGTGGCCCGCTCGGCGGCGCCACCGCCGCCTCGCCACCGCTAGCCGAACCGCAACCACCGCCGTGTCGACGCATCGCCGCCCGGGTTGGCCGACTAGATTCTATAGTCGGGAAGCAAATAGGACCCTAACCCCCATTGCCGAACCTTAACTTCGCCGCTGCCGCCATCGCCGCCCGTTGCACCCACTGGGGCAGCGTGAGCCGGCCGCTTTGGATGACGCTTAGCGTCGACTGGTCGGACATGATGATTCCTCGTAAAGCTCTCACTCTCCTCCTTAGGAGTATTTTTTTTTATTTATTCACAGTCAAGCTATATACTTTTATTGCGTGTGATATTATGGTTTTTACTGGCAGGTTGACACATAGACCATAGTGATACATGGGTGTCACTGCTGGATTGACGCATGATTGACCATAGTGTCACTACTGGATTGATGCATGACCTGATAACGAAAGGCATGATCAATGTCAAATCAATGCCACACCTAGCAATATTGTTTTATTGCTAGGTAAATAACACTCCGCAATGAATATTATAATACACCAAAACATATATTGTATATTGTATATAAGGGGGGTCCTAGTGTCCAGATGCCCGGACGGAAGCGCGTGTTCGGACGTCCGAATGGACGCGCCTGTTCGGACGCCCGGGCCTGTGCTATATGTCCATGCCATCACTTGCTACACACGTACTCCCTCTGTCCCTAAATGTTTGTCTCTAGAAAACCGTGTTTCCCTCACAAACACGCTTCTCGGGCGACATACATAAAGGGACGGAGGGAGTAGGTACGGGACCACTTGCACGACTCCCCGTGCTCCTTGGTTCCTACACCCCTCCCCTCCCTCTCGTTCACACCGCTCAAGCACTTCTCTGCTGCGCTGCTTCCCTCCATACATGTTGTCCACACGCTTGCGGGGTAGTGTCCATCCACCTCTGCTGCCTGCCGTCGAGAAGCGCTCCATCCCTTTGCTCCCCATGCGAATGCATGGCGCACTTAAAACGCGCAAAATGAGGTTGTGGCTGGTGGAGCACAATGCGACATGTGTAGTATCCTGATCAAACATTCAAGAACAAAGGTTTGCAACATACTGAAACATCGTGTAACATTAAAAAAAAATGTTACAACATTTTAAAATCGACAAGTGCAAACTTTTAAAAACACATGTTGTAACACCATAGGCAACATTGAAAAACATGTTGTAATATTTAAATACGAGTGTTGCAACATCCAAAAATACATGTTGCAACATCTTAATATTAATTGTTGCAACACCCCAAAAAAATAGTTGCAACATATCAAATCGACTGTTGCAACATGGAAAAACATGTTACAACATCTTAAATCGATACTTACAACATCTTATTGATTGCACACCCTGAAAAACATGTTGCAACATCACAAATCTGACTATTGCAAAACTGTGAAATCCATATCAAATATTACAACATAACCCACCATAGAGTGCAGATCCGGTTACTCTTTCTTGTGAAGGAGGTCGACCACTATGGAGAAGCTTGTCGCCAATGAGGCTGGCTCCCCCAACATGTAGAGGGACGTGAAGAACGACACATCTTACAACCAAGTGCAAGCGCACCGGTGGCGACCTCCCCTAGTGGCATTGGGGTGGTGATGGCACGATGGATGCCAAGCCTTGATAGAGGTGAGATGCGGATGAGGCGTGGGATTGGGCCATGGGCGGCGGGAGACTGGAACATGTGCGGCATGGGATGGGGCACAATGGAGGACAGCCGTGGCGGCGAGGCAGAGTGGATGCAGGCAGACAATGCACCCGCGGTGGAAGTGGCCACTGTGGACGAACAACTTGGTGGAAGTACAAACAAGATTGGTGAAATATTATGCAAGAGTTGGGATGGCTAGAGGCCGGTTACCTAGGTAGATATACAAGCCCAGTAAGCAAAGCGTCCGTCCAGCGCTATGCGCCTTGACCAGACTAGCGATGCACACATCTCTTAGTCCCACCACCGCTAGCGGCCTTGGCACATTTTTTTTCATCAAACTAAAGCACATGAAGTTATTTCTAGGTTATAATTTTCGTCCGTAATGCAGTTACAACTTTTTATGGTCCCAACTTGTCTTTTCTACCAAACTAAATCAAATATAACTATCTATACTTGAGTTACACATATTTTTTTATTATTATGTGAGTATACTATACTCCACCAGCTCATCCTGACACCTCCCTGACATGCATGCATGTATGAAAACTTTTCATGCTTCAAAATTTTAAAATACAATATCACGAAACCACAAGTCCAAGTCTGATTGATGAACTGTTTCATGATTATTATTGAGAAAATTGTGTTGAAGAAAATCAGGTCTGTTAAGGCTATGTTTTTGACAGAGTTTTTTTTGGGCATTAGCGTTTCTACCCCTGTTTTCATGCTCGTTTGTGTGTTTGCCCCTGTTTTTAACTTTGTGATTTTGCCCTTGTAAGTTTGAAACGAAGGCAGACTTTGCCCCTAGTCCGTTAAAACCTCATAACGGTGTTAAGTTTTGGACAAATAGACAACTTTGCCCACGTGTTTTGCCCCGTTATTTAATGACCTTTGTGTTTTTACCTCTATTTTTGACAACAATCTAGCAATTTTTGCAAAGCAGTTTTAGAAAACTTTGATAGCATCTTTACAAAATTTTGACATAATTTCATAAAAACAATCCACATATACACAATCTGATAAAGCAAATCTTACTACAAAAAACCCCAAATGTTATCGTCATGCTTAGCGTTAATCGCTTCACCCGGCTACTAATCACCCCGCTAAAAATAGTTAACCGCAGCCACGCCGCATGCCGTCCGGCGCTTTGTGCCTTCGCCTCCTAATCACCCGCTAAAAATAATAGTTAACAACAGCCCACGCCGAATGCCGCCCGGGCGCTTAGTGGCTTTGCCGCCGCCTCGACTTCGACTCCGGCCGGTTACTTCCTCAGAACCTAGCGTCGAGCTTCGTCGCCCGTCGTGCTCGTGCTCGCGCGTGCGACCATTGCGCCAACCGGAGAGCTGCATCACGTCAAGCGGGGCGAGCAACGACTAGGCGCTGCGACGCCGGCGCCCCATCGCTGCCGCCGCCCGTAGCACGTGCACCGGCGTAGTCGCCGTCCCCTATGTGAAGGGCGTCGGGACCCCATCCACGAGATCAACTACAACGCACCGCAAGGTTCTTTCGTTCGTGGCTGAAAACACACAGCGACACCTATCTCTATCCACTCCGCTCCGTCCCTCCCGCACCACATCCGAGATGTTCATAACGTTTGTGAACTTTACAGAGTGCAATGCAGTCATGATTGGTTCAGAGGATTGCCAACACGAAGTATTTTTGTCTAGTAAATGCTTATATGTCCGTGCAAGGTCTGTGCAAGGAGTCGACGCCGCATCTTGGACTTACACACGCTCACACATATAAGTTATCATATTATTATGTTTCCCGTTGCAACGCACGGGCATTTACCTAGTAATATATAATCGGCCCCTAGGAGTGCCATGGTGTGTTGCCGGAGGTCCGCCGCTGGACTCTGGGAGCGCAGCCTTCGGTCCCCCAGGAGCGCCGCCGCAGCCCTAGAGGCTGTTGCTGGACGCTGGAGATCCACCGTAGGCCACCGGAGATCCGCCGTTGGGCGCCTAGGCTCCCGGATGACGCGCTGAAGCACCGGCACCGGCCCGGGGAGTGCCGCCATGACGATCGGAGATCCGCCGCTAGCTGGCCCCTGGGATGATCCATAATATAAATATATCGTAGAACGATGAACCCTCTTGCACCACATGGTCCACGGTGAACCTAGTTTGTTGGTCTTGTTATCCAACGATCTCGGCCAGCCTGGGCATTCGGTTTTAACCGATAATTCGGGTTCGGTTTTTCGGTTCCTAAGAAATTCGGTTTTCCAAGAGATAGCACCTGATCGGTTTTCTCGAAAACTAGAAACCGATGACTTCGGTTTGGTTTTTACATCGGTTTTTTGGTTTAAACCAAAAAAACCGAAAATCCCCGTCTGCCCTCATGCAACGCACGCCGTCGCTCGGAGCCGCCCGGACGCCCGGCGCGCCCTGCGCTGCGCTTCGCGCGCCCGCCGCCCGCGCCCCTACGCCCACGCTAGATCCGCCCGCCGTCGTCACTCGCGCTGGATCCGCCCGCTGCCGCCCGGCGCTCCGCTTCAGCGCCGGCGCGCCCGCCCGCGCACGCCGCCGCTCTGCGCTGAGCCGCCCCCGCCGCCGCGCGCGCTCTGCTTTGAGCTGGGCGCGCCGCCGCCGCCCGCGCCATGCTCCGCGCTGGAGCCGCCCGCCGCCCGCGGCGCCGCTCGACCACTCACGCCGTGGACGCGGCGTCGCGGCGCTTCGTAGGGGTTTCGGGAGTGTCTAGTGTTGTGAGAGTCCGTGGGCTGTTGTTGGTTATCGTGGGCTGGGCCGTCGGGGAGTGAGAAGGGCAAGGGTATGCGGAGGCCTACAGGCCACGCCTCGGCGCAGGTCGCAACAGCATTCAAAGAAAAATTCGGTTCGAGCGGTTTTCGGTTCGGCTCGAAGTAGAAACCGACCCCCAAGCCGAACACTGAATTTCCTGGAATTGAAAACCAAAACCGAACCGAAAAACCGACAATTCGGCTCGGTTTCGGTTCGGTTCGGTTCGGTGTTCGGTTCTCGGTTTAAAAGTGCCCAGGCTGAGATCTCGGACACTAGCTGCTTCTGGTGTGAGGCTCTTCTAGTTGCCATTGAAACAAAAAAAAAGAAAAAAGCTATTAAAATAGATGACAAGTGCTACCCAAAACAATGTCATGTTTTGTCAAATTAACTGCATAAAATGGAGCATATATACACATACACGGTACACCAACTTGTCTTGAATCCTAAAATGATGACCAGTGTAGAAGTGCATTGTATGCATCACAAACCTGCATTCGTCATTGCCCTCGGTTTGATATATAGTGTATGGTTTTCCATATGGTCTACCTTGAATTCTTCATAGTAAGGTCTACACTAAGTGAGATTTAACATAAAGTGAGGTCTACACTAATTGAGGTTTAACATAAAGTGTAAAGGTCATATGTATTTGAAAGTGAGATCCAAATACGCTCTATCATTAAATTGTAAATGTTTTTGGCTTGAATTGCCAATTTAGCATCATTTTTTACGAAACAATTTAGCATCATTTCAAGGGAAGACACAAAAAAAGTATGATTTGTAGACCTTTGATATGATTTAGCGGCGCCCCTCCTCGACTAATTGTACGCTTGGGATCTTGCCTTGTTCTCAAATGATTTTCATGAGGACGTAATGGGAGCAACAATCATGAAAGACCAATGCAAACTAGTAGTAATGAGAAAAACATAGGAAACCATATCTATATCTATATCTTCTATAACGATAAACCCCTAGCATATCCTTGCGCTACATTATCCACTAGGCTCCACTTTTTTGTCCCACTATTGTCTTATAAAGCCACGTCAAGCAAAGCCATTATGTATGTCCCTTGTAGGGATGAAAATGGATCGGATACTGAATGGATATCGTTGATACCATATTTGCTTTCATATTTCTACCGGATTTAGATTCAAACACAAATAGTTATCAGATACATATACGAATACAAATGGTCTTTGTTACATATACGAATAATGAGTATCGGATACGGTATGAATTAGATTCAAAAAATGTCGAATATAAATATTATAAGATACAAGTAGGATTCCTCGGGTGTTGCCGCAGGTATGGAGGAGGAATATAAATGGATTAGAATGTTAACCACTATGGATTATGAGATGAATGCCTCGCGTATTGCTACAGGATTTGCAATAAACACGGAGAAGGTGAAGTGGAAGGGACTAGGGATGAAAATGGTATGGATATTTATCCATTCGTCCGAACAAATATGAACACTTAAATGGATAATTAAGCGGATATCTGAAAATTTTCCAAGATATGCATACTTAAACGCATAGTTTACACGAATATCAAATACAAATGTAATATCGCCAATATCCGTGGATACGGATAATCCGGATAAAAAATGGATATATCTGCGCCGTGTACTATCTCGTTTATAGCGGTCTAGGCCATGGACAGCTGTAGCCGTTCATTTTATAGCTTTCTTCCTGTGCGCTTCACTCTGGGTGGCAATGTGGAACTAATTGCATGTGTGCGTGTGGCGGCACTGGGCACAGGGAGGCCAGAGCGTAAGTGGAGAGGAGGTGTAGCATGTAGGCAGATGGGAAGGCTTAGCCTAGAAGTTCTAGGCTAATTCCAAACTAATTTTATCAACACATTTATTTGTAAAAATCTAGATGAATTATAGACTCATAAAGTGTTTTAGTGGTTTATGCACCTGTTATATATGTATATGTTGCTTTTACTCAATATTCGGAAAGATATTTATTTCCTAATCTTAAACTCCATTACTCTTCCATCTCGGCATGCAAATTTTCCTCATCACCATACTAAGTCGTCCACTAATATTAGTTTATAATAGTTTATTCTTTCGTATAAGTACTTATATGTAGTCTAATTATATTCTAAATCATTCACAATTCTCTAGCAACATGTGGGTATGCATCTAGTTTAGGTTTCTAAATCTGAAATGAATTACTTAAGTTTAGCAAGCCCACGATCATTTTTGGAGTACCTAGCTTATGTAATATTGTTATTCATGAAATGTAAGGTTACTTATTCCATAATTTACACTAATTTTTTATCATGTTGCAATGAATGTAGATATTTGCTAAAACTACAATAACAACCAAGTATAGCCTTATTAAAAAATAAAAAAACTAAGTCAAGAACAGTTAAATAACCAAATAAATACAAACATTCAAAAAAAGTGGAAGATTATGATTTTGGTAGCACCTGAGTAGACCAAAATTTGGTATACAACCCCAATAATATGAAAATGTACAAGGAAAATCTACATTTAGAGAACTTTTTTATCCATGGCACCCTTGGAAACGCAAAACAAAAACTATGCATTGAGAATAGCCTAATGCACTAAACTTTATCATCCAAGTCTACCTCTAACTCTAGATCTATTGATTTCTTAGAGCTAACATCTAAAAGGAGCCTCTACTTCTCATCATAACCAAACAAACAAACTCTAGATTTCAAGTATTATGTTTCAGCCCTAAACTAAACCAGTATGCCTTGGATTGGGGTATTCTTTGAAGACATAGTGACTTCCGACCATAAAAACAGAGCATATATAAAACCAAAATTCTTAAATCATAACACTTCTAATTTTAAAGTAACATAACAATTTTTATATGTTACGTACGGTTGATCCTAGAGTAGAGAGCTCGGAGTTGGTCATAAGCATATGCTAGTTTAACATTATTGTCCTATGGCAATGCTTTGATAGGATTCTGGGAGGCTATGAGGACCCCGCGCATCAAATTTTCATGCGCGCACCAGGAGCACTGAATAAGGGCCGGACGAACGCCGCAAATCGTGAGCTGCAACGTAGCTGGTGGAGGCGTAGAAAGATCCAGCCTCAGCGGCAGCAACCAGCCGGAGCCATAATAAGAAGAGCAAGTATGAGGATGAGCAAGCAAGAAAGGCTCAAAAGGAAGCAAGAGGAGGATCAGTGGAAGTTGAGGGGGATGTATGGCTGCCGGGTAACCCTCGGGTGGGCCATCAATGTCGCCCTGCAGTTAGGCCAGGTCGCGGCTGTGACCACCTGCATCGTCCTATCCTTGAAGCGTCTCAAGAAGCAAGACTACGTGGAACCCCAACACCTTCATCAAGACGATCACCGAAACATCAGCCAGTCCCTCAACATTTTTTATGGTCTGGTTTTTGCGCAGGGAATCATCTTCATCTGCATGCTGCTCAATGTGTTGGTTTTTGGTCTCAAGACGCTGGCCCTACAGCAGTACAGGCTATTTGGGCCCTCGGGTCACAGTATACTCAGCCGTTACGAGAAGGAAAACTATCTGGAGTTCATCACTGGGAATGTTCGTGCCACCCTCAACATGGACCTGGTCACCTTTGCCAGCAACCTAGCGGTTTCCAGCTCGATCGATGACCAATTAGTTGGCATTCGGGCTATGGATCGCATTCTCAGGGCAGTCGAGTACAGAAGCCTCACCCTTCTGAGGCTTCGTCCTTCCCTTGATGATGAGACTTTGAAGAAGTTGGTCAATATGCTAGGCTTCATCAGGACCACAGACGAGCAAGCTATCCGAGGCCATGCTGCAAGGGTAGTGCTGAAACTCACCCCAGACCTTATGGTTCAAAAGTTTCCTGAAATCATCTATCTCATATCTTCTTCCTTGCTCACCACATCATCTAATAAGATGGATCCTGACCTACTTTGGTTCGGCCTACGTATCCTCGACAAGCTCACATACAACCCAGAAAATTGTAGGCAACCAAAAGACGACGATGGTGATCTACTGCTGAAGATTATAGACCTCATCACCAACCTTTGTGGTCATGGCTGCAGCACGAGTAGCAGAATTTCTAACTCTTGGATTGAACAAGAGATTATTCCTATACTTGAGAAAGAAGATGACTTTCCTCCTCCTTTCATACATAAGATTGACCATGAGATTGTTCTTGGCATGTCACTCAGTATCTTGAGCAAGCTGCTGGCCGCTTCACCAGCTGCTGGTGTTGCGGTATTTATGAGGGAAAGCTCATCACAAGATTTTCAATTCCTGACCAACCCTGGGATGATCTTGAATCATTTTGAAGCAACAAGAGTGATATCGTCGTTAGCAGTGGATGAGGAAGCAAGGAGACAAATTGGCAAGTTGCCTGATATCATTAAGAATCTCAAGGAATGTCTACTTTCCAAGGCTCCATACCTAAATTTCAGTAAAGTGGCTGCAAAGTTATTGCTTCTGGAGTACACCGCCAGCGACCACCTGGACCAACTTAAGCTGTTCACTAATGAAAATAATATGTTGCAAGATCAGAGCTTTTCATTACCAGTGTCCGCCTTCATACAAGAACTTCATATGCATGAAAATTCAACACAGATGCAAAGTGTGGTACAAGACCTTGATCTGGAAGATGTACTTTCAGTGCCACGGGTGAATCACTCTGAAGAAGCTGCTAAAGCATTAATTCTGCTCACTACA
The DNA here is from genome assembly GCA_015847255.1 of Hyparrhenia diplandra. Lineage (NCBI taxonomy): Eukaryota > Viridiplantae > Streptophyta > Magnoliopsida > Poales > Poaceae > Hyparrhenia > Hyparrhenia diplandra. The sequence goes on from JADLZK010009860.1 coordinate 60,321, forward strand.
GAGTGTGAGAACAATGTTGAAACTTTCCTACAAGAAATCAAGCCACAAGAGTTGGAGAAGATAGTGAAGGTGCTTTCTTCTGAAGATGGTGAGAAAGATAAGAGAAAGATGATGGCCCACTATGAAGGACGTAATCTAGACAAGGAAACATTGTATGCCATCAGACAAATAATCTGTCTTGAGGCTGAAGAACTGAAAAGAAGCATGCATGCAAAACTTCTGCAGAATTTGCGTGCCTATTCAGGAACAAAGGATTTTAATCAGCACATGCAAGTAATTGACCAAGCTCTGCCAATGGTATTTTTTCTTAATTCGTTCTTGGATACAGTCTACTCTATGTATTCTTTTTATACATACCATCTCACTCTATATATGTATATAGGTTTTCAAAACAATCTCAGATGAAGTGTTAAGATTGGAGGATCAATTATCTACTCATGAAAATCCCCATGTAAGAAAATGATGGTATCTTTGATTGTTTCCTTTTTTCTATTTTCTATTTCATTTTTTAGTTAACATTGAATTGCATTTTTTTTGTTCTTTGGACATATGTAGGAAAATGGCTTGTGGACTAAAGGAGGCAAAGTAATAGAGAGCTTCATCGGACTCGCAGTACAGATTTGTAGGTCCCAGGATGCAATTGATTTTGATAAAACACTGGGTAATGCCGATATTGCTGCAGACACATTGGTCAAGAGACTGAAAAGGATATTGGAATTGTACAAGTGTCCAACTATTGATTTTCCATGCATAAGGAGATCCACACTTGAACTACTGACGTGGATAGTAGAATACAACAACAATAACATAGAAATAATCCTGCAGTGTGGTATGTATGAGCAATTGAATGAAGTGGCAAAGACTGCCAGAAGACTTGAGAGCTTCAAGCTGTTTCACAGTGGTGTTGGAGTTTCTACTGAGCCTGGTATCTCATGCATCTCTTCCCTTGCAACTGAATTACGACAACAACTTCAATGCAGCCCTAATTTCAAAAGGTATTATTTTTGACCGTTTACCCGTCACATAAGTTAAACCACACACTTAGATTCATCTGTATAATCCATTGTTTTCAAATTCTGAATTTTACCATTTAAACGGTTAAAATTGTTTTCATATTTTCTGTTGGACATAACTGATGTGTCCAATATATTTTGCCAAGCTGACTGTGATCTCTTCTAAAGTGACATTTTTGGTTGTTGCAGATCCTGCCGCTATAGAGAACGTTCAAACACCATATCTGTTTTGATTCATTAAGTCATATCCTTCGATTGTTTTCTGCTACCAACAACATCAAGTTATCTGCATGGTTGTGCTTTTTGTTTGGATCGTCTATTTGAATGGTTGTGCTTTTAAAGTGAGCGTCAGAATTGTTGACCCTAAAATAATTGCCATGGGTATCATAACCAAGGCATGTACAAGGTTATTTAAGTGTGTCATTCATGGCGGTGCTTGTATAAGTTTTGTCTGTACATCTATAAGGTGTTCAAAATAAACTTCAGTCAGTATGGTGTTAAGCATTATATGGAACAACTAATATGAACGTTTGTATAATCTTTCCTTTCTTTTTACGAAATCTAATTCTGCATCTGGATGCTGCAACTTCAGTTCTATTGGACAATAATTAAACTATTCTCGCATCGCAATAAAATAAAATAAAAATAAAAAATGAAAAATCTCCCACCTCCTATCAAATTCTACCAAAGAAAAAATCTCTGGCGATTGAGATGGAACTTTGACCATAACTTATTATAACTTTTAGGATATAATGTTATAATCCAATGGTAGAGGGTTAAAGAAACGCATATGTCGCATGAACAAATGGTGGTAATGGAATATCAAATCAATATGTGTCTTATCATGTACAGTAAAATGTTAGACTTAGTGCTTAACCAAAATTTTGTTCAGCCTATTCCATAAACACCTAATTGCTTACTTAACACTTAATTAATCACTGACCTGTAAAACACAAGGTGCACATAGGGCCGCTGATAGCCCCATGCCTGCTCAGGAAGCAAGCATTCGCCGGTAATTAGGAGATGGAGAATGCCGACACCACAGGTTGGGCAGTGGCTAAGTGTTTACACCAAAATTTGGCAATCTTAGATAACAAAGTCTATAGAAGGAGGCCGACGATTTGAGTTAAAGGCAGCAGGTTCCAGGATGCATGAGCGTGATTGTGGGAAGCTAATAGAAAGGATTGTGTTGGTCAAGACACGTCTTTTTGGAGATGCTCTCAAATCTGTGGCGGAGCTGGGGTGGCTGGCGGGGGCCACGGCCACCCCAACAAAAAAATTTAGACCATGTAATATCATTGGCCCTTCAGCCTTGGTCCATGGATGGCAGACGTTGCAAGGAAGCAGATTTCCTTCCGCGATGGATCACAATCCACCGAATCTCGTAGAAAGGCGACGTTTGTTACATTGCAAACTAGCCTTTTTTTTTAGTGTATTTCTATTGCATAGTTAATTACTACAACTACAATCATGGCTAGTTAGTATATGATTGTACGGACAATGAAAAAAAATTAAAAAATGCAAAATTCTATAATCGATGAATATTTGTTTTGGCCCCTTTTTATTTGTGCGGCGGAGCTGGCGAGAAAAATAAAAGAGGGCCAAACAAATATTCATCGATTTTAGAATTTTACATTTCCCACAAAGTTTCCATTGTTCGTAACCATACACTAGCTAGCCATGATTTTAGTTGTAGTAATTAACTATGCAATAGAAATACACAAAAACAAAAAGCTAGTTTGCAAAAGTGGTCAAGATACCTAACCAAAAGTCGCCCTTTCTATGAGACTCGTGGACTATGATCCGTCGCGAAAAGAAATCTGCTTGCTTGCGACGTCTGCCATCCATGGACCAATGATGAAGGCCAAAAAATATTACATTTTCTTAATACTTTTTTTGTTGGGGGTGGCCGTGGCCCCGCCGCCACCCCACTAGTAACAATTTGATTTTGCGTGATGGTGGCGTTTCTTTTATGTGGCGGGCACAAAGTTTGCCCGCCACGGAAATTCCCAGGCCGGCGCGGCCGGCCGCCGCGACGGCTCTCGCCACGGTTAAAGGATTAACCCATGAAATGCTCCTTTACCGTGGCGGGCGCCCGCAACGCGCCGCCACGGTAAACAGATTAACCGCGGGCGGGCGTGTTGCGACGCCCGCCACGTAAAGGAGCATTTTACGTGGGGGTAAATTGGCGCCCGCCACGATTAATCCCGGGCAATATAAATACCGTGCGCCGCCCCTCATCTTCTCCACGGGTCTTCCTCTTCCAACTTGTGGGGGGAGGCTTTGCCCCAAAAATTGACAAAATCTTTGAATTGGGACTTTGGGCTTCGATTTGGAGGAGGAAAACACACTAATTGGTACGTAAAGGCCTCTCTTCATCTCATTTTTGATCTTTTTGATCCCCTCTAGATCTAGATCTATGGAGGAGAGAGAAAACTTATCTTCTCTGCTCTCATCCGCTCTTCCTCTTTTTTTTCCGCTTTGAGTACTATATAACGACACTTAGCATACATCGAGAGAGGGGAGACGGGATGGAGAGGCGCCGAGCCGACCGGATGTATGGGATGAAGAGGATTGAGGACGAATACTATGATGAAGTGAGAAAGTTTGTTGCTCGAGCAAAGAGACAAAGTGAGATAAATCAAGAGAGGCTGATTATATATCCTTGCTCTCGCTGCAAGAATCTCAAAGTCGACACTCGACAATCGACACCATGGTGCGATCTCACTTAATCATGCATGGTTTTGTCAAGGACTATTTGGCCTGGACTTTTCATGGCGAAGAAGTTCCACCCTTAGATCCACCGGCCAATCCAAAGTAGCAAAAACCCCCGGGCGATCCAAGAGCGGAAATCCACCGGCCGATCCAATTGCATCCGATATATTCGAAAGCACGGGTGGCGTCGGCGGCGGCGATGATCACGGTGGTGGTGGAGGGATGGTGAGCCGGAGACTCCTATGACGCAGCGAGGATGTCCAGATTTTTGAAGATTTGGTGAACCGCCTCGATAAAGACAACATTTTGTTTAGCTGCCCGAGATGGTCGGAGAATTTCAAACAGATGAAGCGGGCAGCAATTGATCCGTTTTACAAGGACAGTTCGAAGGGTTGCACGACGCTGAGTTTTAACCTTAATTTGCTGATGTTGAAGTCTCGTCATGGCTGGTCTGGCACTAGCTTCAATGAGCTCGTAAGTTACCTTGCTACCACGCATCTAGTAGCAATATAATGTGCCCGCCACGGTAAATCCATTAACCGTGGCGGGCGGTTTAAAGCGCCCACCACGGATATTCTTATTATGCGTGGCGGCGGCGTTAAGCCACCCGCCACGGATAATCCCATTATGCGTGGCAGGCACAGCCACCGCCACGCGAAAGGCCACGATTAACCGTGACCTCTCGGGGGGTGACAGGCGGCTGACCCGCCACGCCAAACGGTTTCCGCCCGCCACGAAAAAGAATTTCGGTACTAGTGCCCCTAGCTCCACCACTGTTACACATGTTCTGTCCAGTTCTCTACTATCCTTCCTAGCAAGAACATAGTATACGGCTAACATAAATCCTTTAATAGAACTATCTCTGCTTTCAATATGGCCACGCTATCATCAAAATTAGAATCACGTCACGTCAATTTCTTGTTCAGCTGGTGGTACCTAGCGGTGGTAATGAATCGGGTCCGTTTTTTTCTTTCACAATTCAACTTGGCCCTTTCTCATTATTAGTTCAAAATTATATAATTTTACGGTCCGATCCTTAAATTTTCTAGGCTAAATTAGAGGGCCCTTTACCACCCCTAGTGGTACCGTGATTTACCACCAGTCCACCACAACCACACGGTCCCACCTCTTAGCAACTCCATAGCAGAGCGAGGCCAAAGCGTGCTCCTGGTCTTGGCTAGGAGGCGCACAGGATTTACGGGACTTGTGAACTGGAAGGCGACGAGGCGACCACAGGTTTCACGGACAGGAGTTTCTTGAAGGCGTCGTCTTCGAGTCTCAAGCTCCGATCACCGGTGCCGGATTCTAGGCGAAGGCCCTACCTTAGCTCTCTAAGGCCAACAACGATGATGTCCTCAACGTCACCACCTTCATGAAGGCATTGCTGAAGAATCTCTACGGCCCATCGCCCCTCCACCTTGGTCGCGTTGGTCGTCTTGTTGTTCCTATTTGCGTTGCTTGTTTCTCCTCACCTATAGTTGTCTAGCTGGTGGTTGTTGTAGCCGTAGTTGTGGTCGTTTCCGGCGAATGCTTTTCCACCAAGGTGTTCTTCGTTGCTTGGGGCGGATACTTTGCCGCCGGTGATTCTTCAGGTAAGTACGCCTCGCTCGCGGTCCTCAAGGCAACTGCCTTAGTGACTCGGAGGAGCATTTGGTTTCCGAGGTTGCGGGTAAGTCCTCAATGGCCTTAGTGACTCGGAGGATTGTTTCCGGTGGATACTTTGCCGCCGAGGTGGTTCGTGGACGCTTTGTCATCAAGGTTGTCGTCTTCCGATAGATGCTTTGATGTCGAGGTTGTTCTCGGATGGATGCTTTGCCGACCTAGCTCTAGCGGATGCTTTGCCGCTATTATCGTCTATGGCTCCGATCATTTGCTAGCTACCTAGGTGTTGAGTTCAATTTAGTAATAGGCTCTGTTGTTGGGGTTGTTAGGTGGAGGTCCCCCGTCGTTTCTTGCTTTTTGTTTGTGCCTGTGTGATTCATCGGTAATCTGTGGGTTACTTGTGAACCATTTGTATACTTTTTCACTCTCTTAATGCAGTACGTGCCAATGCACGCTTTCAAAAAGACAGAGGGAGAGATACAACTCCATTTCAAAGACGGGGATAGCCCTCTGAATTGGACTTTCTCGATCCGACTCTTACTCCTATTGCGAATGGGACGAGTTCAATGCGGTGCGCTTTCTACAATTGTTCCATTGAAAGCACTCTTCCCATATGCTTCCATGCATGGTTGATCTTTAATTCTTTATTCAAATTCAGATTGACAAGGAGCATTGAGAACAATGAGAAGCAAGGAAACGTCAAAAGGCACCAGCTTATTCGTGACCAGCTGAAGTGCTAATCAGGCTCCTCAAAAGACTAGCGATAACACGGTGCTGACGCAGAGCATCACCGCCGCGAGACGTGCTCCAACGAGCGCGACGGGGGCGGAGTTCTGCGTCGGCGGGGGCGCCTGCTGCAGGCGTTGCTTGAGCGCATCGACGGTGGCCTGATCGGTGTGGAACGACTTCTCCAGCACGGTGTCGTCGATGCCGGTCTCGAAGAGCTCCGTGGGGAGCGAGATGGTGCCGGGGCTGGCGCTGCCGAAGGCCGAGAAGGCGCGTGCCACGTCGGTGCCATTGTTGAACTGGAAGTGCACCATGCCCTTGGGGAACACGAACGTGTCGCCGGCCTGCAGCGTCACCGTGTACAGCGTGCCGTTGCGGGCGGCGTCGACCAGGCCCACGTACAGAGCGCCCTGCACCACGACCAGCAGCTCCGACCCCCTGCAACAATCGATCATGCCAGCGACACATACGTAAGCATGAGTCACACGTACGTACTGTACAAACCAACGTGGACGTGGTACCGTACCTAGGGTGGATGTGTGGCGGGTTGACGGTGCCGGCGCCGAAGACGAGCATGGCGAACGAGACGGACTGCCCCAGCAGCGCGGGGAACTCGGCCGCGGTGGCCTTTGTCGCGGTGAACTTGGCCGGGTCGCCGGCGTTCCCGCTGACGAGGTGTTTGTAGGTGAAGAAGGTGCCGTTGATCTGGGACGGGTCGCCCAATAAGTCCCCCGGCACCACGAAGTCGGTCAGGATGTCGGGGTCGCTGGCGCGGGCACACCCAGGCAGCTGGTGCACCACCAGCAACATGGCGGCATACAGAAACAGCAGCCGGAAGCCGGGAGCGAGCGCCATCGATCGGTGATCGAAATGGAAATAGAACGATCAGACGCGCGTGGTAGAGAGCTTGCCGAAGCGTGGCGCGATCCACAGGAGGTGTGGGGGATGCGATGGTTTGCACTTTGCTAGATATATATACTGTATATCTATATATAATTTTAGAGGAACAGCTAGATATATACTGTATATCTATATATAATTTTAGAGGTGAGCCCTGGTACTACTGTTAGAGCGAGTTATCTTTGTACTAACGACAGACAGCTAGCGCGTCTCCTTGGTTTCCTAAGCTTTGTAGTTTGAGTGTTACAATGTACAGCACAGGTGATAGTATAGCTGGCTAGATGAATATGTGAAACTACCAAAGGCATATATGCCAGCTTAAGACACGGTTGTTTGGGCATTTGGGGAAGGCCGTTTCTGCAGAGGTCATCAAATACGTATATCAGACTACTTTGCAGCGCATGGAAGGGACGTCAGAGCTCGTCAAACATCAGACTCAGCTAGCTGTGTGTGATTCCACGGTTAGCCGGTTAGGCAGAGGTCGAGAAAGTATATGTGTGCAGCTACGTGCACAATTCATGTCAGTTGGCACTTGGCAGCCGTCAGGTATATTCCTGCGTCAGCACATACATATATATATGCTTGGAGACAACAAGAATTTAGAAGATGGATGTTTCATCTGCAATTGTTCGCAGCATACGGAGTAATTTCTTAGGTACAGCTAGGTGTTTTGAAATTAAAGTTATTTTACATAGAAGTTACAATCAATTTTTGTGTAATTTAAATAAAGATGGTAAAATAAAATTAGGTTGGTGTAGAATTCAATAAGACACCTGTTTTTTTAGCACAAATTAAGTTGGTGTAATTTGAGGCATTAGAACTTGAAGTTAGGTGTAATTCAAGCATTGGGGGCCTCTGTGACACTCAGGTGTGGATTCAGATTTTTTTTGTATACCTTGTTTTTTGTAAAAGAAAAAAAAAAACGTTTCTGGTGTACTATTATTCAATAGAGTTTAGAGTGCAGTGGCTAATTTTGGTTGTTTCAATAGTGCTTTGTGGGAGAGAAAAACTGAAACAAGCTGGCTAACAGGTTTTCAGTGCTGATAAATTGATCAGCTTTCACTTTGAAATAGCAACATTATTTTAATTTGAACTATAACAATGATAACATAGTCGTTACTCCCTCCGTTCCAAATTATATGACGTTTTGGTTTTTTCTAGATATATATTTTTTTTTGCTATGCACCTAGTTATACACTATGTCTAGATACATAGTAAAAGAAATGTATCTAAAAAACCAAAACGTCTTATAATTTAGAATGGAGGTAATAATTATTATTTGCATATCTGCTTTTGCTGCTGAGTTGGTCTTTTGGACTTTGAATTCTAGAACCATTTAGCAGTTTTTCTTTTTGGTCTTAAAACAATCCTCTTTGTCACAGATTTATTTGTAATAGGAGAAAAAAAAAACTGATTTACACAGATCCATACCGCGCGAACACACTGTAGGTTTGGACAAAATCAAAATTTATTTGTAACTTGGCTTCCATTGGTGCAACATTATTACAATTTGGGTAAGTTTGTGTATTTTTTTATTCCTATTGGCTACTATGTTCAATTAAACTACTAGAAACAATCAAGTAGAAAAGTCGATTTTAGAGCTATCAACTAGGTTGAGACTCTAGTCTTCAAAATTGATTGCCGAGATCGACACCCTCATCACCTAATCTAAACGGTTAACTTTAGTTTCTACTTTGAGACAAGTTTAGATGTGTTTTCGGTGACATCGCAACTGGTGTTAACATCATGTGACGAGTACCAAGAGCTTAAACTAGTTTCAGCTTGTTTCATCTTATTATCCCTCAGAAAACAATATTGCATCAGCCAAAATCGCAGAACATGGTTCAAATCATTGAGATTACAACAATTGACAAACTCATCAACACGATACAAATCACACTTGACGCGGTTGGGTGGACATTATAATTATTTGATCCATGAAATGACGCTCACTCTGGGTCACTACTCACCATTGCCCATAGGTTATTGATGAACGACGTGGGCGATTACAAGGAAAAGGAAAGGATGCACGCGAGGGCCAGGGGCCGGGAGCAACTGAAAGCAAAGTCGGAGAGATCATGGCTTCTTAGGGGCGATGCCATCCTTGAGCTTCTGGATGGTGCCCACATCGGTCTTGAAGGACTTTGCCAGTACGGTGTTGTCGATGTTGCTGGCGCCGAAGAGGGTGCCGGGGAGGGAGACGAGCCCCGCGGCGGCGCTCCCGAACGCGGAGAGCGCCTTGGCAGGCTGTGTGCCACTGTTGTACTGCCAGTGCACGGTGCCCTTGGGGAACACGAACAGGTCGCCGGTGGCGAGGTCCTGGGTGAAGAGCTTGCCTGCGGTGTCTACGAAGCCGACGGAGAGCGCGCCGTTGAGGACAAGCAGCAGCTCCGAGGCGCGCGGGTGCGTGTGCGTGGGGTTGATGGAGCCCGGCCCGTAAGAGAGCACCGCGTACGACACGCTCTGCCCGTTGAGCGCCGGGAACTCGGCCATGGAGGCCTTGGCCACCGTGAAGTTCGTCGGCGCTTGCGCGGCCAGCAAGTCGCGGAGGCCCGAGTAGGCGAAGAACGCGCTGATGTTGGTGGGGTTGCTGCTCCCCGGGATGATGTAGTCGGTGAGGATGTCGGGATCCCCGGCCACCACGGCCAGCGGCGGCGCGGCCCAGAGCGCGAGCAGCACGAGCAGCAAGGAGCCCGTCGTCAAGCTGTTGCTGACATTGAGCGCTGCCATTCTCTTCTGTCTCGGGACAAAGTGCTGAAGTGGTGGTAGCAACCGACAGTGACTGAAATTTTGAAGAGAGGCAGTGATGATTGATGAGCAGCGATCAGGCCTCTGCTACTTATATATGCATACAATTCCCCCTGGTTAGGGACGTTGGAGTCATCGAGGGCGATACATCTTGCATCATGCATGATATAAATGTGTGTTGCCGCTTAGGGAAATCAATCCAGATTAATCAATTCCTCTTCCTCCAGCTGTTTAGGGTTTTTTTCATTGGGTAAACTTATGATGTTCTTCCAAGCTGATTACTATAATCTTTCCTCGGTGAGCTGAACGAATCATTCGAGTTCAGAACGAATGATGGTTTCTCCAGACAGCCAAGTCCCGGATACGCCTGCACTGCTACACAACTGACAACTTACATACGTTGTTGTGTCACTGCGTGAGATGTCTGAGGACACCAGCTTTTTTGGCCGCAGCTTGCATTTTCGGAATATTGTTTGCAAATTCGTTGCGGGAAGAGGACGCGACGACCGTACAAACAAGAAGCTGTCGATGTAAGTGTCGTACGGAGCATACGAGTCGCATCGCAGGCACAGCTGCCAGAATATCTCAGCTTCCAGCTCGGTCGCCTCATCCTCGGTTTTTCTGTCACAATTCAGTCCAGATGGGTGGACTTAAAAATAGTGCAGGTCCGCCGTGATGCTTTGCACAATACAAGGTAAACTAAGGTGATACATCTTCGCACTACTCCTAGACTTGATCCGTTCAGAGGTGCATTATTCAGGGTAGGCACATTTGTGTCCAGATGCAAACGTGAGGGCATTCGTTTCCAAGGCAGTCTAGCTCATTTCCATGATCTTTATAATAGCATCTATAGGGTTTACCAAACGCGTAGCTCTTCTTTCTCCTTAATCAACAAATAAAGAAAGAAAAATGAATCCTTGTGCTAAGAAAACTGTTGCGGAACCAATGGAATGCAGAGTTGTGGCAATCTATCTTCTCGTTCTATTTGCAACCAAAAACACTCTGCATCTGAAAACAAGATGAGTGCTCGACTCTTCCATGGGTTGCTGTGCTGCAGTCCCGCAGAGGGAGTACGCACAAGTTACCAAATAAATACAGTGGCTTAGGGCAGTCCCAATGAAGTATTTATGTGACTACGTGGGGATTGCAAAGCGAAGGGAATCGTGACGTCTAGGGGTTGAATTAGGAAACTTAAAAATCTAATTCTAACTATGGCCTCTAACTTCACATAGTCAAAACCTATTGGAAGAAAGTTAACTATCTATATGTGCAAGTAAGGTTTTGCTAAGTGTGTTGCTATCTATACGGCACAAGAGTTTTGCAACCTAGTTCTAATTCTATTAATTACTAGCCTATCAACTAAGCTAGAAAAGGTAAAAGCACACAACTAGGATAACAAATATAAATGCGGAAGGCAGGGGGCAACCCGGGCTCCAGCCCCCCCTACAGCTCTAAACTACATGGAGCCCCACCTAAGCCCCACCTTAATTTTTTTTGTATAATTACCTATATTAGGAGGGGCTAAACTTGATTATGTATTGTTTAGCCCATCCTAAAAAATATTTCTGGCTTCGTCCCGGCGGCGGAGGGTAAAGTGAGGTAGAGATGCAAACTCTCGTCGATGACTCCAGCACATTTTACCGAGGTATCGGGAAGAGCAAGCTTCCCCATAATCCTCATTGGAGCCCCTCGCTCCCAGTCGAGTAATTCCATGGATAGCCTCAGGCCTTCCCCACGCATAAGTGGGTCTCCGGCATGCCATCAGGCAAGCCTCTCCTGGACTGCCCGCCGTCTTCACTATCACCGCGAGCCTTGTTCCCTTCACTACATGGTGGCGGCCACACCACAAACACACGGTTGGTGTGGTCTCGGAAGACTTCGAGCCCCTCTGATGTATAACTCTTGGGGATATACAAATCTCACTAAACACTAAGCCTAAGCCTAGAGCAAGCGCATAAGCGGTGGTCTAATCACTAAACACACTAAGCACTTCGCAAAACACTTTTGCTAGTTACCAAATGTATTACTAAGAACTATGCATGTGGAGAACTCTATAATGGTGTCTCAACACTCTTAATATAATCTCATGCTCTTACACTTCTCATTTGGCCGGTTGGATGGGGTATATGTAGCCACAAATGAGAATATAGCCGTTGGGGGTGAATCCAGCCATTGGGGCATGCACCGGACGCTCCGACCCTAGCACCGAACGCGCCAGGTGCGTTGTCAACCGCTGAGCAGAGCTGACCGTTGGAGTTGCAGTCTGGCATTGGACGTTGCTGCTCACCGCATCAGCTGCCTATGACTGGTGTGCCACCGAGAGTTCCCACCCACCACAAAGCTACTCCGGACGCGTCCTCTGCTTGAGCTCCGGACGCACATGTGCTATTGGTAAGCACCTAACGCTGTGAACTGTCAGCACCGGATGCTACAGTGCGTGATGTCGATGTCACTGTATTTTTGCCCGTGAGCATCGATCGGATGCACCACAAAAGCCACCTGACGCGTCAGCTGAGCACTGGACGCGTTAGGTGCTAGCGTCCGGTGGACCAAAAACCCTGTTTTCAACTTGGTTCTTCGTGTTCTTCGCTTCGGGCTTGGTCCTCACTTCATGCTTAGACTTTACTGGATCCCTAGGGTATTCTGTTGAGTTTCTAAGGTCTTGTTTGAGGTGTATCTATTTTTTTTTTTTTTTTTTTTTGCTAGTAACAGAGAGAAAGCTTTATTAGCTAGGCATTGGCAGATTACAATCAGCATGATGGAAGGGCAAAGCACACGCAGGCACTTGTCCCATCCAAGCTGCGGTATGTTTACAACATCTAGCTAAGAAAGCTAAAACATTTGCTACTTGATTGCACTCTCTCTTTACTTGGGAACATTTCCACTCAATCATCAATCGAGTTAAGCATTTCACCTCTCCTATAATGTGTCCAATCTCAGACCTATCTGTAACATTATTTTGCACTGAAGACATGACGCGTGCGCAATCCGATTCAATAATTACCTGGGAAATCCCCCACTGATTTGCCAGGCGAAGGCCTTCGCCACAAGCAATAGCTTCAGCCTCAGCTGCACTTCCGCACCTGTCGAAAAATCTGCAGGCTGAGAAAATTATCCTGCCATGGGAGTCTCTTGCAATGGCTCCTATACCAGCTTCACCGGTTTGTTCCACAAATGATCCATCCACATTCAATTTAACCCAATTTTCTGGTGGTGTCTCCCAATGTAGTCGGGGACGGGCAGATGGGAGCCCATTAGCAGCTCTATTCTCTTCACTCGGTACTTCCTGTTTGCCTTTGTTGTCATGTGGTAGAGCAGAATCTGTCGCCTCCAAACTGTCAGTGTAGCTGAGCAAGAAACTAACTGAAGACAGTACCGTGATATCTCCTTCCTCATGGGTGATGCAATTGTGAACATGCCAACAACGCCACAGTAGAAGAAGGATCCGGCTACAGAGTTCTTTCGGACATTTTTCCAGGAGCAATAACAGCCAGTCTTTACCTATATAATGGAACCGTTCATCGTCCGGAAATGACCAGTGCTCAGTCATGGCAAGCCGAAGTCTTCTTGCTTGAGGACAGACTACCACCGCATGGTGGCTTGTTTCATTTGCATTGTCGCACAGGTCACAGATGGGTGATGCTTCCAGATTACGCTTGAATTTGTTACTTTTAGTAGGCAAAATGTCTCTACTCAATTTCCATGCAAAAATTCTCACTTTCGGTGGAACATCACACTTCCAGATGTTACTCCACAATTTCCTGTCACCCAACGGGCTGGAGCTAAATGCCATTCTATTTTCCCCATCATTGCTACATTGTAGGCACTTCGAACCGAGAATACACCGTTCTTTTCTGGCTGCCAGGCAACAAAGTCTTCTGTTCCTCTTGAAGGGATCCTAATTCTTGAAATAGCATCGACATCAGCTGCACAAAACACATTGCACAGTCTATTTTGATCCCAGTCTGTGCCCTCTGCATTCAGTAGTTCTGAGACCCAATGCATACGACATCTCCCTCTCAAAGAAACCACTTTATGTGTAAATTCTCTAGGAATCCAGGGGTCTCTCCAAATACGGATTTGTCTTCCATCCCCTACCCCCATATGATGCCTTTCTTCAGTAGGATCAAACCATGCAAGATCGCCTGCCATGTAGAGGATGGGTTGGAACAAAAAGCAGTGTCAAGTAAATGACCTTGAGGGAAGTATCTCGCTTTAAGTAACTTTGCACACGGGCTGTCTGGGAAGATTAGAAGGCGCCAAGCTTGTCGTGCTAGCAAGGCTTGATTAAATAGACGCATATCCTTGAAGCCAAGGCCCCCCCAACTTTTCTTGAGCACCATTTGATCCCATGCAAGCCAAGCCATTTTCCGTTTGCCTTTTTCTGTACCCCACCAAAATTCACGTATTGAGCTCGTCAGTTCATCACAAAGTGTTAAAGGAAGCTGGAAAACACTCATTAAATAAGTTGGCAAAGCTTGTGCAACTGCCTTGATTAACACCTCCTTCGCGCCCGATGACATTAATTTTTCAGAATAGTCCAACAAACGTTTCCCCATCCTTTCTTTAATGGGTTGAAATTTATCTCTTTTCATTTGTCCTCTCACCGTAGGTAAGCCTAGGTATTTTGCATCAAAATTAGTGGCCTGTACCCCAAGGATAGACCTCACAGCTTCCTGATCCTCGGAGTTTCCTTTTGGGCTGAACATAATCGAGCACTTGGATACATTTAAGAGTTGGCCTGTGCATTTTTCATAGCTTGCTAAAATGTCCTTCACCAAATTGGCTTGATCTGCAGCAGCCCGGAAGAACAACAAGGTATCATCTGCGAATAACAAATGAGATATGCCTGGTGCCCCTCTACAGATTTTCAGTTCCTTTAGTGAATCATCTCTAATTTTCTTGGTGATTAGTTGAGATAGACCATCAGCCACAAACAAAAAATAGGTACGGGGAAAGTGGATCACCTTGGCGAAGACCACGTGACGGGGAGAAAGGTGCTGACTGCACCCCATTGAAGCGGATCGAATAGCGTACAGTAGTCACACACCTCATGACACGCTGCACCCATTCGCTCTGAGGTGTATCTATGTGTTTCAATGCTATGGTAACACAAACATTGCTGGGTAGTACAAGCATACCTAGTATACAAGTGGGAAATGCGAGCTGCCATTCTCAACACAATAATTCATTGGTAGACCTGCTATTATATGACTCCAAACAATTGGCTTCGCAAAAAATAGGATTTCTAACATTGGTTTCGCTAAAATATGACTCCAAACATTTGTATTTCGGAATACATATGATTTAGTGTGTTTTAATTCATTTGGCATCTAAATTTCTTCCGGCTGGCTGTACCGTGCATGCCTGTGCTGGTCCGTGGGCGCCTCCTTGATGCCCGTACGTGGTCTTGGCTTGGCCATGCAAATTGTTCCTCGACGACGCAGTCGTGCCCTGCTCCTATGCACGCGGCCGTGCCATGGCTGCTCCTCGATGCCCGCCGCCGCGGCTCCTGCCCATGGCAGGGCGCCTTGGCTTGGCTGCTGGTCGTGTTCTTCACCAGCCGCCTTGGCCATGCCTTGGCTGGCCGCCATGTACACCACTCCAACGACGTATTCGCGAGGAGGATCTCCGCCCATGGCGAGATGAGGGAAAGAGGGGCTTAAGAGCTGCAGATCACGGGCGGCAGTAGCGAGATATCGCGGCGGACTGGCGGCGGCGCGGCGGCGTCACGAGATCGATACGGGAAACGTACGGGAGTAGAATGGCATGGACCAAACGAATAGATTAGATTTTACACAAGGGTAGAAAAGTCAATACAAAAAATATACTAGATATACATGTATTTGCAATTTCCAAATGAATTAAAACACTCAAAATCATATTATTCTGAAGTAAAAACATTTGGAGTCATATTTTAGCGAAGACAACGTTAGAAATCCTCTTTTTGCGAAGCCAATTGTTTGGAGTCATATAATAGCAATTATCTCACCTAATACAAGTTTTTTTTTTTTTTTTTGTTTCGAAAGAAATATAGCATTTGGTCTATCCTCTTTTCGTCATATTCAAACACTGATAAGATTAACCAAGTTCTATCGCAATCTGTTTTACTTCTGTTCGGGTAAGTATTTGTTTAAGCATTTAACATGGATATATATTCTTGATTGTTTAGGTGTATGGTTGGTCCTCGATATATGCATGGAGTGCAGCATGGCAGATACTTTTTGATTACAATGCACACCCACAATTTCAGTAAAGTGGTTGCTTTTGGGTTGTTTCAATATTGTTATGTGAGAGACAATAAGTTGAAACAAGCCGGCTAAACAGGGTTCTAGCGCTGCTAAATTGCTCAGCTTTTAACTTCGAAATAGCAACACTATTTTAATTTGAGCTATAGCAATGATAACATAGTTATATCTACATATCTGCTTTTGCTGGTAAGTTGGTGTTTTGGGGACTGTGAATCCTAGAACAATTTCGCAGGTCTTTTGTCTTAAAAACAGCACTATTTGGTTAGGGATTTATTTGTAAGGAGGAAAAAAAAACTGATTTACAGGGATCCATACTGTGCGAACATACTTTGCGTTTGGAAAAGTCAAAATTTATTTGGAACCAGGCTTCCCTGGGTGCAACATTATTACAATTTGGGTAAGTTTGTGTATGTTGTTTTTTGAAAGGGTCAGCAGGGGAGTCCCCTACCTGTTTTTTTTTTTTTTGTTTTCAAATAAATGATAGAATGTACATGTACATATGTTACCGAGCTACCAGGCTCAAAAATATACAATTACATAAACGACTCTCTCCAGGCATTAATGGCATTACAACGACTTGGCTTTGATGCACACCAATCCAAGCTTATTGTTTATGATCCTTTCCATTTCATTGTTTAAGAAGAACCTGATGGAGCATTTTGGCTTTCTAGCAAAGGAGAAGAGTTTAGGGTATTTATGGCTCAGTTGATTATTTACCCAGATATCTGTCGATAGCATCACTGGACTGCCTCTGTTTGGTTTACAAACTACAAATTTTCTATATTTTTCAAACAGGCTTAGAACCTCTTTCCACCAGAACGATCCTACAGGGCTTCTAGCTTGTGGTGGAATGTTTTCATTGGAGTAGAAAGTAGACCAGGTAAGGGTAACCCAAGGTAGGTCTGCATGCTTGAAGAATTTATCCAAGAATTTCATTAGCAGGGCTTCATTATGTTTTTTTGAATGTCTATTATTCCATGTCCTCCTTGTTCTTTTTGGTCTACATGCTTGCTCCATTACTGGAGGCTGTGCTTCTACCGAGCACCGTAAACGCTTAGTAAAGGGCACTGAGCGCCGGTAGAGGCTCTACCGAGGGCCGCCCTCGGTAGATGCCCCTCGGTCAAATTTTGCACGGGAATGGGCTTCTACCGAGAGCTCAAACCGGGGCTCTCTGTAGAGCCTCTACCGAAGGGTACGCCCCCTCTCGCCAAAGCTGGACAGACATCGACGACGTTTGCCACCGTCGACGTCAAGTTCACCGAGAGCCCCCGTCCCCCTCTCGCCAAAGCAAGGTCACTTCACCGAGGGGCCCCCCAAAGCGCCGGTGAAATTTTATTTAAAAAAACTTTAAAACTATATCTACCGAGCGCCATGTCAGGCTAGCTCTTTGTAGAATTTAATTTTTTAAAAAATAGTGAAACCCTCTCTACCGAGCACCATGTCGGGGGGTGCTCGGTAGTGTTTAATTTTAGGAAAACAATGGAACCAACTCTACCGGAGAGCCATGTCAAGGTGACGCCGGTAGAGTTATGGTCGCTTTCACCGAGAGCCAAGGCCGCGCCGGTGAATTGACCATAGTTTTACCGAAGGTCGTGTTTACCGAAAGTGTTGTGCTCGGTATATTTGGGAAATTGGGGATCCCATAACCCAATTTTCCTAACTTTACCGAAAGTGCACCACTCAAGACAATGACTTTACCAAGTGCACCACTCGGTAAAGTGACCATATATTTTTTAATTCTGTTTTTTGCATTCCACCTTTACAAACATAACATATAAATCATATATCACATATATATCACATCCATGCACTGATACAACTCATTTACCACATATATATCACATCCATGATCCAAACATAGATTAAATCATCCAATATCCATCACTAGTCATCAAGTTTCACAACTCTAATTCCACAACTCGTCAAGTTTCACAACATCTTATCCAAAGTCACAAACAAATTACCACACGTCCACCACAAGCTCATCAAAGAGGGGGATGTTGTTGCACATCTGGCGAAGGAGACCCTTGATCATCATGGGCAGGAGGCGATGCGTGGTTCGATCCCTCTGAAGCCGGCTGCACAAAGGAGAAGAGGTTGTATGGGTTAGAGGTGATCCACATCCACAAGCAAAGCATAAGTGAAGGCAATTTCATACTCACAGGAGTAGGTTGAGGTGGAGGAGGAGCAAACGCCGCTAGCAGCGTAGCTGGCAGAGCGGCCCCCAAGGTCTGGAGGTAGTTCATGAGCTCCGATAGCTGCTTCGCCTGGGCTTCCTGTTGGGCCCGAAATGTAGCCTCCGTCACCTGCCATTGCCGCTCTAACTCTTCTAGCCAAGCCTATAGTGTTTCAATCCAATGTTTTGCTAATGCAAACCAAATTAAGGTGCATAAAGAAAACTGTTTGACAAAGGAATAACCTAGAGTTCTTCGAGACACGTCTATGCAGGCCTCACCATGGGCGTATAGGCAGGCTACTACTTGTGCTAGATCTGTGCTCGGATCTGTGAGAGACTTAGCCCGGAGCTGTCGATGCAGCCGTCGGCAATCCACAACCGTCCGCGCTACTTGCCTCCTCCAACAGCCATCACGATGTTTGGATCAATGTCCTAACTGAACGGATCGAAGTCTGGCCCATGTTCAGGCTGTAGGTTACATCGGACGTCGCCTTGCCCTTGTGGGACATACAAAATGCCCCAAAGTCGTTGCACTCCTGCCCTAGGTGCGCCTTCATCTACGAGAAAGACGAGATGATTAGAACCTAGGTAGAATTGAGCATTACAATTGATAAAAGAATGCATGTACCCATGTTTCTTTGTATGCGGTGAGGTTGCGACTGCCTTGATAGTGTGCTGGACCTCCCATCGCCAAACGTCACTCCCATAAGACGTTGTGCCTTTGCTGAAACTCCTGGGTGAACCACCTGTCCACGATCATCATCTCAAGGTACTATTCTCAGGTCAGCTCCATCTTTCTGGCGCCCGATACCTTGATCGCCCGATACCTATGTGATTTTGAATGGCGTTTTTTTTTTGATTTTGCATGGCGGTTTTGAAACCGCCACGAAGATAAGGTCACCATAAATGGATGGATTAACTGTGGTGGTTTTTGGGACCCCAGAAAACCGCCACGGTTAATAAATAAAAAGATAAAAAAGAAAAAACCCGGATCGAACCCTAATGGGCCCGATCTGGGCCGCCGTTGCCGCCGCCCGTAGCCGCTGCCGCCACCATGAGCGGATCCGGTGGGCTAGAGGCCGGATCTGCCCTCCCTACCATCGGATCCGCCTCCACGCCGCTAGATCCACGAGATTGAGGAGCCACCGCCGCCGGGTTTGGCGCCACCACCCTTGCGTCGTCGGGCTTGAAGAGGAAGGGCCACCGACTCGATGTAGAGGGGCAATCGGCCTCGCGCGGCCGTCGGGCTCGAAGAGGGCCATGGACGAGCAGCATTTGTCGGTCCATGAGATCCGTCGCCGCTGGTCCTCGACCTCCGCTCGCTTGGCACCCACCACCGGTCCTCGAGGCTGTCGTCACCGGGCGTTTAACGCGTGGGCCGCTTTGATCTCGCCATCCCACGCCGAGATGGGGGATGGGAGGGGGCCGCCGCTAGGGATCTCGCCGCCCGAGGCGCCGCAATGCCCTTGGCCAGCAGCCTACGAGGTGTGGGGCTGGAGAGGAGGTGGGGAGCGGTGCCGAGGAAGGAAGTGGAGGGGCCACACGCCTTGGAAGGAAGGGAAGGGGACATTTAATCTTAGTGTTGAACACCATACCAAAGGTCCTCTTTACTTTTGGCCAACTGAAGTGGAAACTCAAGCAAACTTTTCAATTCTCGCAACAACACCAATAGCATGTGCAACCTCCACTAAAAGAGACATCTCTTAGCTCGGAAGTCCAAAAGGTGCACCGTTTGTTGCGTTGGAAACTAGACTTCAATATCTTTATGATGATGCAGCATATGAGGGCTTAAACCATAAATTATAATGTCAGCAAGGCATGAAATCATAGCAACAATCCCGCACGGTTTTGGCCTTATGATTGATATCCTTGTCCACATCATTCTCCCTTCCTTCAAAACGAAGTCGCCCCTCGACTGCGTGCTTATAGTAGCAGCATTAGACAAAAATTATTGACTCAAAAAGAAAAAAAAAAAAAAAACTAGACTTGACTATGAATGCAATATAACTACAAACTTGACCTCAAGCTGACAACAACTCCGTGTAGTGAGAACCAAACCATCGAATTGACGCGATGCAATGAGAGGAAACCAACGTTTAAAACTCTCACGGCACCCTATCAGCATTAGGGGCTTGACTCAACGCTAACTAAGAATTGAAAACCAATTTACAAAGGAAGCTTGTAAGGATAATCAACTCACACCATGGCAACCAAGGCTGAATACCAATGATATGCACACGCCTATGCAGCGCGTGTAGCAAGTTGTGTGGCCCGATCTTCGTGGTGGAGCTTAAGAGAATTTGATAAATATCGCTGCACGACCTGATGGAGAGGTACCACACCATGAGATCTTGCACTCGCGATGAACTGCCAAGACATCCACCCTTCCATACACCGACGAAACCAGCCCACGCAATCACCCCCGTATATAGACATGAAGGCACGAAACAGGGGTGAACCGAAGTTCGGTGTTCTACAACTCCCTCAGGAACTGAAAGAACGAAGATTGCAAGACACTCATTCCTCACCAAAGGTTTCCAAATATTCTCTCCATGGGAGAAGAACACACACATAAGGTGGCTGTAATTTCAATCCAAAGACTCTTACATTGAAAGATTACATGGGTATTTATACAATGACGAAAAGTATGTGGAAAGTTGACATTTAATCTTAGTGCTGAACACCACACCAAAGATCCTCTTTACTTTTGGCCAACTAAAGTGGAAACTCAAGCAAACTTCTCAATTCTCGCGCAACCACCAACAACATGTGCAGCCTCCACTAAAAGAGACATAACGCTTAGCTCGAAGTCCAAAAGATGCACCGTTTCTTGTGTTGGAAACTAGACTTCAATATATTTATGATGATGCAGCATATGAGGGCTTAAACCATAAATTATAATGTTAACAAGCCATGAAAACATAGCAACAATCCTGCATGGTTTTGGCCTTATGATTGATATCCTTCTCCACATCGTAACAAGGAGACCAAGGATCTTTGTTGGGAGAGCGTGTGGAACCACGACCAAACCACCCAGCTTTTGCATAAGAGAGTAGGACAAAAGATTAGTTTCTCTCAACAGTTCAAATTAAAAATTGGTGATAACATCAAGAGTTACTTACACATGCCCATCGGGGCAAATCATTGGACGGTAGTCCACGGGGAACCTAAGGGAGGCTCGGGGGACCTCACGAGTACACACTGGAACTAGAGGACCCTCCAAAATCATCATACTCCTCCCCGTCCCTTCCTCGTCCTCGTCGGTGGTCTGCGGCACCAACCGTCGGTTGCACAAAAATATGTTGTTATGGGATGTGTACACAAGGTTGAAGGAAATTGGGTACACTTTTCCCACATTCTCTTCTTTACTGATGACAGCTAATAGTAAGAACATGAGGCATGATGTTGTAGGATTGGTTGCAAACCTGCCTCGGATGAACTGAAATGATGTGGTAATCCCGATATGTTAATTTATCACCTAGCTTATGTCTAGAAATGATTTGGTAATCTCGATATGTTCTCATAATTTTTTCCAATAATTACAGGTTCAAGTGTATGACTTAACCTACGCTGGGTGTAGTTATGCATCCATTCTAATCCAAGCAATGTCGTCATTGGGTTATGTTTGTACATGGGCTAATCCAATGTCAACACACTCACTACAGATGGATGTCACGCAAAGGTGGGTGCCAGTAAGATTGGAGACCTAGCGACATGTCCAGCTCGGTTAACCGTCTTCAGTATACCATGTCATCATAGTTGTGAAGCAAAGGAGGATGTATTAGTTAGAACGTTGTTGCATATTTCGGAGATCTGTGGTTTCAACATCGGTGACCAACACTTAACCGAGTTATTTCAAAATCGACAGCAATAAACTTGTAGTGAAGTTGTAGTAGAAGTTGTAGTGAACTTGTAGTTGTAGTAGAACATCTTTTGATTGTAGTGACTTGTTTTAAATTATGCAAGTTTGGATGGATGTGATATATATATGTGACTTGTTTTAAATTATGCAAGCTTGTAAGGATGTGATATATATGTGACTTCTTTTAAATTATATTTGTCAAGGTGGAATGAAAAAACAGAAACCAAAAAAAAAATGTGGTCAATTTAACGAGAGCCACAACAAGGGCTCTTGGCAAACAGTCTTCACCGAGGGCGGGGGACGTGACACTCGGTAGAGTGACCATAATCTACCGGCGCCTAACCCCCCGCTCCGGTACGATTGACGG
This sequence comes from Hyparrhenia diplandra, assembly GCA_015847255.1. Taxonomy (NCBI): domain Eukaryota; kingdom Viridiplantae; phylum Streptophyta; class Magnoliopsida; order Poales; family Poaceae; genus Hyparrhenia; species Hyparrhenia diplandra. Next base: position 82,681 of record JADLZK010009860.1, read on the forward strand.
CATAGGGACGTTGGGCCGCTGCCGACGCGGGGGGCATCAACACTACTGAGGACGGGGCTTTGCGGAGGGCTGGCTCTCGGTCAACGCAACCTCTACCGAGTGCCCTGGGTTACCGAGGGTTGGGGGCTCGGTAGAGGAGCTCTACCGAGAGCTTGATTCGCCCAAGAGCGGCTCTCAGAGAGGGCGACTCTACCGAGTGCTAGACATCGGGCACTCGGTAGAAGTTCTAGCGCCGGTAGAGGCCCCTCTCAGGCGGTAATGCTCCCAAGCCAGTTTGTGTTTGTCGTTATTCCTATTGGCTACTGGGTATTACTAGAAACAATCAAGTAGCTAGAAAAGTCGATTTTAGAGCTATCAACTACGGGTTTAGAGTCTAGTCTTCAAAATTGACTACCAAAATCGACTTGTCAAACCCCTCATCAGCTAATCTAAACGGTTAACTTTAGTTTCTACCCTGAGACAAATTTAGATGTGTTTTCTGTGACATAGTCACTGGTGTTAACATCATGTGACGACCAACAAGAGCTTAAACTAGTTTAAGCTTGCTTCATCTTATTATCCCTCACAGAACAATATTGAGTCGGCCGAAATCGCAGAATATGGTACAAATCATTGAGATGAGATTACAATAATTGACAAACTCATGAACACGAGACAAATCACACCTGACGTGGTTGGGTGGACGTTATAATTATTTGATTTGATCTATGACATGACACTCACCATTGCCCATAGGTTATTGATGAACGACGTGGACGATTACATAGAGAAGGAAAGGATGCACGCGAGGGCCAGGGGCTGGGAGCAACTGAAAGCAAAGCCGATCACTTCTTGGGGGCGATGCCATCCTTGAGCTTCTGGATGGTGCCCACATCGGTCTTGAAGGACTTTGCTAGCACGGTGTTGTCGATGTTGCTGGCGCCGAACAGGGTGCCGGGGAGGGAAAAGAGCCCCGCGGCGGCGCTCCCGAACGCGGAGAGCGCCTTGGCAGGCTGTGTGCCACTGTTGTACTGCCAGTGCACGGTGCCCTTGGGGAACACGAACAGGTCGCCGGTGGCGAGGTCCTGGGTGAAGAGCTTGCCGGCGGTGTCGACGAAGCCGACGGAGAGCGCGCCGTTGAGGACGAGCAGCAGCTCCGAGGCGCGCGGGTGGGTGTGCGTGGGGTTGATGGAGCCCGGACCGTACGAAAGCACCGCGTACGACACGCTCTGCCCGTTGAGCGCCGGGAACTCGGCCATGGAGGCCTTGGCCACCGTGAAGTTCGTCGGCGCCTGGGCGGCCAGCGCGCCGCGGAGGCCCGAGTAGGCGAAGAACGCGCCCGTGATGCTCGTGGTGTTGTTGGCCGCCGGGATGATGTAGTCGGTGAGGATGTCGGGGTCCCCGGCCATCACGACCAGCGGCTGGGCAACCCAGAGCGCGAGCAGGACGACGAGCACCAAGGAGCTCGTCGTCATGCAGTTGCTGGGCTTGAGCACCGCCGCCATTCTTCTTGTTGTCTTGGGAAAAAGTGCTAAAGTGGTGGTAGATGGTAGTGAGTAGCGACTGACGACAGTGACTGAAACTGTGAATGAAAGACAGTGGTGACTGATGAAGTGATTGTAGCGATCGATCAGGCCTCCCCTATATATATGCATCCCATTTCCCCTGGTTAGGGACGTTGGAGTCATCGAAGACGATGCATGCATCACATCATGCATGAGATAATGTGTGTTGCTGCTTTGGGGAATAATCAATCTAGATTAACTAATTCCTCTTCGTCCAGCTACTTAGGGTTTATCATTGGGCAACATCATAACAATGGTGGTTTCTCCAGGCAGCCAAGTCCTGGATACACCTGCGCTGCTACACAACGTACGTGTGACACATCTGAGAACGCCAGCTCTTTTGTAACTTTATTTTCACCTATCCAGCTTGCACTTTTCCGAATTGTTTGCCAAGTTCGTTGCGGGAAGACGACGCGACGACCGTACAAACAGGAAGCTGTCATGGCAACTGTTCGTACGGAGTATACAAGTCTCATGCGCACGTACAGCTGCGAGAGAATATCTCGGTTACCGACTCGGTGACCTCGTCCTCGGTTTCTCCTGTCACAAACTCAGTTGAGATCGATGGAGTTCACAATATACTATATACTACAGGTCCGGCCTGGCTGTTGCTTTGCACAGTTCTACTTGGCACTCTAGACTTGATCTATTCAAAGGTGCATTATTCAGGGTAGGCACATGTATGTATGTCCAGATGCATAAGGCGCTGCAAACGTAAGGACATTAGTTTCCAAGGCTATATGTCTCATACTCTCATTTCCATGATCCTTTGCTTTGCCAGAAATTACTCCATATAATAGCAACTATAGGGGTTTGTCACGAACTGGATGATCAGTGGCTGAATGATGTCGAGGTGTGTTCAGTAGGTGTTGTGTTTTAGTCTGAAACTGTCTTGGTTTGCGGTGATGAGTGCCTTGGGCCTCTGTGTGGCCAATGGGCCGTGTGTGATGATCGGGTTTGGCCCAGGTAGGCGTAGGGGCTCGGCCCAATTCGTGGATTGTATTTCAGGTGTCCCTTTCGGGCGGTGAACGGTTAACGAAGAAGAAACTAGAATTTCTCCAATCTTGTTCGTCCTCTTCATTCTGTTCTCCGTTTCCCAGCCCTAAATTCTTCCAAATTCCCCAATCTCCTGCTCAAATTACCGTCCGAACGTCCTAGTTCGTGACAATTGGTATCAAAGCCGTCGATTCTCCTAGTTTTTAGCCACAAATTTTTTTCTCCTGAAGCGGATTCGATCGATTGGGGCTGGCGCCTGTGAAGAAGCCGACGCAGTCCAAGGTCCAAATCGTGGCGTCTCGGAGGATCTCGCCAAGCGCTTTGATGCGTTCCAGCAGATGATGAAGCAATCCCTTGACAAGCTTGCGTCTCTCGAGACCCAGCAGGTTGTCACGGATGACTCCATCGGGGCCCCGCTCCACTAAGACGGATGCGGCCGGCGTTGCAGTTGCAGCGGTTGGAGGCGGCGTCCACGGCGCCAATTCTACCCACTCCACCGACTCGGCCTCCACCACTTTCGCCACGACACCTGCGGGCGGTTCGCTTCAGCCGTAGTTTGGGATGCCGGTGATGGGTGGCGCAACAACCACCTCGGTGGCTGCGCTCGGGATGCTGACAATGGGTGGTGCGACGCACACGACTATACCACGGTCGCTGCGTCGTCCTCCGAACTGCCCAACGGGCATCGCGTCGAACAACAACACCGGGATGTGGGTGGCTTGACCTTTGGTCCGCCACCGCTCCCGGGCGCTGGTATGCCACTCGAGACTCATCTCCATAGGCCTGACGATCATGCATTTACTCGAGATTTTGCACCGCGCTATGTCCCTTTGCCTAAGATGAAATTTCCTAAGTTTGATGGCTCTAATCCTTGTTTTTGGGTGGACAAGTGCGAGACCTACTTCGAGCTGTACACGGTGGCGTCCACATTGAAGACCAGTTTTGCTCGTCGAACTTTGTGGGATCGGCTAGGGCGTGGTTGCAGTCTATGGAGCATCGTCATAAGTTTCAGGATTGGGATGCTATGCAATCTGCAGTCATTGCTCATTATGACCGAGATCAGTACAAGCTCCAGCTTATGCAGTTGCAGGCCCTGAAGCAAGATGATTCAGTGACTGCATATTTTCAGAAGCTTGAGGAGTTGGCTCATGGTATTCTGTTGTACAATTCTGCTTATGATGATACTTTCTTCATATCTCGGTTTGTTGGGGGCCTCAAGGATGTGATCGGGACAACTATAACTCTGCATAGGCCTAAGACTATGGAGGATGCATTTGATTTAGCCTTGCTGTAGGAGATTGAATTGGAGACAGCTAAAGGCAAATAGTTTGGCAAATTCTTCCCCAAGTACCAGCACAAGACTCAAGGGATTATGGATGGGGGCAAGCTGTTGCAGAAAAAGGAGGAAGTAAAGCCAGTGAGTAAAAACTAAGGATGACAAGTTGGCTTCTCCGAAATCGTTTAGGAGAGCTAGTGGATTGTGCTTTATTTGTGGTGAGAAGTGGACAGGCAAGAATCATCAGTGCCCCTCTCATGTCCCAATTCATGTCATTCAGGAGTTAGTTGAGGCTGTGCATAATGATGAAGAGCCTGACTATACCACTTCTGATGAAGATACTGAACCTGAAGTTGGACAAGTGGTGATGGCTATTCAATAGGAATTTCAGTCACAACCAAAATCAATTGTCAAAAAGGAAGAACATTGAGATTTCGGGGAGCAGTTGGAACACAACAGATCCTAATCTGTTGGATTCTCGGCAGTGTTGCACTACTACTGATTTGAACTTGCGTGGCGGTTTTTGGATTTTCCATGGCGGGCAATCAAACCGCCACGTACCGGGCGGTTTCGCCCGCCACGTAGAAAATCGATTAACCGTGGCGGTTATTTAATAAAACCGCCACGGTTAATAGATTAATCGCGGGCGGTCTTCTTTGTAATTTAACCGCCCACGTTAATTAATTTAGGATTAATAAAAAAATAATTCAAAAATATTATAAAATTATAAATTATGATTTAAACCACATATTAAACAATAAAATTAGAGAATATTTAAACAAATCTTGAACATGCATGACGTAACCCGACTAGATTGGGCCGAACCGACACGTGATCGTCGGTTGTTGGGGAAGAGGAGACGACGATGGAGGTGGCGGCGTCGGCGGCGCGGCCGCGGCCTGGTGGCGGCGGCGCGTCGGGCGGGTGGTAGGCGGCGCACGAGTCTGCTTGAAGGGGTTAGGGTTTGGAGAGCTGAAGATAGAAGCTATTGGGGAGTTACCCCTTTTAATTTTTTTTCTACTTAAGATCCAACCGACTACATGCCCCTTGTATTTATAGTCCGAGGGAGACTTGCATGCTAAGAAATATCTAGGAGGTTTCCTTATAGATTGAAATACCTCTTGACAAAGCAATTTATTTCTTTCCCTAAATATTTATTTCCTAAATAATTATTACTTAACGACGAAGGAGGATGGAGGTAGCGGCGGCGGCGGCGGCCAGTACCGGGCGCCACAAGATGCCCTCTCCTTGGGCTCTGTTGGGCCCTTGCCCCTTTTTCTCGACAAACAAGGCCTCCTCGCTGTGGTTCTCAGATGGTCTGTTGTCGTTGACGGTCGATCGAAGCAAAGATGTTTCAAGTTTGTTGCATTCACCGTATAGAGGGAATAAAGCGGACGAAGATGAGGACGCTAACCCTTTTCGATGCTTTGGGTTCGACGGGTGGGATTCCATTGCTTGAGGGGCCCAAGCTAGTGCTCCCGCCCGAGCTTGGTGGTTCCAAAGAAGGCCATGTAGCTTGTTGTCGATCGGTGTAGCGGATTGAGGTAGGATGAGGGCCTCCGTAATGGTGACAAGGTAGACGTGGTAGAAGAGCTAGACGGGTGCATGTGGCATGTACCTCATGTCGGGCGTTGGTGGGGCTGCTGCCCTCTTCTTGGTGGTCACGCACGGTGCCCCTTGGGCTGGGCGGGCGGCCTCCCAATGTCCAATCCTGGGGTATGACATCTCCCCACCGCTCGATGAGGCGACGCGTCCACGCGCCGGCTTAAACTTCGAGTCGCCCCGACCGCCGTGAGCCGAAGTTGCCGTTGGTGATGTCGCCGTTGATGTCATCATGTCCATTGCCCGTTGTCTAGTTGTGTGCGATGGACGCGGGCGGAGGGGGTTGAGGAGACGAGCGAAAGGCGGATCGCCGCGGTCCTTCGATCGGGCGCCTCCCGATGAGGCGCATGTGTCGCTCGCTAAGTTGGGGGTGCCGATGTAGTCGCACGGGTCCTCGCCCAGGCCCCGTTGGCGCTAGGTCTGGCCGATGAGGTCGCCCGTAGATGGGCAGCTTGAAGCCGCAAGGGAGACACCATGTGGAGGTGTCCCAATGCTCCCTGTGGTGCCCGGCTTGGCATGCCGATGAACCAAAGAAGTACCGCTATTATCGGGTGGATAGCGGCATACCTCATGTCTTTGTTACGGCCGATGTTCCATTGACATGCCGTTGATGGGGCGATTTCGCTTCGCGAGTGGTGCTGGTGTCATCGGGAAGTCGACCGTTGGGAGTGGGGGTTGTTCTGAAGCACTTGCCGGTGTCAAAGCCGCGATGAGATCCTGATTCGCTTGTTGACGTTCTCCGCCATGGTGGAAGCCCGAGGGATATCCAAGAGGTGTGTAGCATTGTTGTCGTTGTTGAAGGTCGGGCGAAAGTGGGACGAGTGCGTCGACGCCGGGGGTCATCATCGGTGTTGGCGCCCCGAGAGCATCGTTGCCGTTCGAGGCGCCCATGATAGCGTCGTCGTTGTCGGCGATGTCGCCGATGCCGAGGGTCGTCGCGGCGGAGCGACGTCGATGGAGATGTCATGGTTGTCGGTTATGTCGTTGGCACCCACGAGGGCGTTGCTGTTCCCTCCTATGGCCATGCCCGTAGGGGTGGTATTGTTGTCGTTAATGGTGCCGGTGTCGAGGGTGTCATGGTTGGCGATGATGACATCGAGTGTAGTCGTTGTAGCACGGGTGGTAGAGGTAGAAGCACCATGTTGGTTCGGATGGACTTGTTTGGTGACTGTGGAGCGTGTGATGTCCTGGTCGGCGAAGGTGTTGTCGTCATTGTTGTTCACGGTGCCGATGTCGTCTAGGATGGCAGGATCAGTGACGTCGACGTCGGTTGACATCATTGTGTCACCCATAGGGCCATTGGTGTTGTCGTTGAAGCTAAGGACGACGTCATGGTCGTTGCTGATGTTGTTGGGGGCGCCCTTGGAGGCGTTGTCGATGTCGATGACGTTGGAGTTGAGATCGGAAACGTCGGTGTCGACGTCGGACGACGTCGTCGTGTTGCTCTTGATGGTGAGTTCGTGGATGCTCCCGGTGTTCCCGGTCGAGAGGATGTTGGTGACATAGGAACTTATCTCGCACTGCCGTTGGAGCCTCACGACGTTGGCCTAGTTGGGTAGGCTTTTCGTCGAGCAGCCGGGTGGACGCCGGTGGTAGCCTCCCGATCTGATCTAAATCGAGCTACGACGGCGGGTGCGTCCCTGGGGTAGGCGTACTTTCGTTTTTTGTAGCATCACCGATCTTGGAGGGGGTGACGAGGCGACACTCGTGGGAGCGACGCCGCCGTCGGTGGCGCCCATGGAAGGGCGTCGCCGATGGCGAGAGATGACGCCGGAGGTGCGTCACGCCGGACAGCAAAGCCGCGTGCTGCGGTGTTGCCGCTGTCATGGCCACCGTGTCGTCGTGGATGTCGAGGACGGTGTTGTCGTCCCCCATGGGCGGCGGCGCCAAGCTTGCGCCGTCCTTGGTGGTCGTTGTAGCAGGCTGGTCGAGCTTCTCCGTGAGGGCGGTGAAGTTGGCCTGGATTTCCCCTCACGAAATTAGCAAACTCGCAGATCCCCGCGCCCCGAGCTCGGCGATCTTGTGGTTGTCCATCGAATCTTGGCGTTGGTGGTGGTCGAAGCCGCCGGTGGTGGGAATCGCCCCGGTCTCCGGATACCAAACCGCCGAACCCGACTAGATTGGGCCGAACCGACACGTGATCGCCGGTTGTTGGGGAAGAGGTGACGGCGATGGAGGTGGCGGCGCCGGGCGGCGGCGCGTCGGGGTGGCGGTGGCGAGGCGGCTGCGTCTTGCGCGCTGAAGGGGTTAGGTTTGGAGAGTGAAGATAGTAGATGTTGGGGAGCAACCCCATGCCCCTTGTATTTATAGTCCGAGGGAGACTTGCATGCTAAAAATATCTAGGAGGTTTCCTTATAGATTGGAATACCTCTTGACAAAGTAATTTATTTCTTTCCCTAAATATTTGTTTCCTAAATAATTATTACTTAACGACGTAGCGAAGGATGATGAGGGCGGCGGCGGGCGGCTAGGCAGTGGCAGGCGCGCGTGCCCCTCTCCTTGGGCCTGTTAGGGCCCCTTGCCCACGGACATGACATCACCCCTTTTTCCCGACAAGGCCCCTCGCGTTGTGGTTCTGCATGGTCGTTGTCGTTGACGGTCGATGGAAGCAAAGATGTTCAAGTTTGTTGCATTCACCTGTATAGAGGGAATAAGCTGGACGAAGATGAGGACGCTGACCCTTTCTGATGCTGGTTCGACGGGTGGGATTCCATTGCTTGAGGGGCGCCCAAGCTAGTGCTCCCGCCTGGAGCTTGGTGGTTCCGGCAATGCCATGTAGCTTGTTGTCGATCGGTGTAGCGGATTGAGGTAGGATGAGGGCCTCCATAATGGTGACAAGGTAGACGTGGTAGAAGATCGGTACATGTGGCATGTACCTCATGTCGGCGTTGGTGGGGCTGCTGCCCTCTTCTTGGTGGTCACGCACGGTGCCCCTTGGGCTGGGCGGCCTGCCTCCCAAGGTCCAATCCTAGGGTATGACAATGCATCACAACTTGACATAAATTATAAGTCACATGTTTTGGACACATTCACAGTACACTTAGAGACCGGTGATCGAACCATCAGTTTTACAACACGATCGAACGGTTGATCAAGTTTAGGTTACAAATTTACAGTCGACATCTAATCCAAAAAAGGGCCACCCCACTTATAGTCTTTCATGTCTAACTTATTTCTCCAGTCCCGTAGTTCCCATAAGCTCTTGTCTGTGGCAAGCTCGCTCTGAGGGTCGAAGAAGTGGCCGGTAGGTAGCACAACGTCGTCAGTGACGGCCCTACAGATGTTGCGAACCATTTTCTTGAACGTAAGGTCCTTGCAGACGTCTTTCAGCCAAAAATTTTCTGTGGTTCTCTTCTTCAGCTCGTGCTAGGTACTACGGTACACGTCACTGCGCCTCATGACCGAACAAGCAAAGAAACCACACAGGGATGTGCCTTCTGGCTGCTTAGGGCACTGCATGCACGATATATGTAGCAGAAAATGGTTAGAATATTATGAGAGCATTCAATATGGACGAGCAAACAAGAGTAATGCTACATACCTCGTAATCTCGCCTGATCTTCATTTGGTCCTGATGTATCCTTCTACGTATGTTGGTCCTTTGATCGATTTTATTCAGGTCGGCCAAGTAATCCTTATAAGCCCTGTACGAAATCCAAGAGTGTCAACAACTATATATATATATGTATGTCAAACTTAATATGTATGTTGTGTGGTATGAGAGGGGGGAGAGAGAGAGAGGGGACGAGAGAGGGGAGGAGAGAGGGAGAGAGAGAGGGAGAGAGAGGGGACCAACTAGATCTCAAAAGAGGGGAGAGAGAGAGAGGGAGAGAAAGAGGAGAATACCCCCTTGCGATACCAAACTTCAACAAATCCAAGGGCAAAACCTCCCCCCCCCCCAAAAAAAAATGGTGATGTTTAGGGTTTTGAAGCTCAAAACCCTAAAAAATGGAGAAATCCCATGGGGAAGAAGAAGGGTGGGGCTGTTTTTATAGCCGGGCTTTTCCGCGTGGCGGTCATTGTTAAAAACCGCCACGTGTTAATAGGATTAACCGTGGCGGTTATTTTACAAAAACCGCCACGTTAATCGATTAACCGTGCGATGTTTTTCCCTAGCGAGGGGTGCCAAGCCACCTATTTTTCGTGGCGCTTTTTTTCAAATGCCCGCCACGGAAAATAAAAACCAAACACCCCGCAAAATCAATCCTCGTAGTAGTGTTGGGACTTTCATTGCCCCCGAGATTGCTGCACATATGAACCGAGAAGCAATGAAGTGCCCCGCTATGCAATTTACTATCGCCGATGGTCGACAATGGTATCGACAAGTATGATACCCAAAATGGAATGGTAGATGGGGGCACTCTTTTGTGCGGGATGTCGAATTTTGGCGATCAAAGGTTATGATATGATTTTAGGAGCAGATTGGTTGGAACAAGACAGCCCAATGTGGATTCATTGAAGAAGAAAGTTGGTTAAATTCACTACTAATCAGAAGAGAGTGTTGTTGAAAGGTATCTCCGATGAGGTGCAAAAATGTCCTCAAATCTCAGCTCATAAGTTGAAGGGATTACTTAAAAAGAAGTTGGTCCGCCAAATATTCTCAGTAAAAGTTGTTTGTCCTTTGGAAAGAAATCAAGCTGAGGTCATGGCAATCCATCAGGATTCAGTAAATACAGATAATCGAGAATGTCTTCGCCTAATGACAAGCCACCCGACCGATTCAACGATTATTGACTAAATTTGATAGTCCGTTCCTAGACCGAGTGGATTTACCTCCATCCGGACCTTATGATCATCATATCCCTCTTATCCCTGGGGTTCAACCTGTCAATATGAGGCCATATAGGTATGCACCAGTTCAGAAGAATGAGATTGAAAAACAAGTTAAAGAGATGTTGGCATCTGGGATTATTAAACACAGTGTAAGCCCTTTTTCTTCTCCTGTGTTGCTAGTCAAGAAAAAAGATAGAACATGGAGATTTTGCATTGACTATATACAACTTAATGCCATCATCTGTTAAAAACAAACATCCTTTACCTGTTGTGGATGAGTTGTTAGATGAATTGGTTGGTGCTAGTTATTTTTCCAAGATGGATTGCGATCCGGGTATCATCAAATCAGAATTGTAGGAGGAGAAGAATTTAAAACAGCCTTTAAAACTCATGAGGGGTTGTATGAATTTAGAGTGGTGCCTTTTGGCTTAACAAATGCCCCACCACATTCCAGGAGCAATGAATGTCATCTTTGCCCCTTTGCTCGAGAAAAAAAGTGTCCCGGTATTCATGGATGATATCTTGGTATACAGTAGGACAATAGAAGATCATTGTAAGCATTTGAAGGAAGTCTTTCATATATTGCAAGAACATTAGTTTCTTCTAAAGACGTCTAAGTGTGAATTTGCAAAGACAAGTATTGAATATTTGGTACATGTTATATCTGCTGAAGGAGTTTCTACCGAGCCGCCTAAGATCATTGCAAAGACAACGGTGGGTGCCCAAAAGAAATCTTAAACAGCTTGAGGGGTTTTCTTGGATTGACCGGTTATTACAGAGATTCATTAAACATTACGGATTCTCGAAAAACCATTGACTCAATCGTTAAAGAAAGGAGTGTTGTTTCAATGGAGTCCACTGGCTCAAGAATCTTTTCAGTTGCTTAAGAATGCCTTGATCCAAGCCCCTAGTCCGAGAATACCGATTTCTCAAAACCTTTTGTCATAGAAACTAATGCAAGTGACAATGGGATGGGAGCTGTTTTAATGCAAGAAGGCCACCCAATTTCTTTTCTCAGTAAGGAATTTTGTCCCAGGAATAGAGCACTATCTACCTATGATAAAGAGTGTTTAGCTATGGTCATGGCAATAGATAAATGGAGATGTTATCTGCATGGACAACCATTTGTCATTAAGACAGACCATAAGAGCTTATTGCATTTGACTGAACAAAAGGTGGTGTCAAGAATGCAACAGAAGGCATTGCTAATGGATCAGCAATATCAGATTCAATATAAGAAGGGGATTTCTAATGCTGCTGCTGATGCCCTGTCAAGGTGTCCAGAACATGAAGAGTTAATGGCTATTTCTCGCTAGTACACCAGCTTGGTTAGAGAAGGTTCAGCAAGGATATTTGGATGATGCTGATACACGCCAGCTTGTTATCCGAACTCTCAGTGTCTCTTGTAAATGATAAGGGTTTCACATTGGAGAGTGGAATTATCAAGCATAAGGGCAAAGTGTGGGTTGGAAACAATGCTTTGGCACAAAACCATATCTTGCGGGCATTACACTCTAGTGCTATTGAGGCCATTCAGGCATCTATGCCACTTATCATAGAGTCAAAGCACTGTTTTCATGGCCTAAATTGAAGCAATGTGTGACTGCTTTTGTACAAAGCTGTGAGGTATGTCAGGAAGCTAAGGTTGAGCATGTGAAATTGCCTGGTTTATTGCAATCCTTACCGGTGATTATGAAAAATAAAAAAAATAGAAAATAGGGGTAGGTGGTCGGTAAGTTGTTAGCCTGCTTCTAGATAGATTTGGACCCCTGGTGACACCAAACGGTAATGGATCTGCAATTTTAAAGGTGATGAAACTAAATAACATTGAGTAAAAAGGTAATGGACCTAAGGTGCATTTTGCTCTTTATTTTGGGACAGGGGGAGTAGTTGCAAGTCAATTGGCTTGTCCAATGATTGTAAACACTAGTGAAATTGTTCCCTAGTAGTAATCCCTACAAAACAAACAAGTGCATGATGACTTCATCAAATCACATTAGGACAATTCCAACAATTGACTTTTAAGCTTGCCCTAAGCTCTTGCACAAATTTTAAAGTTAGGTGACAGTGTTATGTGGCCGGCTATTCATATCAAAAGTGTCACAGCCCAAACAGGAGGCCCAAAAGGCTTGGCACGCGTGCGCCCAGCGTTCTGGCCGCCGTCGTATCTTCACCATTAAGCAAGAATTATTTAGGAAATAGAATAGAGATAGTTATTTAGGCTAGTCTCAATGGGGCTTTTATAGGTGTTTTTTATTCACATTAAATAGGGCGCCACATCAGTAAAAGTCCACTTTTTGCATGAAACACCGAGGAGAAGAGAAGGGAAAATTTTCATCTTGGTGAAACACTCTTGGCACGAGTACCAACTATCTCTCGAGTCATGAAATTAAATATCTATGAAATCACAGAATAAAAACTCTCCATTAAGAATAGGAGTTTCATCCAAGTTTTATTTTATTTTATATGACATGACAGTCTTGGAAACAATATAATGAAACTCACCATTGAGACTAACCTTAGAAAATAAAATGGAATATTGCTTAGCATACAAGCCTGCTCAAGACTATAAATATAAAGCTATTGTAATCATTTGAGATCAAGAATAAAAATAAACGAAGGGGATTTATCCCTCCGCTCTCGAGCCCCCTCTCCCGAACCCTAGCTGCCGGCAAGACGCACGCACGCCGCCCGTGCACGCCTCCCACGGCGCCGCCGCTGCCACGCCATAACAGCCGCCGGACCCTGTCCGGCTGTTACAAAAAGCTTTGTGTACCTCTAACTTTTGCGGATGCCTTTAAGCATCGGTGTAACTTAAACATTGTGCACTCATAAGTATCTTGTGCTCATGATAGGCATGAACACTTTATTAATACACATTAATCGCGGGATTGAAACTCTCAGGAAACCAACATTAAGACAACTATACGACTCTAATAGTATAATCACAAGTTTTTTCTTGAAACACGTAAATTTGATGTCCCTTTTAAAATTTATATATCGTGCACGAGTACAAATAAGTGGGCTTTATCATTCGTGCTTTACTATGACAATTGAACCTAGTGACTGACAAGCCTACCCGTAGCATTTCTAATTCATTCATATGTTAGAAAGGTGCTAATCAGTTTTCAGAGAATCCTGTCCTTCCTAATACTTCTGATCTCGTGTGTGTATATACCGGTATATATATAGTCATTCAGTTCATCGCCTCCTCAGATTCACGGAAGTCTACGGGTGAAATTAATTTTAAGTGTAAACGCAGATTTGCACAAGAGGTACGTAACTAGTATCATTCTCCAAGGTTTACATTTTTTCTAATTACTTGGATCAGATCTCACGATGGTGTTCTGATCGAAGAAACATAAGGAGACTGAGAGTGAACGTGAAGCATAAAAGGGCACAGCGGTGGTGGCGAGACCGAGGGCATAGATCTCGTTGATGCTGACTCTGGTGAAGATGAAGTCACTCATCAAGAATAAAGTGATAAGAAGAAAAATCCTCTCTTTGAAGAAATGACAATATTATATCCTGGTGGTCAAGGGAAGAGCACTGGTAAGAAGGCACAAATTATCTGCTGTTCTGCACTACAAAGCGATCGTGCCAAGTATATGTTGGAATTTAGATGTTAAGTGGGCTTGGCCCAATAACAAATTCTGAAATTCCTAAAGAAATCTCAAAGGCCCATTCATGAATATGGAAGGAGGGAGTGGTGGAATCCTTTAGTACCACATTGCTTGTGGAAGGTGGAGAGGACCAACTTAAATATGGAAGTTGTTCCTACCTTCTCAAGTCTAGTGTGAAAAGGAGAAAGGGAACTCCACACGCTCGCCGCCTCGCCGGGCGTGGCGTGGCGTGGCGAAAGGTGTGGGCGCACGACATGCGCGTGAATGGTCTTCCGAAATCCGGTTCCCCCCCTTGCGGGTTGCAGATTTAGTTTTTGGTCTTTTGGTTTGCAGCATCCTGCACCGGGAGAAGGCGAATAAGGTTTTTGGGAAGCGCTCTTCGCGCGACTGCTCCCAATCTTCGCCACGGCTCGTCTACCGCGGAGGACTGTCCCAGCGCCGTCTTCGTCGACAACATCTTCAGCAGCCACCAATCGACGACAGCGACCTCTATCTAGTAGATCTTTTAATCATGATTTATTTTATGGAATTAATCTGGAAATTGCCTATTTATTTAACAGTATAGAGGATTGCATGATAAGGTACGTTTATCCACTACCAGTATTCATTATTAAGTAGTCATGGTTTGAAGTTTAAATTCTGTGTTCTCACTTGTGAAAAATTATCAACTAATTTTGTATAGATGAAAAAAGGGGATCATCTTCATCTAAAGTAGCACCTATAAAGATGCAGACTCCATTGGCCGATGCTTTCAGTATGATGGAAAGGGATGCTGGTGATATGGCCATTATGCGGTGCATGTGTGCTAATGAAATTCCATTCAACGTGTTGAGAAACAGCCGTAAACATAGCATCAAAGGGATACAAATCGACATCTAAGCGAGAAGGCAAGAACCCCTCTTCTAGATGCATACAAGAATTTTGGGTCCATCGGGTCGAGGGACGCTGGTCGACGTTTAGAAAAAAAATGTGGTACCTCTGCGGTGCGACAACCAAACATTTGGTACATGAATCCGAATGTTATGGTTCGACGTCCCCGATACAGAGCATGGAGTTGTGGGTGGCGACCCTAGTGGTTTTGGGTCGATGACCCCGGTACGAAGTCTAGAGTCGAGGGTCGCAAACCCAACGGTCCTAGGTCGACGAACCTGGTATGCAGCCTAGAGATGAGGGTCGTGAACCCAGGGCACCTAGGTCGATGACCATGAATTGAGTAGCAGCCTAGCAGGCATAGGTACTAAATCACCGGCAAACATGTCCAGTGCAAATTGAAATTAGTAATTAAAATCACCTATTACATGATCCGATCGAACAAAGTATAGTTTATGACAGACTCTCGAACTCACTCTCACCACTAACTTTATTTATTAAATGAAAGAAAGACTAACAACCGATGGCAGCGGGCAGCCATGCTCTTTCTCCTAAGCATCGATGTAGTCTTGGCTCTTGACTCCTACTCCACTGATTCACTCCAGCAGTCACGTAAACTCCTATAAAGTGCAAACATTAGTCATTGATTCAGACTATGCAGAGTACATACTACAGAGTACCGAATATAAAGTTCAATTATTTTTAATTTATAGGACAGATGCAAACCAATCAATTATTTCTTGGTTTCGGTGATCTTCTTCGATGGTGAGCCGGGCTTTTTAGTTACAGGGTCATTGAACACATCCTTCTCCAAATTTTTCCAGCGCAACTGCTTGAGCTTCAACCTTTATTCCTCCAAGGAAGCATCCTCTGGATCAGCGTCTCATTTGCTGCTAGGGCCTGCTTTGTAGTTCTCTGAAAACATGGGCTAAAGATGATTAAACCAATTTATCTACAATTTTTTAGTTTAGCTTGTTTCTTTTCACATTCCATACAAATGAATATGTAATCCAACTTCTTTCCGCCGAGGAGCTACTGATTGGCAGAGATAGAACCTTCAAAACAACTTTTGCTAAATTTGGAGCCTCCGAGCCATAGTTAGACCACCAATCAATTGTTGACACTATGGTTGCATCATTTTCAACAGCTGGTAATGCAAACATTCCTTTCTTCATGTGAAATGAAGTAAATTGCAATGTCTTTCTTTCAGTGTCACAGTCTATTATTTTACTAAAAGCTTATAGCAGCCCCTCTCATGACCTCCTTGTCTTGTTTGGAGCTTTTCTAGGAAAATGCCTGTAGGAGCAAGTGTTTTCAGATAATCAGTATCAAAGAACTTTGGGCATAGTGCAAAAGCCAGGCAATGGAGTGGGATGTTCATTTTGCTCCACCTGTTAATAATTATCTTGTTAATCTTAGGAAAATCTTCCCTGTGAGGATAATCTTCGTGGGTCATGACATTTCTTATCTCTCCCAACATACTATCCATTCTTTCATATACTTCACCCATCTTGGGACCTTCTCCATCACATTATTTAACCGTTAAGAACAACGGCTTTGTGAGAACAAGTACATTCTCAACCTCTGCCCAACGCTTCATTGTTGATAGTTTCAACTGCTGCCTTTGCACCACACCTAGGTAAGGTCAATTTCCTGATCTATCACAATTTACAACTTCAGATTTTCAACTTGGAGGCGCTTCCAAAGTCTGACCGCTTTCGCAGTTAGACTGAGTTTGACATGCATACGAAGTAGGGCATCTTGTGTATCCACGGGCTGATCCCATGCTGTCCGAACCGTCTCAAGGAAGTCCGGCAAGGTTATCCAAAAAGACTCAAAAAAGCAAAAGCCATGGCAGGATTTGAAGGAAACATCCCCATAAAGAATGAGAAGAGTGTATGAGAATATGATGCCTTAGTTATGTTTTTATGTCAGATTTTCGTGTACAAGCAGCCACAAGATTTTTGTCGTGACCGTGCCTTTGATTGCTACAATTATTACGGGTTCTTTTCCTCTTTCAGAGGTAAATATGGTAGCTCAATTTCCACTTGCCTACATCAACAATCAATCAAAGCAAAGGCACATATTTATTTGTACATCTATACTATATATACTCTTATAATTGTCCCTAAATTTTTATCCCCTCATTGAGCCACGTAGCCCTCGTTTACCTGCCCTACGATTTAGCATCTACGACAAAAATTAGTAGCTCTAGAGAAGCTTCTATGACGTCCCTGCGCCGTCCACCCCCATGTCCCCACGCTACTCTCCTATTGTCCACATGCCGCCACCGCTCCACCCACGCAGCTCGCCCGCTCCGACCCTGCCCGAGCGTTGCCCCTACCTCTGGTGCCACTTCCGTTAGGGACGTGATGCTACCAGCCGTCCGCACCCCTCCGCTCAGAGTCACCATATTCCTCTCCCAGCCCAGGTCAGCGATTTCACTAGGTGGCTAGCCCTCGTCTTCTCTGTCCCATGCCCATGCCCTGGGGAACGGCCGAATGCACTACTTCCCTCTTCGTCCCTGCCCCCCTTCCTCCCTACCTACCTCTCCCGGTGGCGGCGCGCCTAGCCAATGCGCGCGACAACAGCGACTCGGTGGCTGCACCCGGAAGGGACCTCCAGTCTTGATTGCATGCGCCATACCTGGTGTACCTTCGATATCCTCTTCGAACACAGCCGTAGGTATGAACACGGACAATCTAGTCGTAACACCGCTGCCCTGCCTCAGATGGTTAAGCTCAGGATATCTCCTGGTCTATTCTTTCAAAGTTTAGATGCATTCAAGTTGCTATATAATTTGGTTCGGCATAAACAAGCAACAGCTGCCCTATTGCAAGAAAGGATGCCTCAATTTTTTAATGAACATTCTACCACTTCAATATGTCAATGCCACTTTGGTACTGAACAAACCGTGTGAAAGAGGCATTTGGACAGAATAATGCATTATACGTTATATCTTGCTACACATCACCGTTCCCAACCATCTGCTGCATCATCTTGCCATACTCTGCTATGGTCACATCACTATTTCTATAGAGTAAGGTCTTCCAAAATTCACATACTATAAAGTTAATATGGCACATTAGTTAGTTTCAATTGATTCTTGTGGTGGTGATCTTTGATCATTGTTGCTCAGCTAGTCTCTACCCTGTTTGCCTTTCATCATTTAGAGCACAAGACTAGCTAAGTAAAAGGAATCAAATCTGCATCTAGGCCTCATATCTATAGGACTACAACATGAAAATGCTTCTTGTAACAGTTCATGGATAATATATGACCATACTCTATTGGTACATTAGGGGCCTCTACGCAAGGACACGGCGTGACTCCGCCTGCATGATGATGCAGACTGAGAGACCGCACATTGCTTGTATGATCGCAACTAAATTGCAATGTGTGCCCCAGATGTTGGTGGCTTCATTGCTTCGAATGAATTTTGTCGAATATGCGTATCTCCCAGCAGTAGGTACTTGTGGTTGGATCCTCATCGCCGCTCAGCAGCCTGACACTCGCTTGTCTGACGTTCGCGCCAACTGCTACACTATCACCGTCCTCGTGCACACAGCCGTGGGAAGAATGGGAGGAGCTTTTCCTGGAAGAGCTGCCAGCTGTCAGGGACACATACTCTGGCCCTTGGGTCGTGCTAGGAGACTTCAACCTCATCCTCAACAACGCCGACAAAAACAACAGCAACATCAATAGGCGCAACATGAGTAACTTCAGGCAGGCTGTCGCCGACCTAGAGCTACTAGACCTTCACCTGCATGGGCGGCACTACACGTGGAGCAATGAGCATTGGTCACCTACCTTGGCGAGGCTTGACCACACACTTGCCTCACTTGATTGGGAGGCGCAACACCCAAACTGCCACCTCTAGGCTTTGTCCTCTGATGTCTCGGACCACTACCCACTACTACACCGAGCAACTCTAGGGGCGGCCGGTGATGGACTCTAGGGGCAGTTTTCCCAACCGCCCCTAAACAAGCGCTCCTAATGTGAGGCCACATCACGGGCGGCTCGTGTACCGCCCGCCCCTAATGTGAATCTCAGATTTCGCATTTTCAAAATTCAAAAAAATAACAAAAGAGTTTTTTAATCGGGGTAGAACCCCACCGGCCAGCCCACCCACATCCCCTACACTTGGTGATTTTTTCAGGCTTTTTGCAAATGTTGCGGCCACCAAGATTCGAACCCGCGATCTCAAGCTCGCGCACGACCATCCCCTCCACCGCACTACACACACTTGTATGTGTAATATCTCATTTCGTGTCCTCATATATTATACAAATCCGAGTATAAATTGACTATTTGAGGCCCTAAATGGATTCAAACTAAAAGTGGTCAACTACAAAGTTTCATAACTTTTCAAGATCTACATTTCACATTTAGGAAGTTTTTTTCCGTCCGAGGTCGTTACTTAAATTTGAATTTCAAATTTGAGACATTTGAACACGACTTTTGCATGACTAGATGATTTCGAACTAAAAAAGTGGTCAACTATAAAGTTTCATAACTTTTCGAGATCTACATTTCATATTTAGGAATTTTTTCCGTCTGAGGTCAAGCATTTAAATTTGAATTTCAAATTTGAGACATTTGAACACAGCTTTTGCATGACTAGATGATTTCGAACTAAAAAGTGGTCAACTACAAAGTTTCATAACTTTTAAGATCTACATTTCATACTTAGGAAGTTTTTCCGTCCAAGGTTGTTTACGAAATTTTAATTTTTAGTGTCTCATTTTAAAATTCGGCAAATCTGTTGACGGTCACCAACAACATATTTTTCCCGTCAACTTACTACCATAAAGGGAGTAAAACTATACCTTTTTATACTCATATGCATTTATCACTAATAAATTTCACTTGTAGTGTCTAGTATTTTATTTTGTAGATTTATAATAAAAGCAAGTGGAAAAAATCGACCAAAGTACGCCATCCGGGAAAGCGCATTATTGCAAAACACAAGCCCAGGAGCAAATCGACCAAAACCATCAAAATTGGGCCGAGCCAAGCCCGGCCCACAACTTTTCAAGACGAAGGACGACACACCCCACCGAGACCGGGCCAGGCCGAGCCTGGGGGGTGCGCGCACCACCACTGGTGCGGCCGCACCCTCCCCGAGGCGGTTTCGCCCAACCCGGGGGAGGCGGTTCATGCACTTACCAAATTGGTGTTACCGCCGTGGGATGGTCGGGTTTGCTCCAGACTAGGAAGGTTTACCGGGCCGGTTTTGGTGTAATTTAGCACTTAGGCCCCTCCTCCAAGTGTATAAGTAGTCCCCCCCTCTCCTCCTCTCTCAACACACACCACTTGGAGTCCAAGCAAACTAGCAATCTTCCTCTCTCTACCACCTCTACCTCTCTCTCTTCTTCTACTTCTTCTTTCTTCTTCTTCTTAGTTCTTGGTTAGCACTTGGAGTAGAAGAGCTACAAGGAGGGCTTGTCTCCTAGAAGAAAGTGCCTTGGTAATATATCTTCTCAATGGAGCATTCTTCTATTTGCAAGTCTTATATCTATGTTCTTGGCCTAACTTATGAATTAGAGTATAGTCTTGTTCATGTTCTTGTGTTGGTATATGAACTAGTATATAGTTTACATATCATAATCTTGACATGTTCATCTCAGTTCATCATCGATCATCATATGCCTAACTTGATTAGAGGTGGGATATCGGTTCATTGTTCCTTCGGGTTTGCTCTTGTTCTAGTCCGTCCATTCGACGAGTGGGGATCCGGGGGGGACAAGAGTAGTGTTTCGATATGCGGGCATGGTGCCCGGGTATTACGACACCGCGAATATGAGTGCATGCCACGGTTGAGGGGGTAGGCGGCTTGGTCGTGACAAGCCTTGACCGTCCCCTCGAAATCCCCTCACGTTCGTATGTGCCGTAGGAGTTAAGTAAACGCTTCCCATCGGGCCGTATGGTATCGGGGAGTCTCCCCGTTATCCTAGACCTAACCATGCCTAAATCGGTTTGCATATGATCCTAGCTATTCATTTGTATGGCCATGACTAGATACATTAGAATTACTCTATTAGGTTATTCATTTATTCTTTATCTATTTTCTTTATCCTTTTGTTTGGTGGATTCTTAAGTGTGTGTCACACTATCCATAAACTGTTATTGCTTACCCTCGTTATGAACAATTTGGTCTAAGCAAACACATGTTCCTCTATTCGGATGTCATGCTAGCTTATTAATCACATGCCTTCCTTTAGGAAAATATAAATAACGATACCCTCGAATACTTCGAGGGTGAAATGCTACAATGATAGATCCCGGCGCTATGCGGATGAAATATATAAGATGGCAAGATCTATCCCGTTGACAATCCCTTTCGGATCACCGACATGGTGGTTTTACTTGGGAATGTCACGGCGCATTTCTCGACGCCGTTATTGGGGATGGGTTTTATACTGTTTCCTTTGATTGCGCTAAGAAATGCCAACAAGCATTTCGGGCGCCGTCCGGGAAGGCATTGTGAAAAAAAAATAAACTAGCTAGCTATGAATATGAACCGTGCGTGCGTGGCTACCATTTGCTCATACAAAGCTAATCCTTTATGTTTTCTCCTGTTGTGGGTGAAAACGAGGATAGTGTATGTCGGGTTTCCTACTGCCGGAAAACTTCATCTCCGATCCGCAGGCACTCCTAAGGAAGAACAGTCTCGTGCCGCTTCTTCTTCGGCGGAACCCCGACAAATAAAAACCAACATCCCCGCACCAACCGCATCTCAAGCCATGGCCGGTCGCCGGCTGAGCGATTTCTTCTCGCCGCCACCAACGCGTGCCCACCGGGCCGGTGGTGAACGTGGGCGATAAAAACTTTGAGCTGCGCGACCGGGCTAATCACCATGGTGCGGCCGCCCATTCTATGGACTGCCTAGCGAGGACGCCAACGCTCATCTCCAACACTTCCTTGAGCTGTGCGACACCATTGTCATCAAGGACGTCGAACCCGACGTTATCAGGCTTCGTTTGTTTCCTTTCTCCCTCGTGGGGAAGGCGAAACAATGGTTCTACAAGGACAAGGAAGTCGTCAGTACGTGGGCCAAGTGCTCCGCGGCGTTCCTGGCTAAATTCTTCCCCATGGGCAAAACCAATGCCCTGAGGGGGAGGATCGCCAATTTCCAGCAGACAGCAATGGAACCCATTCCGGAGGCGTGGGAGAGGCTGTAGGAATACATTCTAGCATGCCCGCACCACGGGATAGAGAACTGGCTGGTGCTCCAAAACTTCTACAATGGTCTAACGGCCATATCCAAGGGGCACCTCGACGCCGCTGGCGGTGGCGCATTTCTATCGCCACCATAGATCGTAGCAACAGCCCCCGATTGACAAAATGGTGGCAAATCGAGCTGGGGGAAGACAGAACCCTAGCCAAAACACAAAAAGGCATGCATACCGTGAAGGAGGCGGATATGCTTGCCGCAAAAATGGATCTTCTGCTGAAGAAGCTGGAGGAGCGCAGCACAGACTCAACTACCCAGCAGCGCCCAGTTTATGTCACAGATGCTCACATGACCTGTGAGACATGTGGTGGAGTTGGCCACTCAGGGGATAATTGCCCTGAGACCCGTGAAGAAGCTGCCTTCATCAACAATAGCAACAGGTATCGCCAACCTCAGCAGGGCTGGAGTAACCAGTCCAGGCCACCATTCCAAGGCAACCAAAGGGGTACAACTCCAACTATAACCCCGGTCAGCCATCATTGAAGGACTGCATCGGGCCAAGCCAAGATCAACGAAAAACCTCACCAACAAGATAAGCCGCATCGATAACATCTTAGAAGGAGTCAGCAGCAGTCGGGACGAGACTCAACTCTACTATGACAAATCGGTTGAACTTCAACAAGAAGATTGAAGCACGATATCCCGGCCTAGCCGCCGTCTCCTAAGAATGGTGGGAGAAAAAGCTTCGAGGCAATCTGGAAGCCCCCCAGAGAGCATAAGTGTAGTAACTACCGAGGAGGGGAGGTCTACTCGTGACCCACCAAATCCCAATTCTACGGTGAGGAAACGAAAGAGAAGCTGCCCTCGAAGAGGTAACCCCACGGTAGTAGTAGAAGAACCGAAGTGGAAGAGGTACCATTGGAATATACAGACACAATGTACTTACCCTTCACCACAAGAACAAGGAAGCAGACACTGGATGAACAGTTCACTCGGTTCATGGAGATGATCTAGAAAGTACATGTAAGTGTGCCACTCCTAGACATGCTCCATGTGCCGCCATATGCCAAGTACATAAAGGATATCATCCGCAACAAGCGGCCACCGCCAACAACGGAAGTTGTGAAGCTAACCGAAGAATGCAAAGTGCCGCTATCCTAAATCGCGCCTCTCGAAAAGAAGAAAGATCCGGGATGCCCTACAATTCCCCTGCTCAATTGGAACACAAACATTCAACCACGCCTTATGTGATTTGGGCGCCGGTGTTAGTGTCATGCCAAAATCCGTCTTTGACAAGCTCAAACATACAAATCTTGAGCCAACATCTATGACACTACAAGTGGCGGACTCGCCCATAAGGTATCCAAAGAGGGATTGCAGAGGACATACCCGTGAAAATCCAGGGGGTATTTTGTGCCAGTTGACTTTGTGGTGTTAGACATGGAATTTACTAAAGATACACCACTCATCCTTGGACGACCATTCTTGAGCACCGCCGGGGCACAGATTGATGTTGGGCCGGAGAAATCCGCTTCAATATCAATGGCAATGAAGAAAAATTTGAATTCAGGCCCCCGAGTCTCAGAAGAGTGCAAAATGATCCGGATAAAATATGGGGAGCAAGGCATTAAAGAAATAGAAATCCAGCCCCCAAAGACCGGCAAAGACTTCCAAAGCAAACCGACAAAAATAAAAGGTGGGGAACAAAAGAAAAAGACAGCTCCTAAACCAAAGAAGGAAAAGGTCCCCATCTTTACAAAAGGACAAAAGGCCCCGGAAGGTAGCTCCACACCAAAAGAAGAACCAAAACAAAAGAAACAATCAAAATACGCTCCTCCTCAAAAGGTGTGGAAGCTAAAAGAAGTGCAGCCCTCCCGTATCTCCGAGAGCCGGTGCACCATCAAACAACAAAATCGGAGAAAGTCCAAATCCACGGACTCAAAAGAGTGGACCCTCCGCCGAAGGTAAAATGGCAGCTATCTCAAAAGAACAAAAATAAATAAAGATACCCACGGGCCTCCAGATAGCTTGGGAGAGGACCCCCGCAGGTATCATTGCATTGCATATTTACTTTCATCAAATTTTATTTTATTTTAGCATGTTTAAATTTCAGCAATCTCGCATTCAAAAATAAATAAATAAATAAATAAAAATAAAATATAACTAAAAATCCAAAAATAAAATGAGTAGCTCTTCTTTGTGCCTCAATGTCTATATATATGAGCTATAAAAATGTTTAGTCTTAGTCCCTTGTTGAAATGATGAATAGTTGCTCGTCTCACGTTTCACCTGTGCCTAGTTTATAATTCGAATTTCTCTAAAGTTTGGGTTTAGTGGCTAAGTCTAAAAACTCATCCTAAAAAAAAAACCCGATTCATGTGGGTTGCATAGGCTCTATCTAGTCTAAGTTGTTGCCAAGTATGATATGGTACAAATGGATTTGCTATGATTTCGTCCCGAAAGAGAAACTTGACATCCGAGAATCTACTTTGAAAGAAAAGAGAAATGATATGGGCTATGCTAAAAAAAAAGAGAGATGAAAAATGGACAAGTGTCCGAGGGCGAAAGCAAGAGCCCACATCTCTAAAAAAAAAAAGAAAAAAAGAGAGAGGAAATAAAAGATAAAAGAAAAGTCTAGGGCTTAGTAGCGCCCAAAAAAAAAAAAAATATATATATATAGCAATAAGGCCCATGTTTTCAAAAAAATAAACATTATCTAAATAAATAAATCCCGGATAAAAAGTTGATCAAAAAGGATGAATGATAAGCATCTCTGTTATAACCGTTCTATCTCGGCAACCGCCCAAGACTTTGAGAAAAGCTAAAAAAAGCCCCGCTACGATGAAAGGAAATAAAGGGTGGGAAAAAGATGTGCTATTTTATTCAAACTCTAGTAGAAAATCTTATTATAACCCCGCACTTGTAAAACGTAATCGGCATAGTAGCAACTCCCCGATCAACAACCAAGTACTTATCTCTTTTTGCTCGAGGACGGGCAAAGGGTAAGCTTGGGGAGTTTGTTGACGGTCACCAACGACATATTTTTCCCGTCAACTTACTACCATAAAGGGAGTAAAACTATACCTTTTTATACCCATATGCATTTATCACTAATAAATTCCACTTGTAGTGTCTAGTATTTTATTTTGCAGATTTATAATAAAAGCAAGTGGAAAATCGACCAAAAGTACGCCATCCAGAAAGCGCATTATTGCAAAACACAAGCCCGGGGAGCAAATCGACCCAAACCATCAAAATTGGGCCAAGCCAAGCCCGCCCACAACTTTTCAAGACGAAGGACGACACCCCACCGAGACCGGGCCGGGCCGAGCCTGGGGGTGCGCTACAAGACCACCCGGTGCGGCCGCACCCTCCTTGAGGCGGTTTCGCCCAACCTCGGGAGGCGGTTCATGCACTTACCAAATTGGTGTTACCGCCGTGGGATGGTCGGGTTTGCTCGGATTAGGAAGGTTTACAGTGTCGGTTTTGGTGTAATTTAGCACTTAGGCCCCTCCTCCAAGTGTATAAGTAGTCCCCCTCTCCTCCTCTCTCAACACACACCACTTGGAGTCCAAAGAAACCGGCAATCTTCCTCTCTCTACCACCTCTACCTCTCTCTCTTCTTCTACTTCTTCTTTCTTCTTCTTCTTAGTTCTTGGTTAGCACTTGGAGTAGAAGAGCTACAAGGAGGGCTTGTCTCCTAGAAGAAAGTGCCTTGGTAATATATCTTCTCAATGGAGCATTCTTCTATTTGCAAGTCTTATATCTATGTTCTTGGCCTAATTTATGAATTAGAGTATAGTCTTGTTCATGTTCTTGTGTTGGTATATGAACTAGTATATAGTTTACATATCATAATCTTGACATGTTCATCTCAGTTCATCATCGATCATCATATGCCTAACTTGATTAGAGGTGGGATATCGGTTCGTTGTTCCTTCAGGTTTGCTCTTGTTCTAGTCCGTCCATTCGACGAGTGGGGATCCTGGGGGGACAAGAGTAGTGCTCGATATGCGGGCATGATGCCCGGGTATTATGACACCTCGCGAATATGAGTGCATGCCACGGTTGAGGGGGTAGGCGGCTTGGTCGTGACAAGCCTTGACCGTCCCCTTGAAATCCCCCACGCTCGTATGTCTTTGTAGGAGTTCGTAAATGCTTCCCATCGGGCCGTATGGTATCCGGGGAGTCTCCCCGTTATCCTAGACCTAACCATGCCTAAATCAGTTTGCATATGATCCTAGCTATTCATTTGTATGGCCATGACTAGATACATTAGAATTACTCCATTAGGTTATTCATTTATTTTTTATCTATTTTCTTTATCCTTTTGCTGGTGGATTCTTAAGTGTGTGTCACACTATCCATAAACCGTTATTGCTTACCCCTCGTTATGAACAATTTGGTCTAAGCAAACACATGTTCCTCTATTCGGATGCCATGCTAGCTTATTAATCACATGCCTTTCTTTGGGAAAATATAAATAACGATACCCCGAATACTTCCGGGTGAAATGCTACAATGATAGATCCGCGGCTTTTTGCGGATGAAATATCTAAGATGGCAAGATCTATCCCGTTGACAATCCCTTTCGGATCACCGACATGGTGGTTTTACTTGGGAATGTCGGCGCATTTTCGGGCGCTGTTATTGGAGATGGGTTTTATACTTGTTTCCTTTGATTGCGCTAAGAAATGCCAATAGCAAACCCACCGTAGGGGCGCCTCAATATAGAGCCGCCCTATTGTAGACCACTGATAGGGCGGCTGGTGATTGAACCGCCCCACGATAACGAGAGGGGCGGCTAGTACACCCAGTCGCCCCTAATGTGTCGTCGATAGGGGCGGTTTGTCAACGGCCCGTGATTTTCGCATACACTAGGGGAGGCTCAAAGTATGAGCCGCCCCTCCGAAAGTTAGCTTTGATCTTTATGGCCTTTTTTGTTTAAAATTAGCTATATGGCCCTAAGAAAATTTTTGGTGACCTTTATGGCCTTCTGTTTGATTTGGTAGGGAACTCGTTAGGGTTAGCACCGTTGGAGAGGGACAATGACTAAATTAGCCCCGCCTGTTTGACTGAATCTTGAGTGCTTCTCAGGCCCGAGCCAACCCCCGCCCGTCCTAGTCTGTCGCTCCTCATCCTCGTTCACGAAAAAAAAGACCGCAGCATAGAGCGCCGCCAGCGCTGCCGCCATGGAGGGCCAAGCCGCCCCTCTATGGTGTGCTAGTGAGTCCTGTCCACTCAATTAATCAAGGCGCCAGGCCTGGTTCAGTTCAAACCAATGTTCGATGATGGACTGCTGGGTCAAAGTGGCAACGGTTAATTCCCCGTCGGGGAACGCCTCTCCATCCCCGTCCCCACGGGGCTAAGAATTCCCCGTCCCCGTCCCCGTTTAACATCGCGAGGGAGGATTCGTCCCCATCCCCGCCCCCGCACGGGGTTTTGTCTGATATGATCATTGCGTACACATGGGAGTTGACACGTCTTGCTAGAGGCCGCTATCAGCTATTGGTCGAGTAGGAGTACTCGGGCCATGTCTATGTGTGCGTGAGCCCATAGGGTCGCACGCTTAAGGGGGAAGAAGGCCTAATTCGGATCGATCCAATTAGACGAGGCTTAGGGTTACTAATGGGCCTCCCTCGGGGAGCCCTGTTAGGGACGCCTATATATATCTGAGAGGTGGGCGCGGGGCTAGGTTAATCCATGCCACTTTGGCAGCCACCGCCGCCCACGCCCTTGCCTCTTGCTCCTCGCGGACCTAGCGGTCCGGGAGGCGCATCGCTTCCTCCCCGCACGTGTGGGATACCTTGGAGGTGCCTGCGAGACGGAGCACAAGGACGAACCCACGTGGAGGACGGACATGAGCTTCGCACGAAACCGCTGCTACGTGCACATCTTCGTCGAGGGTTGACACTTCCGTTGCACCCGCGGCGTCTAGTGGTAATCCCGTGATCTATAACTAGCGATAGATCCTTGGTTTATGGGTAGAAATTTTTTTATTTTCGGCTGGCGTAGTGATCCCATATTCCTTCAATGGTATCGAAGCCGTAGCTGCGTTGTTCTAGATTCGGATGTGTGCATATGGTGATATCTTGTGATTTGTAGATGAGTTTTTTGATCACGGTTCATGATCTTGCTACAATGGTCTTGTTCGATCTACTCCCTACCGTCGGAATTCCGCCATCGGAGTTAAGTGATACATGTAAATCCAGTCATGCCGAGTTTGAGATCAATATGATTGATCGAATCGGACCAAGTTCATGATCGGGCGCATGCGATGCGCAGCGGTGGCAGATTTGATCTTCTACCAACTACCGATTCCGGGATGCACAAAGGTGTGTAGTCCGCCGGCTATAACTTTTGATCCGTAACTCCGATGGAGGTGATTCTTGAACGAAAATTGTAGAGCAACAAATTTTCTACAACCCAAACTGGAGGCGCCTTCAGCGCGGCGCCTAGTGAGCGACTTCCCAAAAAAAGGCTTGGAAGATAGGTTTTTGCCCCCGCAAAAAATGTGTCGAATCGCCTAATCTGCTTTTTGCGTGATTTATGTGACCGGGTATGGCCTTTATGTGTATGTGATGCATGTATATAATTAATTCATGACTTGCAGGTCGTGAGGATGACAATATGGCTGGAGCCACTTATATATTGTCTCTTTAATGTAATGGCCTACGTGCCAAATTGTGATGATCGCGTCAATGTAATTGTTATTTCTATCTACGCTAGTATAGACTAGTCTTAGCAGATTCATCACTAAAGGATGGCATACATGGATCATGGAGATGGAGATCATCATGATGAACAGTTCATTGGAGATGGAGATCCCCAAAGTGATATAAGGCCATACCAAGTCACAACTGTTTAATGTCATTCTTATCGTGTTCTACTTTCACGCGCGTGACTATGTGTTTGTCTACATATGATAGTGAAGTAGAACGATCCCTCAAAAAATGTTTAAGTTTTCGATGCTCCCCAAACCCAAACCGCCGTCACAAGCCTTGTACAATCGGTGGTGGGTCTATGAAATTAGGGTGCCACCGGTTTTCCTTGACTAGACAGGGTTCAGATCGGATACTTACTGAAGGTTTGGTTACTTCAACGAGATCATCCTAACGGTTAGGGATCTTGGAGCATGGCAAGTTGGCGTGAGCATAGAGATGCTACCCAACAACAAGAGTCATATGTGATATGATTGGCAAAGAGTTGCTTACCGATCTACCATGTCTTCTAGCGGTGATGCTAAAGCTCACTAGTTGACTTGTTAGTTGTGGGTCTTGAATCACTAAGTTTCAATTGAGGGATATTGATTTTAGTGGGAGTACATTCAATTAAATGTTAATATGTTTTTACTCTATCTTGGATACATTGTCATAGTATTTTGCATTATTTCATTTGTAGATAAATGGCGCCTAGCAATCAACCATTTACTTTGCGTTAGGTTCTTGAGAAAGATAAATTGAATGGAACAAATTATACGGATTGGATCCACAACACGAGAATTGTTCTCGGGGCTGAGAGAAAAGGAAGATGTTCAAGACAATCCCTTACAGGTAAGAGCCTCGCTGATAATGCACCTCTTCTGAGAAAAACGCTTTCAAGAAAGCATGTGATGCACCATGAAGTGAGTTGTCTTATGCTTGCTAGTATGGAACCCGTCTGCAGATGCAGTTCGATAACAATCATGCAAAAAGACGATATGATCGTGGCGCTTGAGGATATGTTCCAAACTCAAGCTAGAACCGAAAAGGTTCAATGTCTCAAAGGCTCTTGTTGAGAGCAACCAAGCGGCGGCGCGGCAGTTGGACCACACGTAATCAAGATGGTTGGTTACACTCGGAGATTGGAGAAGCTAGGCTTCCCAATTGGCCAAGAGTTGGCTAACGATTTCATTCTTGCATCTCTCGCCGCCTAGCTATGGGAACTTCATCTCGAACTACCATATGCATGGGTCGGAGAAGGGCTTGATCAATTGTGTGGCATGCTTAAGGCCAGAGGTCGACATCAAGAAAGGTCTGGGCAAAGCCATGTGATGGCGGTCCCAAAACGAGCCTAATTTTAAGAAAAGGGGCAATCCTCATCGGAGGAAAAAAGAAGGAAAAGGCTAAAGGTGAGACATCTAAGCCAAAGCCATCCGAGCCCCAGCTGGACCAACCGATACCGATTGCTTTCATTGTCATAAAAAGGGTCTTTGGAAAAGAAACCGCATGGAGTACTTAGCATCCAAGAAGGATAGCGGTGGTAAAGGTACTCCTCGGCTGATTCTTATATTAATTCTTGGGTATTTGATACCGGATCGGTTGCTCATATTTGCAATACGATGCTGGGGGAATGAAAAAGAAGTAGAAGCGTTGGAAAGGGTGAAGTTGACTTCCGCGTGGGCAATAATGCAAGAGTCTTTGCTCCGGCGTCGGGGACGATGCAACTCCACCTCCGTCGGGATTTATTTTGGAATTGAATAATTGTTATTTTGTTCCTAGTTTAAGTCGAAACGTTGTGTCACCTTCATGTTTAATGAAGGATGGTTATTCTTTTAAGAGTGAAAACGATGGTTGTGTGATCTCTAAAGATGGCATGTTTGTGGCTTCTACATCCATTGTGAATGGGTTATTTATTTTAAATCTTGATGATGTACCTGTTTGTAATATAACTGCTAAAAGGCCTCGGCTTAATGAGTTAAGTCCTACCTATATGTGGCATTGTCGTTTAGGTCATATAAGTGAGAATCGCATGAAGAGGCTTCATCTTGATGGGCTTCTAACTTTGTTTGATTTTGAATCATACGAGACATGTGAAGCTTGCCTTCTAGGCAAAATGACCAAGGTGCCTTTCACGAGGTTTTCCGAGAGGGGCAGCAGACTTGTTGGAACTTGTACATATTGTTGTATGCGGACCAATGAGTACGACAGCTAGAGGCGGATTCCAATACTTCATTACTTTCACTAATGATTTTAGTAGATATGGCTATGTCTACTTATTGAAGCATAAGTCCGAGACTTTTGAAAAGTTTAAAGAGTTTCGAGAATGAAGTAGAGAATCAACGTGGTAAGAAAATCAAGGCCTTGCGATCCGATCGTGGAGGCGAATACTTAAGTCATGAATTTAGCAATCATCTAAAGAGTTGCGGAATTGTTCCACGACTTACGCCGCTGGAACACCTCGGAGAAACGGTGTGTCCGAGTGACGAATCGGACTTTGTTGGACATGGTTCGGTCTATGATGAGCCAGTCAGACCTACCTTTATCATTTTGGGGATACGCTCTAGAAACAGCCGCTTTCACATTAAATAGGGTGTCATCTAAGTCCGTAGTTAAGATACCATATGAGATATGGACCGGTAAGAGTCCCAGTTTGTCTTTTCTAATGATTTGGGGTTGTGAAGTTTATGTCAAACGACTTCAATCAGATAAACTAACACTCAAGTCGGACAAGTGTTTTTCGTGGGATACCCAAAGGAAACTTTAGGGTATTACTTTTACAACCAATCGGAGGGCAAAGTGTTTGTTGCTCGAAACGGGGTGTTTTCTTAGAGAAAGAGTTTCTCAAAAGAGACAAGAGTGGATAAAAGGTGTATCTTGAAGAAGTTCAAGATGAGCCAATAGGTCAAGACTCTACGAAAGTGATGCTAATGTAGTAGAACAAGTTGAGATATCTGTGGCAAAGGAAACACCACCACTACCACGAAGATCAGCTAGACTCGCGTGAGTTGCATGGGGATGTGTTATTGTTAGGCGATGACGAACCCGTGATATATGCGGAAGCAATGATGGACCAGATTCGAGAAATGGCAAAGTGCCATGAGATCCGAGATAGATTCACTACTAGGAATTGACCCTTAGAGCACCATTTTTTTCGCAACACCAAACATTTGGTTGCAATATTTAGTTTTATAGCAACCAACGGTTTTATGGGTTGCGATATCTAGATCTTATGGCCACCAAAAATTTGGGTTATGCATTTGAAACATTTGTTGCAACAAAGGTTAGTGTTAATGCCACGGTGAAAAAAGGTGGTTGCTTTTATGGGTACCTATTGCCACAACTATTTGAGCATTGCGATAGTATCGATTTAGTGTTGCGATAGATGTATGTTTGTTGCCACGAATATTTGATTGGTTGCGAATAGGCATGCCCGTGGGCCACGATAAAATTATGTTGTCTAAAATTTAATCTTTGTTGCGATAGCTCATGTGCCTGTTGCATCCGGAAAACAATTCGTTGCAATAGATGTGTGTTTGTTGCCACGAATATTTAGTTGGTTGTGATTATGCATGCTTGTGGCCCACGATGAAATAACGTTGTCTAAAACCTAACTTTCGTTGCGATAGCTCATGTGCCTGTTGCATCCAAAAACAATTTGTTGAGATAGAAAGCGTGTTTGTTGCCCACGAATATTTAGTTGGTTGTGATTATGCATGCTTGTGGTCACGATGAAATAACGTTGTCTAAAACCTAGCTTTCATTGCGATAGCTCTTCTGTTGCATCCGTAAAACAATTTGTTGTGATAGAACTGTGTTTGTTGTCACGGATATTTAGTTGGTTGTGATTATGCATGCTTGTGGCCACGATGAAATAGCGTTGTCTAAAACCTAACTTTCGTTGCGATAGCTCATGTGCTGTTGCATCAAAAAAAACAATTTGTTGTGATAGAACTGTGTTTGTTGCCACGAATATTTAATTGGTTGTGATTATGCATGTCTGTGGCCACGATGAAATGTCGTTGTCTAAAACTTAACCTTTGTTGCGATAGCTCATATATTTGTTACATCCAGAAAACTTAACCTCACGCGCCCATCGCCGAGCCCAGCCCACCGTCGTCGTTTTTTTTTTCCTTTACACTCTCTGATTTTTCCCCTTTGCACTCTCAGAACAGAGAGGGGGTATCATCTACACCTGAATACCAAAAGATACATAGCCACACAACATGATAAAATAGCTATTAAGCTGGCGCAGCACAACCAGCCCCCTAAGATGCACCCCGCCCATCACGTTTGAGCCCATCAGAAGATGTTTACTGCAACACCGAAGCAACTGATTGATCGACACTGTACGCTCAGATAGTATATAACATACAGAACAGAGTAAAAACAGTAGACACATGTTCTCAATAAGCCAACATTGACACCTGTACACAAAAATCTGAATATGAACAGAAAGCTTGTTCAGCTACTTGATGACATGAGATAATTATTATAAGTATAGTTCACAGTATATACATTCAGTCATTTCACAGCCCAGTCCTATGCAATGAGTTCTGTACACCGATGATTATAAACTGCATATCTGGTACAACACGTTAAGATAATCATCTCATCTCCCCTTGATATCTGGGCAATAACTGGAGTAGCACTGGATACAGTACCCCCATCCATCCTAGTTGTTATGGAGACAAGATCTGAATCCCTAAGGCAGTGGCTATGGCTTCTCCTGACTCCTCAGCAGCCTGCTCCACCAAATTTGCATTTTTCCACCAGAACCTGCTGAATGTAGGTAGCTTCTGTAACATTTTTAACGGAAATTTACAACATTTACAGTTTTGCATGTTGCACATGTTACAGGTGTTCATTCAGGTATGCTTCATTACGATAACAAAGTTCCATTTTTTTCTTTCTTATACAAACAATACTAAAGCACTGTTTGTATGACATTGTGTATTTATAAATAATATATTGCCATTATTTAATATGTGGAAACTATATAGAACTCTATAGCTGAACTATCTAATGTGATCGATCACATTGGCTAGCCAAAACATAGAAGGCAATGTTGTGAAATGTTATTTTCTATAATAAAGCGCTCCACTGACAAGAAAAAACTATGAACACCATAAGGTAGCTATCCATTCAGAGCATACAGAGAAAAGGTGTGACGTACATAGCTTCTAACAAAATCCAATTTGAACCTGATTAAGGTAGCTATCCAATTTGTTGTTTTTCTTCATAGTATAGATAGAATTACTGCAGCCTCTTTAGTACATTCTAAAATATTTTGTTGTTTTCTTTATAGTATAGAATTATTGCCTGATTAAACTGAATACAAGTCTCTGCATATGCTGGTAACCTGACATGTGTTCTTTAGAAGTAATTTAGCCCTTCCATTTCACCGCACCAAACCTTTTGCCTCTTAAAAGTCCCCCCCCAAATGGCTCAAACAAGGACTATAGTGATAGGTTTTCGATGACTGCTTCTTCGTTAATGGTTGTCATCCATGCAGGCCTGCTTACAGGTCATCTGAACATCTTCTCATCTTGTGTCAACAAATACATCGCCGGCTGGTCTGGAGCTGCTGTTGCCACATAGAGTTGG
The DNA here is from genome assembly GCA_015847255.1 of Hyparrhenia diplandra. Classification (NCBI taxonomy): domain Eukaryota; kingdom Viridiplantae; phylum Streptophyta; class Magnoliopsida; order Poales; family Poaceae; genus Hyparrhenia; species Hyparrhenia diplandra. The sequence goes on from JADLZK010009860.1 coordinate 116,847, forward strand.
ATGATGTTGCCAAAGGGCTCCAGGAGCTTATAACCAAAAAGAACAAATAAAGAAGGGTTATCCAAAGAGGTAATTTACCGGTGCTTCTCTGCAGTTTTAATTTTGTTAGATATAGTCCATGTGGCTGCTTTTCTAACCTCTTATATGGTTGTCTTTAAATGTTTTCACAACCAGACAGGTTGTGATTATTCTCCTTCCGTTCGGAAGCATCAGGCTCAACGTATATTCATGTATATTTAGCCAATAAGAAAAGGACTCCTAACCTTTACATGCCCTGATGGTTATATATAAAACTGTAAGAATGAGTACTTTAGCCTTTGCCTGTGTTATGTAAAAATACAAAATAGTAATAAGTCATACATGTCATTCTTTTTTCCACAATGCTGCTGGCAGAAGGTAGTAGATTAATAAGTCATACATGTCATTCTTTTTTCCACAATGCCGGTTCCACAATTGTTGATTTTTCTATTCCATATTAGGTATGCAAAGAATTAGATGTGAAATATCTGCAATGTATGACTTATTAATCTACAAATACCAGCTGTGTTTTTTTGGTCATTTGCATTATGCTAATTACAATATTATGAACTCAACCCAATTTTCAGATATCAAATGATCTTCTGTTGAAATCTTTCCCAGAGCATATGGTTTCTTGGAGTCTGCTATTCAACATGACCTTCCTAGGATATCTCCACAAAATAGGTGAGCACAGGATTTTGTTTACGTACTGTGTTAATCCATGTGAATGGTTTATACATGATGGTTAATGCCTTGGTTGTTTTATGTGTTACTGAAGGTGCCTAATTCTTATTTAGCCCAGGATGATTTCCATCAGATTTAGTTAAATTATCAGGTTGAAGCAAATGATAGCTGAAGCATGTTACTTTTTAGTTTGGATGCAAGCTAAACAATATACGAGATATCTTTAGTTACTGTACTAGTTTGAGACATCTTGCAGCTGATGAGAACTCTTGTGTGTGGAAAAGTAATCTTTTTATTGTATACGTGCATCTTAGTTCAATATCATTGCAAAAAAAAAAAAATCCTAGTTCAATAGTATGTAGCAATCTATGCAGTACATTTGTCTTACATGGTAATAAATAAGAATAATCTTTATTGTATGCATGTATATGGACAAAGGATCGTGGGGGGTGCCTTGACAACGGCTGATTTGTTGTGCCCAAGCTGCAGTTCGGTAGAGAGCAACTGCTCTTGTTTTCCAATTTACGTACTGCTGTTTTGAGTTGCAAAAAATAAGTTCAGTGCTTTCAATTTCCTACTGCAGATTGTCAACAGCAGGCTACTCTTTCTGCAGCAATTGCAAAGCTTAAATGTGTTCTGATTTCTCAAATTCTTATGGCGTCACTTTCAAGCTACAATGCCTAATTATTGCTTGTTCTTTGAGCTAGCCAAAAAAAAAAAAAGATTCAAGCACATTCTTTACTGTTTTATTTAGCCAAGAAAAGATATATTAGGCAGTGACACTATTTACATATTACATCTTTTCCTGGATAAGTATAGTGATTCAATTGTTTTGTTTTTTTGTTTACTAGGATGCTGGCTGGAACTTGGCACCGGATGCTGTCAAGATGGAACTTGTTTGATGCAGGAACTTGGTGCTAGCTATTGGCTGGAACCACTCTAGCTATTGGAACTTGTCTAGTTGTCTAGATCATTTCTTTTTCTCGTTTTGTTGTACTTTTGTATGAAAACATGCATTCTGGGACATGCACTCTTGTATGATCATTATAATAATATAATTGATTCTGTGATTTATAATTATTGTTTCTTGTAGTGGTTGCGATAGAATAATAGCCAACCATTGATTTTGGTTGCAATATGCATTATTGCGACGAACTTTATGCGTTGCATTACCATATCATCTATTGCCACCAACAATTGTTTGTTGCAAGTGCCCTCTATTACCACCAATATAAATTTGTTGCAACTTCTACATATTACCTCGAAGACCACTTCGTTGCATTATCATATTATCTATTGCCACCAATAATTGTTTGTTGCTTGTGACCTCTATAAACAACAACACAAAATCGTTGCAACCTACACATATTACCTCGAAGATTAAATCGTTGCATTACCACATAATCTATTGCCACAATATCTTACATGTTGCAAAAGCACCGTAATGCAATGGATAACACTTCGTGGCAATATGACAATATGCCCATGTAGTTTTGGAGTGGCAATACTTTTCTATTGCAACATATTCGTTCGTGGCAATCATGAAATATTGCAGCCAAGTGTTTCGTCGCAATAGAACCTTAGGCAACCAATCTAATCGTTGCAATATTTGTTCTTGCAACCAAGTATTAGTTGCAATAGGCTTTTTTTTTGTTCGTTGCAATAACAAAATCTGTTGCAACGCCACATCTAATGGTTGCCTCGAGGCTATTGCATTGTTCCAATTGCAACCATCTGTCGACCAAAAGACTTAGTTGCAATTGATTCCAATTGCAACCAAAATTGCCATATTGCAACCAAATATAGGCGTTGGCCAAGGGTCGGAGCTAATCAAGTTTGGAACTTGGTTGATCCGCCTGATAGGGTTAGACCCATTGAGTGCAAGTGGATCTATAAAAGGAAAAAGGATATGGACGGAAATGTTCACTTCTATAAAGCTCGACTTGTCGCAAAGGGTTTTCGGCAAGTTCAAGGAGTTGACTACGACGAGACATTCTCGCCATAGCGATGCTTAAATCTATCCGGATCATTCTAGCAATCATTTGCTCATTTTGATTATGAGATATGGGAGATGGATGTTAAAACAGGCTTTCTAAATGGAAATTTGGATGAGGACGTGTATATGATACGGCCGAAGGTTTTGTTGATCCTAAGAATGCTAGAAAAATATGCAAGCTTAAGAAATACATTTATGGGTTAAAGCAAGCATCTCGGAGTTGGAACATTCGTTTTGATGAAGAGGTCAAAGCTCTTGGCTTTCGTCAAAATGAAGAAGAACCTTGTGTATACAAGAAGGAAAGTGGGAGTATTTGTTGTGTTTCTAATCTTGTATGTGGATGACATCTTCGTTGATTGGGAATGACATTCCAATGTTGCAATCCGTGAAGACTTCACCGAATAATACATTTTCTATGAAGGATTTGGGAGAAGCATCTTACATTTTGGGCATAAAGATCTATAGAGATAGATCGAAGAGGCTAATAGGATTAAGCCAAGATACATTACATTGACAAGGTGTTGAAACGGTTCAACATGGAACAGTCTAAGAAAGGGTTCCTACCTATGTCACATGGTATGCGTTTTAGCAAGAAGCAGTGTCCTTCGACTGCTGATGAGCGAGAGCGCATGAGTAAGGTTCCATATGCCTCGGTAGTTGGTTCCATCATGTATGTCATGATATGTACACGCCCAGATGTCTCATATGCTCTAAGTGTTATGCGGTACCAAGTCGATCCAAGTGAGAGTCATTGGACACTTGTTAAAAATATTCTTAAGTACTTGAGAAGGACTAAAGATATGTTCCTAATCTATGGAGGTGAGGAGGAGCTCGTTGTAAATTGTTACACCGATGCTAGCTTCCAAACTGTCCTGAGATGATTCACAATCTCAATCAGGATATTTGTTCACAATAAATGGTGGTCTTTGTCGGTTGGAAAAGTTCCAAGGAGGAAACGGTGACCGACTCTACGCCAGGCCGAGTACATAGCAGCTTCGAAGCTGCGGAAGGAAGGTGTTTGGATGAGGAAGTTCCTCATTGAGCTTGGTGTGTTTTCGAATGCAAGCGGCCCATTGAACCTTCATTGTGACAATAGTGGCGCAATTGCAATGTGCTAAGGAGCCGAGGGATCACCATAAGAACAAACATGTACTCAATGGAAATTTCACCTCATTCGAGAGTTCATTAAAAGGGGTGAGATCAAGATATGCAAGATACATACGGATTTGAATGTTGCGAGATCCTTTGACAAAGGCTCTTCCACGACCCTAAGCATGAGGTGCACATGAGAGATATGGGTATTAGATATCTTCAAGATTAACTCTAGTGCAAGTGGGAGATTGTTGGGAATATGCCCTAGAGATAATCATAGAGATGATTGTATCACCTTGTATCCATAATATATTATGTGTTCATGAATATCCTTTAAAGACAACTTGTATCGATTGGCAATTATGTGAATTGTTTGTGAGACTCTTTACTTGTATGGTTATTCTATAATTGTCCTCGGTCGGAGTTCATGTGAGGACACACATGAATATTAGATCAGCACACATATTAGTTGATGACTATGTTTCACAAGTCATAGACATGGAGATTTCAAACTAATAGTGTGGGCACATGTATGACATGGGGCTGGATTGACCCGACATGAGATGTTCTATTATTGTCTCTTTACACATCATGTATGTTATGTCCTTAGACCACGAGATTGTCGTATATGTACTCAAGATGTGAAACGACCTACTTAGGGACTATCAAACGTTACTCCATAACTGGGTAGCTATAAAGGTGGTCTTCGGGTTTGTCGGGAAGCATGCTGTGAGGAATAGTCAATCAAGATGGAATTGCCCCTCTCCATGAGAGAGAGATATCAATTGGACCACTCGATTGATTGGATCAAGAAATGCATGGCCGTGCTTGGGTTAAGGGTTAACCCACGAGGTGGACCAAATATCGTGAGGCAAGGGAATAACATGTATGTGAGTTTGTGGTGGTTTGTGCGATATGATGTAACACCCGTGTTTTTGCATCATTTTAAAATTCACTAAAAATTTGAACTTTTTGAATTACAACTAAAACTTGACTTAATTTCCCGCTAAACCAAAACCCTGTTTTCAAAAACCTGCATTTCAAACTCCCACCATCTAGAAATAGGAAACCTTTGCTTGTTGTTTCTTTGAGCTTTATGGTGGCCAACGATGCTAGGTAAGTACTAGATTTAAATTATGGAAATATATTGCATGAGTGATGGTTTACAAATTACCTCTGGGAATAGAATACCGAACCACGTGCGTACCAACAATATATATATGTGAATATTTTTATGAGCACAACAAATAATTATTCTCGACGATAAGTCACGAGAATACGTGTGTGCTTATATGAATATTTATAATATATAGTACACATGAGATGATAATATTCGGGAAACATGGGTGCCCATATTTATATATTTATATAAGCACCATTGGACGAATATTCTCATAAATATCCAAGAGAATATAAATGTGCTTGTACAAATAATATATATACAAGTACACAAGAAATAAAGGGGAAAAGAAAGGAGAAATAAGAAGAAGAGAAAGGGAAAAGAGAAACAAAATAGGACGAGCTCGTGGGCTTATTCCCATCTGGCCTAGCAAAGACTCCATCCTCTCCCTTCCCTCTTCTTTCCCTTCACACGGACAGGGGCCGGCCCGTCTCGCGAGCCCGAGCCGCCAGGCCAGCCCGGGCCGCGAGGCCCGGCTCCCTTCCCTCTCCTTCTTCACCCACAAGTGGGCCCGAGCCGCCGCCTCTGTCCCCTTCCTCTGCCCACATCGCGACGCGGGGACAACGCGGGTCCCTTTCGACCGTGCACCCCACCTCATCAAGGAGGTTAGCCGACCTCCACAGGTGGTCATAGCCGTCTCCACCGCGAGGCCACCGCATCGTGACCCAACCCGAGGACATGCACGGGAACACATTTCAACGCCACAGGCGCCGTCGGCCGCCTCAGTACGAGGAGACCGGCCACGACCGACGACACTCGCCACGCCGGTGCCGCGTGTATGAAGACGAGTGAGCAGCGTGCCTCGTGGAAGGAGTGTACGGGCATGAGTAGGACACCACGAGCCTCGGCGGCCACGCCATGTAGGAACACGATAGGACACGCCCGCCATGGCGGGCGGCGGCCGGGCCGTGGAATGACACGACTCGATGGCGGCCCGTGCTCCGAGGCGAGCATAGCGCCCCAGCTAATGGAGCACCAGCTCAACGTCCACGAGCATAGGGGAAGCGGTCGGAAATATCCCGAGCGGCGTAAAAGATCTCGCGGGGGGGATCTCATGGCCGCGCCTATAAATAGCGAGGCTGGGGACTCAATCGGCCGAGCCAAACCACTCCAAGGCTCCGCTACGCCGAGGAACGCGCAGTGCGCACCCTCTTTTCCCCTCTCATCCCTTCCTCCCCGAGTTCTCCGAGTTTTCCCCAAGATGCAGACCACCGCCGCCATTGGAGCCGCCCTTCCTGTTTCTCCTCCTCGATGCTGTTTGGGCCAAGCTGGAGACTCGGTGAGTCGATTGGACACCCACTCTTTAATTTTGCGTGGTTAGCACTCCTTTCCTCTCTCTGTGTAGCACAGCCGCAAGCGCCGCCGAGGTCAAGCCGCCGGGCTACACCGTCGCAGTGGCAGAAGGCCACTGGGGCCATCCAGGCAACGACCAACGGGTCCCGGATGACGGCAAGGAGTCGTCAAGCCATCCGCGACGAGATTTCATCCATGACAGTGCCGTTCCGGTGAACTCGGGCGGCGACCGCCGCGACGGGGGCGAGCAACGGGGACACCCGCGGCATCGCTATCGACCGTCATGACGACGTTAGGCCGAGCCAATCGGGCGGCGACAGCGCCACCCATCCCCCTCCCGTCACAACCGTTAGGGCAACACCATCACCACGTGGGCGCCTACATGGCCGCTACAGTGGCATCCACCTGGACTCCACGTGGCACCCACGTGTGGGTGGGCATTTGTGTACACCCCGGTGAAATTGCTATGTACACCGATACATGTACACGGATGGTTAGAAGTAGATCTTCCCGTGTCGAAAAATTCCCAGAAAAATTAGTAAATTCATTATTTGATTTATAGAATTTTATCATGTAATTAGTTCCAATTTAGTTACATGATAAAATTATATTATAATATTACCCTAATGATTTAATTAGGGATTAATATTGTAAAATCCATATCTCATGCAATTTAACTCTGTTTCACGTGAAACGACTTCCATAATTTATCTAAAATCTAGCTCTATGCATCTAACCCATTACCACCATAATGTTCTATGTTTGCTTTGCATGTTATAGTTCGAGCTAGGTTATCGCCGATCGTGTGGTAGCTTTTCGACGACCGATTAGGAGTATCCGTCCGAGGTACACTAGAAGACGTTCAATGCGTCTGCCGATCAAGAAGAACATCCAGGCAAGTCCTTACCCCCTAATCATGACCTAAAGTAATGTGATGCTGATGATGATGATAATCGGATTAGTATAGTGTGGTATGAGCCTGATAACGTAGCTATGGAGCTAAGCCGGATGACGTACTCATCCACGTTATCTACACTCATACGTTGTAATTAAAGAATAACATGAGATCGCCTAATGAACCCTAACCAACAAAAGAGGTGGGTGATAGTAATTCATAGTGAGATGGATTGCTACGGGAATCGTCGTGAGGGATTCCTACGGAGAGATACTCGCCTCCCTAAGGACCGGTTCATAGACCTTCTACCTAGTGCGATATTTTGAACAGCCACACGCCGAGCTGGGACGGCTTGATTCACACCCCGTTGGGTTGAGGTATAATTGGGAGCCAAGGTGGCCGGAGTAGGCAAACGACCTATTAGGAGCAAACATGGGGAGAGTGGCCCCATGGTTCGGTTGGCGTGGATGCTGAGTGATCTTCCACGTAAGATGTTTGGGCGCAGTGGCGCAGTGCTAGGTGCACATATTTATGATTAATGATTGGGAATGGTGTTTGACAGTATAGGTTGGGTAATAAGGTATTACCTGTAAAGCCGTGGGTGATTTGGTATCACCATATTGTCTAGGATGATGCGTCATCCTTCCAACTCCTGAGAAGTCATGGTGAAGATTATACCAATATACCTAGGGTAGCATCCAAGCGGGTACGGATCTCGTTAGGTCTGTCAGAAGCCATGACAATGGTAGAGACCACGCCTATCGTGTGGGGAAATTGTACAGCCTCTGCAGAGTTACCTAAATCTATTCGAATAGCCACATCCTTGGAATGGGCGAATGCTAGGCATGAACATCTATGATTAGCTATAACTAACCTGTTGTGATATGTTAAGGTGATGATAAGATGAGATAACCTCGGGAACTAGCGAGAGAGTTTTAAAGACTTAATATTATATGATTTAGACTTGCTGAGCACCTTTGTACTCACCCCTCTGTTTTTACAGACATCGGCACAGTAGAAGGTAAAGTCGCCAAGGTAAAGGACGCACGTACGTAGGAGCCGTAAGACGATCGAGTAGGAGTAAGGCTGAACCCAATTCATATCCACTATCAAGATGCCTGTGGAATAAGGAGAAGTGCCCAGACGGTCGCATCGACTCGTCACAGATATACCAACGCTTCACAATTGGCTACTCTGATATTCATAACCCAGCTAGGTGTCACTTCGTCACCACTGTAAGACCTTCTATCCTATACATTCTTGCTCAGTATTATTTATATAACTGATTACTCACTACTGTGGATCGCTAAACGTATTGGTAGCGTGATCCTGTCGCCAATACGCAGATTAAAAGTCCCATTAAAGGTGGGGCGTGACATATGATCATTGCGTACACATGGGAGTTGACACGTCTTGCTAGAGGCCGTTATCAGCTATTGGTCGAGTAGGAGTACTCGGGCCATGTCTATGTGTGCGTGAGCCCATAGGGTCGCACGCTTAAGGGGAAGAAGGCCTAATTCGGATCTGATCCAATTAGACGAGGCTTAGGGTTACTAATGGGCCTCCAGCTTAGGAGCCTGTTAGGGACGCCTATATATACGAGAGGTGGGCACGGGGCTAGGTTAATCCACGCCACTTTGGTAGCCACCGCCGCCCACGCCCACGCCCTCGCCTCTTGCTCCTCGCGGACCTAGCAGTCCGGAGGCGCATCGCTTCCTCCCTGTACGTGTGGGATACCTCGGAGGTGCTGCATCTAGAGCACAAGGACGAACCGCACGTGGAGGGCCGGACGTGAGCAACTGCATGGCATCTTTGCCGCTGCTACGCGCACATCTTCGTCGAGGGTCGACACTTCCGCCGCACCTACGCGTCTAGTGGTAATCCCGTGATCTATAACTAGCAGTAGATCCTTGGTTTATGGGTAGAAAATTTTTGTTTTCTGGCTAACGTAGCGATCCCATATTCCTTCAATGGTATCGGAGCCGTAGCTGCGTCGCTCTAGATTCGGATGTGTGCATATGGTGATATGCGCGGTTGTAGATGAGTTTTTTATCGCGGTTCGTGATCTTGTTGCACTGGTCTTGTTCGATCTACTCCTACCATTGGAATTCCGCCATCGGAGTTAAGTGATACATGTAAATCCAGTCATGGCGAGTTTGAGATCAATATGATTGATCGAATCGGATAAGTTCATGATCGGGCGCATGCGATGCTGGGCGGTGGCAGATTTGATTTTCTACCAACTACCGATTACCGAGATGCACAAAGGTGTGCGATCGCGGCTATAACTTTTGATCTCAGAACTCCGATGGAGGCGATTCTTGAACGAAAATTGTAGAGCAACAAATTTTCTACAACCCAATTGGAGGCGCCTTCAGCGGGTGCCTAGTGAGCGACTTCCCAAAAAAGGCTTGAAGATAGGTTTTTTGCCCCTGCAAAAAAGTGTGTCGAATCGCCTAATCTTTTTTGCGATTTATGTGGACCGGTATGGCCTTTATGCGTATGTGATGCATGTATGTAATTAATTCATGACTTGCAGGTCGTGAGGGTGACAATATGGCTAGAGCCACTTATATATTGTCTCTTTAATGTAATGGCCTGCGTGCCAAATTGTGATGATCGCGTCAATGTAATTGTTATTTCTATCTGCGCTAGTATGGACTAGTCTTAGCAGATTCATCACTAGAGGATGGCATACATGGATCATGGAGATGGAGATCATCATGATGAACAGTTCATTGGAGATGGAGATCCCCAAAGTGATATAAGGCCATACCAAGTCACAACTGTTTAATGTCATTCTTATCGTGTTCTACTTTCACGCGCGTGACTATGTGTTTGTCTACATACGATAGTGAAGTAGAACGATCCCTCAGAAATGTTTAAGTTTGCTCCCCCAAACCTTGCACTGTCACAAGCCTTGTACAATCAGTGGTGGGTCTATGAAATTAGGGTGCCACCGGTTTTCCTTGACTAGACAGGTTCGTATCGGATACTTATCGTGGAAGGTTTGGTTACTTGAACAAGATCATCCTAACGGTTAGGGATCTTGGAGCATGGCAAGTTGACGTGAGCATAGAGATGCTACCCAACAACAAGAGTCATATGTGATATGATTGGCAAAGAGTTGCTTACCGATCTACCATGTCTTCTAGCGGTGATGCTAAAGCTCACTAGTTGACTTGTTAGTTGTGGGTCTTGAATCACTAAGCTTCAATTGGCAAAGAGTTGCTTACCGATCTACCATGTCTTCTAGATATTGAATCACTAAACTTCTAGCTTCATTGGAGACCTTTGAGTGCCTATAAACCAAATCCTCTTAGAGAAGAGTCTCTTAGAAAGCATCTTAATTTTTACAAAGGACGTTGGGAGCCCAAGGATGGCATATTTAATGATGCCATAGAAGGAGAGCGAAGCTATCTAGAATCCATTTATATCTTCTTTCCTTCTATTTTCAGACTAGATAACAAACCCATATTTAACCTCATCCTTGACCCCAATGAATCATCTAGTGTTCTTTTCTTGAGTCTACCTATGATCTTAGAAAGCCCAAGTATAGATATCATAAAGGATCCAAGGAAGACCAGAAAAAGCATTATCATTAGCTAGAGAACATCCATGAGCAAAGGAGTTACTTCCTAAACATTCTATCCAATCCTTGCCCATGAGAACAAACTCTTGAATTAATTGCCATCTCTAATCTAGCTATTTATAAGATCTCAAACCCCCTTCAGATAACTGTTCATAAAGATTTGGAAAGGGAGGTTGTTGATCTTATTGGCTTGAAGATTGAGATTGGTAATTTAAGGGAAAACCTCTTCATCATCTTGAATCATATTTGAAGGTTTCCCAAGGACGAGCTTTTTATCCTAAAAACAAGCACTCTAGGGGAGTAATATAAGTATAGATCTTTTTTTGCTATAACACCCCTTGTGTAGTGAGCATAGAGATATAATTATGAGAATATTCCTTGGGTATTTTTGTTACTAACCATTTCAGGTTTAGAACAAAGAGAATGGAGGATGACAATGTAAAAGGTATGCCCAACCAATCATCATGCAACATTAAATCACTCATATAATTCTTGCCATGTTATCTTGGTTGTCGCTACCTTTGAGACATGCTCAATCTACAAAATATCAATCATAACTTTCATCTCTATTTGAATAAATCTCTTTAATGTTTTCATATTACCATTATCTACTATATTATATGATTTGGTTTTGATGTACTTTCATACACCTTCTTTAAATTAGGCATGGTGCTTAGTTTAAGTTGTTTTCTTGAATTAAATTAGACAAGGTGTCTAGTTTGATTTTTGAACCGAGGGTGTGTTGATTTTACTTCTAAAGGGTTTTAAATTAAGCATGGTGCTTAGGTTAAAATGCCTTCCTAGATCAAATTAGACGCGGTGTCTAGGTTGATTTATGAGCTGATAAGTATGCTATAGTAGATGTTGGATATTTTGTTGGACTAACCCTTGCAGAAAACTCTCAAATCCAATTCGGATAAGTCAAGAAGATGAACTCAAACCAGAGATGAAGCAAGGCATATGATGAAATCGACCTTGTGCAAAAGTCACGATTCATTCATCATTAATGGAAGAACTATAAGTCTCAAATCATTCACTCAGTCTTTTTTGTCACAATTCAGCTTTGCCTTGATCCTTATGCTAGAATGCAGCAGCAAACAAAGACATGTTATAAGATATGATAATTAAAATCTGTGCTAAGAGTAATAAAAGAATCATCTTTTCATTAGCATAGATGAGATCTTATGAACTTTGGACAGCAACCCTGTTTCAACCATGTTGTATACTCCCTCGGGTATGTGTCCACTAATATCTTGCAGAAAAAGAAACTATTAAATAAGCTTGGGGAAGTCCCGAGATAAAATCACATTAGAGATGAAGCAAGAGAAAGAAGAGGAGTGCCACAAACAGAGTCTACAAATAAAAGCACTTGCTCAAGGATGAACTCAAGGGTGATTAGCATATGGAAGAGGAAGACCAACTCCACCAAGGATAATCCAATCGTGCTCTTCCTCCTCACATGCTCCCATCACTCCACATGCTGGTTTGCAATCTCTCTATTCCCTATTGCTCTTTTCTACAAGTTCGAATGATTTCGATGCATGAAAATCAAACTTAAGGTTTCATAAAATCATTCCTTTACAAGAGTACGGTGAAACATGAGATAAATAATCTATGCTAGAATCTTCAACCAAACTTTTTCTGTAGCATAGAAAGTGACCTTTAGCCCCTGTGACAACACTATTCTTGTTATTACTTGTATATTCCTTCGAGTATGTGTTGTTCAAGAATGACGCAGAGTAAAACCATGAGAGGAGCAAAAGGTCCTAGCACAATTCAGAGGAGAAGAAAGAAAGGATGATGCAATAAAGGAGACAAGTTAGGAGCAAGATATATAAGAGGCCAAAGAGGAAAGCTCTAAGCGTAAGGAAAAGAACCACCACAAGGTTGTTACGATGCCTTCATAGCCAAATAAAAGGTAACATCTTGAGGTAAGCTATCATTAACTAATCTTTTTCTTAATTATGGCATGCTCATAAATAAAGAGTCAAACATGTCGGAGTCAAAAACCTAACCTTATCCATCCTGCTTAGCTTCACATGTTTAGTTCTTTGTTCCTAAACACTTCTCTCCCCGAACCCATAGCCCCCATTCATGTGAATTAAAAATGTTCCTCATCCTGCTTTGCAAGATAGTCATAAATCAATTAAACCGTTGATGCTCTATCTTGTGACCTTGTCACCCTCATCATGAATGAAACAAGTAAATATTAAATCTGCCTTGTTTAATGTGCCTAAGGTAAGGGAAGAATGAATAAAGTTTTGGTTCCGTTGGTGTTTTTCCCACCAACAGAGCCCATGCACTTGATCTCTACCTTGTCTTTGTAAACAGGACATACTTCGAGCACAACGTGGAGGAGTATGCCACTCCCCAAGATTCTACAAGGAAATGTCCTGAACTCACAAAAAGCACGACACTAAACAAGATGTTGCCTCGCTTTCCACCGTCAAAGCTTCACTTCAAACTATGAGACAAGCAAGCAACATGGGTGATGTCATCCTCAGAGATCATTATCTCGTGAGACGCAATCACCAAGATCAGATGATACACTTGAGGAGTGAGTAAGGTAAGAAGTCTTGTTCAAAGGACTTAAAACATTGAACCCTCGCCGAAAAGGTAACTCGGTAGTTATCCATATTTAATTTCTAGCATTGCATACCATACTTATCTTTTTGCATCTCGCATTAGTATATTTATTTCCTTGCATTGCATAATCATTTTTCCTTTAGCATATTTACATTTATGCATTAGCACTGCAATGAAAAATTCTCAAGCCCCATGTGAATAATTTTGTGGCGTGTAACAACCCATAAGGATATCCTTTGTGGTGGCATAAAAATAATTATGCATTCATCTAGTTGCATTTGCATTATAGTTCTTTGCATGCATATAAATATATAAAACCCCAAAAACATTTAGAAGAGAAATCTTGCTGAAGTTTTACATAGAATAATCATGATTCATTTTGAGAATTTTTAGACACATGAAGCCTATGTGGTAAATCACTAACGCTTAATCAAGTTCCACAAGCTTTGTTGTCTATTTGAGTTCAGCAGATTTAAAGGAGAGAAACATGATAGGGCGATACCCTCGTTATCGTCTACCTCAACTCCCACAACAAACCCGACACTTCAATCTAGCTTGGGGAGAGCACCCCCGATTATCATGATAAGTATCTCTACCACTATCTATATATATATTATTAGCTAATATTTTGGTTTGCTTAGTTTGCTAAGAGTCTAGTTTTATAAAAGTCTAGTCATTTTAAAGAGTCCTAGTAGAGTGTGATCTTTAGAGTGAGGGAATAAAATAGGAGTTTACCATAGTTCTCTTTTTCACCAACATAAAATAATCTCTGAAGCTAAATCTCATGCATGGAAATGATGAATAGTTGCTCCGCTGTAATTCCTTTTAAGCACCTAGCTTTCAAGCTTAATTTCTCTTGAGCCTTAAATGCAAAACTGCTTTGACTTGAGATTTGCCCTCGAACCCGAAACCCGTGGGTTGCAAATTGCTTGCTCTAAAGTCTAGGTAATTGATGGATATGATATATGAAAGTTTGAGCTGCTATTGATCTTACTCCTAGTGATGCTAGATTTCTGGAGATTTATTTTGAAACTTTAAAAGTGCACATGATAAGTTCCTGTGTGACAGAGTGTTGAACCTCCTACCACAACCATATATACATGCTCCCTAGATTAGGAAAACCTTTTTGACAAATATATAGGCTACTTGCTTTGCATTGAGTTTGTTCAATCTTTGTCGACCCTTAGAAACTTGTCATGCTCGATCATGTACACTCCACCACCATTCCATATCACTCCACCACCATTCCACTCCACTCATTCATATGCTATTTCCATCCCGAAGTACGCATCCACCACTACACCACCATATACACCCATTATGCATCCACTCTAGCCAAGAAAATGTTCTACTCCTATCCTAGAGAGAGCAACCAAAAATATTCCCTATACCCATCCATTCATTCATTGCTAGCCAATATCTTACAAAAGCTCCATTACATTTATTTATCTCTCAAAAGTTATTGCAAAAGAGATTTGGGTTGTAAAAAAAGAAAGAGAGAAAGGGAGATGAAAAATGGACAAGTGTCCTACAAAGAGTAGAGCCTACCTCCCTAAAAAAAATAAATGAATAAAGGAGAGTTAAAAAAATGGACAAGTGTCCGCTGAAAACAATGGGTACTTGGATGCTCGCCTCTCCATAAAAGAAAAAGAAAGAGAAAGAAATACAATCCAGGTTCTCTACAGAGTTTCCAAATTCCAAAAGAGAGATGATTCCTCAAGGAGCAAAAGTAAGCTTTCCCCTCATTCATTCCTTACTATACCCCTTATCCACTAAATTCTATCCACCATACACATGCACCACTTGATCAGTGTGACTCGTGACTTTGGATCCATTGCTTGAACTTACAATATATGCTTAGTAAGTAGAATTAGTTTTCTCTCACCTAGAGCTCCAGATATAAGCCTTAGATATAGGGTGAGAGAGAAGAAGATATAGTGTCCTACTGCCTTAGTCCAAAAATACCACATAACATGAGAGAAAGGCAAAACAACCTTGTTGCCTTAGTGAGGATCCACAAATACCATAAATGAGAGACTTGAGAGAGTCATACTAGGAACTTTGAGTTTTATTTGAAAATCTGCAAAACTCCGTATGACGCAGTTGAACAAAGAGTTTGAGATATGGTGTTTGACTTGATTGTTCTATCTTTCAATTGCCCAAGATCAAAGAAAAGGCTATAAGCTCCATGGTTAAAAGTAATATGGGTAAGTTGAAATTTGAGCAAGTTTATTCTTATCTGGAGGAGAAATTTTGTTTGAAAGCATGTGTACTGTGGAGGTGTAAAAGCGTTGTAGTAACTCCTGACCCATTGCTAAGTTTGGCTTTGCTAGGGACTAGCAAAGGGTAAGCTTGGGGGAGCTTGTTGACACCTGTTATAGTAGTCAACTAACATGAAATAAGGGCTTAAATTAAATATCAACCTAAGTCTAGGGGTTTAACTAACATAATTCCACAAGCTTTGGTGATTTATATATTTTTAGGGACTTAATAGATAAATACAGAGAAGAATGGAGAAAGTTCCGGAATATACATCACATATGATGACAAGACTTGACCGTGAAGTAACTCAATCCGAAAAGTGGACTAAAACATTCTAGAAAGTACCAGAGAACACCAGAAGGAACCAGAGGCCAAGGGAAGACTGGACCCTGGCGGCCGCCAGGCCCATTTTGGCCGGCCGCCAGGTGGGTCCCACCAGTCAGCCTCACATTTCTATGTCGGTTTACCACCGACCTTGAGGTTGTATCTACACCGTTATTGAAGGTCGGTTTGATCCAATGGTCATCGTTCATCGCCAAGGCCTATATAAGAAGACCCCCTGACCCCAAGGCTAAACCCTAATTCATTACTATCTCATTCTATCTCATTATCTCCTAGTTGTAGAGGGGTCCCTTGTAAGGATCAACTCTCTCTAAGAGATTAGTGAAGGATAATTAGACATGTAATTAGAAGTAGATTAGATCTAATTAGATCTAATCAAGAGTAAGAGTCAAGAAGAGATTAGAGCCATAGTCCTCATCAGAGAGACTAGAACTAATCTTGTTCCTAGAGTTAAAGTGTTGGTGATGGGAAGAGTTGCTGAGGAAGCACCGGACCTATCGGTGACTCCTCTACATCTTGTTCCATCGGAATCAAGTCCCATTAACACTGGTACTTGATCCTGAGACTTCTATGGTGGATCAACTCCTTATTTGAGTAAGTGAATGTTCTTATTGTTCACAACTCTTGTTTGAGTACTTTAATCTGTAGGACCCTATAGATTAGAGGGGTAGCTTAGGTTTAGGCGTGGTGCCTAGACTGGGGTTGCTTGTGATGACACCTTATATTCGGGTCGTGTGGTAGATCGCGGGAGTGACAGATCTGTTGAGTCCTTTGGAATCCACCCTCCGTCTCTATAAGACAAGTTGGGCATGTAAGTGCTTGGGAGGAGTGCATGTTTCGCCCATGTTTTCCTTTGGGTGCTTCCCTTTAAGACAATAACAACATATGCTTACAAGGATAAGAATTAGACAACCATAGAAATCTCCTTATCTCTTTATCTTCTTCAGTTGCTTGACCACTGCTCAGGGATTAGTTATATTCTTTAGTTATCTCACACCATCCTCCCTGTGGATTCGATATTAAAACCCTCTCCCGGGTGAAATGCTTACCAGTATCCGTTCGCTTGTGGATTATTATAAATATTTCTATAGGCTTAACAAATACCAACAATGGCATGTTTGTGGCTTCTACATCCATTGTGAATGGGTTATTTATTTTAAATCTTGATGATGCACCCTGTTTGTAATATAATCGCTAAAAGGCCTCGGCTTAATGAGTTAAGTCCTACCTATATGTGGCATTGTCGTTTTAGGTCATATAAGTGAGAATCGCATCGAAGAGGCTTCATCTCGATGGGCTTCTAACTCGTTTGATTTTGAATCATACGAGACATGTGAAGCTTGCCTTCTAGCTAGTGTAGCGATCCCATATTCCTTCAGGACTCGCTCGGGAAAGGCGGGTGCGGGTGAAACTTAGGGTTGCGAGGGATTGGATGGCTTGGATCGAGTTCTAGAGAAGACAGACGGCTGGATACATGTACAAGTGAATCGCTAAACGGGGCTTCGCGGGGAACGGGTTCGGGGACGGCTCCCCCATCCCCGGCCCCGCCAGACCCGACGGGGATGGATTTGGCCCCATTTAGATCCCCGTGGGGATGGATTTGCTCCCATACCCGGCCCCTAATAGGGGAATTCCCCGCGGGGAATCGGGGATCGGGTCCCGTTGACATTTTGGTCTGGGCATGCGGTCAGCATGGCCGCCGAGGCAGACCCTGCTGCATGCATGCATGGCATGATCGAGAGCCGCATCATATCCAAGTGATGCGATCGACCCATCCATCCCATCGACTATGATACTGATATGATGGAACGCGGCCCCATTTTGTACTGGCATGATACGAGATTTCTAGCTGCGATATATATAGCTGAAATATATATGTCCAGATATACAAACAAAGAAACAAAACCTTGTAGATTTTTTTCGTCTAGGGGTATAATGGTCTTTCCGCCCATCACTTAACACCGTCAAGTGTCAAAAGGTAACGGAAGGCCATATAGGTAACACAATTTTTTTCAGGGCCATAGAGCTAACTTTGAAAAAAAAGTCATATAAATCCACGCTAACTTTCTGAGGGCCATACAGATAATTGGCCCTAATAAAAATGGCAGGGCTCCCTTAGTTGCCTTTTGTAGTAGTGACCCGCTATTACTACAAACCAACATCCTCCATATTCTACAATCGGCGCTACCACTTCGAGTCCTTCGGCCCAAGTCACACGGTATACGAGGAGGTGGTCGCCAGGCTGGTTATGCGCCGACCCCCTACGCTAGCTTGACGCCTTGCTATGAAGCTTGAAGCATGAGCCGCAAGCATGGGCGACATAACGGATCAACAATGTCAAGGAGGTCTTGGCATGGGAGTTGGTCCTTAGGTTGGACGAGGCCTTTCGGCCGAGAGGGCCCGATGACGAGGAATTCGAGCTACGCAAATGGCTAAAGATGAAGTGCCTCGGGCTGGCGTCGTTGGAGCGAACCATCACACGGCAAAGATCGAGGATCAGATACCTAGCCGATGGTGATGCCAACACCAAGTATTTCTACCTACCGGGCGTGGTGCGTAAAGCGTAAGAACACCATGCTTCGACTATAGGATGAGAGCAAGGCCTTCTCGCTCCAACCACGATGACATGGCGGTGGTGATTTTCAGGCACTTTAGGGGCATTTTTGGCCAGTCTAGCCGAAGCGCATTCGTCATGAACTTTGTGTACATCGACATTCTCCCTACTAACCTATCCGCACTTGACCCGCCTTTCACCGAGGAGGAAGTGGAAGTGCCAATGCGGGAACTCCCAGCGGATAGAGCATCCGGGCCTGATGGGTTCACTAGCGCCTTCTACAAGTCGAGCTAGGAGATCATCAAGTAGGATGTGGTGGACGCCATCAACACCTTCTTCGTAGACAACTACAGGTTCTGGTGCCTCAACAACGTCTTCATCGTGCCCCTGCCGAAGAAGCCAGACGCCAATGCGCCATCGCAATTTGGACCCGATCACAATGATTCACAGCTTTGAGAAGCTCGTCTCCAAGCTAATTTCCATGCGCCTGGTGCCTAGGCTAGGCGAGCTAATCTCTCCAAACCGTAACGCCTTCATCCAGGGGGACGAACAATCCATGACAACTTCAAGTTTGTCCAGCGGGCTGCGGTCTACTTGCACAACAAGAGGACCTCGATGACCCTCCTCAAGCTTGACACCTCAAAGTCTTCCTGGCCTTTCCTGCTTCAAGCGCTACAGGCCTTCGGCTTCAGCGAACGCTGGCGGAGATTGATGGCCGCACTGCTGTCTACGGCCTCATCATGCATCCTGCTAAATGGGCGACCCAGAAAGCAATCCATCACATGAGGAGCATGCGCCCGGGGGACTCCCTATCATCGTTGCTCTTCATAATCGTAGTGGAGGTCTTCACGAGGCTCATGAGTGCGGCCGAGTAGCGGCCTACTTCGACCTATGGCCACGCCTCGCTATCGGGTTCCAATGCGGCATCTACACGGACGATGTCATCATCTTCCTTTAACCCAACCCAACCGAGGCTAGGGTGGTCAAGAAGATTTTCGCGATCTTTGCACGGTTATCCGGCCTCAACAAAGAACCTAGAGAAGGGCTCCATCACGCGTCAATCTTCACGCCGAGCGACAACCCTCTTTGGACATTCAATAGTTCGTCGGTGCCGCCTATCGAGTTACCCATCACATACTACGGCCTTCCTCTAAACACCAAGAAGATTCCCAAGGCTAGGATCCGGTCCACGGTGGACGCCTGTCGCTAGGAGGCTTACGGCATGTCATGTTCCACTCATGGCAAGAAGTGGCTGACTCGTCTGGATCAAGTCCGTCCTCCACGCAGTTCCCATCTACACCATGTCAGCAGACGACCTTCCACCTTGGGCGATCAAGGAGATTGACAACATCTATCGGCGATTCCTCTGGATTGGCAATGAGGGCTCCATTCGGGAAGTGCATGGTTGCATGGCCTACGGTATGTGGACCCACCGACCTTGGTGGCCTCAGTGTCCTGGCCCCGCGGCTCACCACGATCACCTTGCAAACCCGTTGGGTGTGGCTCCAGCAGACTAACGAGAATCGAGCCAGGGTAGAACAACCATTGAATGTATCCAAGGAAGTCTAGGCCTTCTTCCGCGCATCCACCTACATGCAACTAGGGAACGACCGTTCCATCATGTTTTGGACAAAGCGGGTGGATCTGAGGCGGCGATTAGTGACATCGCACCTGCGTTGCTGGACTTCGGCAGTCGTAGATGCATCTCCACCACCACCATGGCCGGCGGGCTATAGGGGCACGTGTGGGCAGACTGGATCATGGGAGGACCACCATCCCGGTCACATACAACTGCCGGGCTCTAGGACCTCGTCAGCCAGGTGTAGCTTTCTGACGTGGACGATCACCTCATTTGGAGATGGACGCCTTTAGGAACCTACTCATCTTCATCATCCTATAGGGCACTTCAAATGACATCCCACCCGATTCCAGGTTGCGCCCATAGTCACATGAATTTTGGGTCGATCGTGTTGAGGGACTCGGGTCGACGTTGGGAAAAATGTGGTTCAAGAGGGGTATACCTCTGTGGTACAAGAACCAAACATTTGGTACATGAATCCGAATGTTGTGGTTCGACGTCCCGATACGGTGCATGGAGGCGTGGATTCGAATACTCAAAGCCCCGATAGGAGACCATTTTGTACCATACAATATTGTGATAGTATTCAAACTTGTTTGGAGACTTTTTTGAAGCCGGAAACCATCGATTCTTGCATCATTCTCTAAACAAGTCCGGTGGACCATACTCGTGTCCTCGGCGATGACTCTTCGTAGGTGGGCCAAGCCTCGCTGATTGACTGGTGGGACAAATGGAGACTGAGATGGCATTTAGACAAGCGGAAGGGCGCCGACACTTTATTCGCCCTCGTGGCCTGGCAGATCTGGAAGGAACGGAATGCAAGGTGCTTCCGCAACGAAACCACCACCACGAGCCAGCAGCTAGCCTCCCTCCATCAAGCACACCGCCGATTTGTGGATCGAAGTTGGGGCGCGCAAGCTTAGTTGTCTAATCCACGAGTAATCACATTACTTGTTAATTAGGGAGGTAGGGCCTATTGTATATCTTATCCTCCCAAGCGGCGCTTCGCGTTCTGTAAAAACTATCTACTTAATCAAAAAGATGCGAAAATCTTTTGTTTATTCCAGAAAAAACATGCAAATGCTTGGCGTCCTCCATTTTCTGAATATGCTTATACACGTATAAAGCTAATAGATTCCGAGGAAAAATCATGTTTAGGTTCTAGGCCGATTTTCTCTCTTTTAGAGCTGATTCATTTGCTATTATTGTGCATGTTCTGCTTTTTTTAATTCCACTAGGCGCCTTCAATTTCCCGGATATACTTAAAATATGTGACAGACACTTAAACAAAGACAACAATTCAATAGTTTTTTCCGTCTGGAAAAAAACGCTTTGTATTATATTCTGAAAGATTATACGTTGAGTAACCCCACGAGCGCCAGTAGTTAGGAATTATATTGTATTTAATTATTCTACTATTTTTAATCAACACACTCTAGCGTAACTGCGCAGGTTTCTACTAGTTATCTCCTGATTCTAGAAACACCCACAGTTCACAGGTGTGAAACACTGAAACCTGCAACAAAACAAAATGCACATGAGCAACGTTTGCAGAAAATGAAAGCTGGGTTGGATCGGCAAGCTCGTTTGGACCAGTAGTCTGCATGAAGTTACGAGGGGGGCAATGAAATGAAAGAGGAGCATTATCAGTTAGCAAACAGTTGTGCAGGGAGCATAAATGCAGGGAGATAAGAAAACCAATCTTGTTCATGTATGTGGGTGGCATGGTTGCATCACATTCAATTCAGTATTTGTTATGTTAACGTAGACAGCAGTACGAATGCAATTATGAAAACTTCCATCTCTTTTCTTCCACGTGCATCACAATGAGGTAACAACGCGAGCTGAAGATTTCTGCGGCTGATAGGTCCGATGATGTGTTTTGTTGTGAGCGAAAATATTGTACTAGTCTGATAACCAGACTGATAAGTTTAAGCTTGTGTTGTTTTTGAGAGAAAAACATTGTGCATAAGCCGGGACGATAAGTTAAGCACTTTGTTCTTCCTTTTACTACCAAACTATGCATGCAGTAACTCTCGTCCCAAGCTGTACACCCTGGTCGGCTCTATAAATATGTGCCACCATGACCGTCCCTTCCCATCACAACCAACTCAAAAGATTACTAGCTAGTACATGAGAGAGAGAAATGGCAGCACCAGTAGAGATGAACCCTAGCACCGAGGTTCTTGAGACTACAGTCACCTCAGTTTTCAAGCCAGGGAAGCTTGCCGTCGAGCTGATTTCTGTGGATCACAACACAGATCCAACACCACCTATCCCAGTCTTGATTGCCGCTCCCAAGGATTCAGGAACATACCCAATCGCCATGATCCTGCATGGCTTCTGCCTTCAGAACCATTTCTACGAACAAGTTCTCAAACACATTGCCTCTTTTGGCTTCATCATGGTTGCACCGCAGGTTAACTGTACTATTACTGCCTTCTGTTGCTTTTCACAAGTCTATAAATTTATCAGATATGTACAAAACTGTGAAGGTTACAGCGACTCACCAGCTGAAATCTTACAAACTGTCAAATTATGATGAGAATTTGTATATGTACTGACATGTTGCAGCCTAACATGATTATCTAATAATTATTTCATGTCTGATGTTGCTGACATGATCATCTAATAATTCTGTAATTCTATCGGCAGTTCCATGTCTGCATCCTTGGCATGGCCAAAGTTGACACTGAGGACATAGCCGCAGCAGCCCAAGTGACAGATTGGCTCACCAAGGGGCTACCATCAGTCCTGCCCAAAGGCGTGGAGCCCAACCTTTCCAAACTCGCTTTGGCCGGCCACAGCCGAGGTGGCCACACAGCATTCTCTCTAGCCCTCGGGCATGGCAAGACCAATCTCAAGTTCTCTGCCCTCATCGGTCTCGACCCTGTTGCTGGCCAAGGCAAGCTTTTGCAAATATCTCCCAAGATCCTCACCTATGAGCCCTCCTCTTTCGACATTGCTATGCCAGTACTGGTCATCGGCACCGGGCTGGGAGAGGAGAAGAAGAACATACTGTTCCCTCCCTGTGCCCCCCCAAAGATGTGAACCACAAGGAGTTCTACCTCGAGTGCAAGCCACCTTGCTACTACTTTGTCACCAAGGACTATGGGCATCTAGACATGCTAGACGATGATGCTCCAAAGTTCATGACCTGCCTGTGCAAGGACGGGAAAACTGCAAGGACATGATTAGGAGGAGCGTTGCAGGGATCATGGTTGCATTCTTGAAGGCCGTGCTCAATGGAGAAGATGGTGATCTTAGTGTCATACTAAAAGAACCTGGGCTCGCACCAACCACGCTGGACCCTGTTGAGCACCGTTTGGCATGAGCACAAGAATCATAAACCCTGAAGTTAATAAGGAGGCAGCAGGTAGCTGCTTTTTTTATTTGTTTTCATTAAAGAAATCTCAGGTGCTTGTTAATTGTTCAGTATGCTTTCCGTAGTCCTATATCCAAATAATGATGAAGTAAGTAAAAATGGAGAAAAACCATATATATGTGATTTATTCTTTGTCAAGTTCATGTGGTTACATGGGAAATAATTTATTCTCTATACCAAATAAGGATCATAAATAATTTATTCTCTATGCTATAAGGCAGCCATTAACACCCAAACCTACCGCAAGATGCTGACACTACTACAGGATTGATTTTGGGAGGTGTTCAGTTTTGATTTTCCGTGGCGGGCATTTCAAAAACCGCCACGGAAAATAGGTGGCCTGGCAGCCCCCCGGCCAGGGGAATAACCGCCACGGTTAATCGATTAACCGTGGCGGTCTTTATAAAATAACCGTCATGGTTAATCTCTATTAACCATGGCAGTTTAATAACAATGCCCGCCACGAAAAATGTTGGGCTATAAAACAGCCCCAACCTTCTTCTTCCCATGGGATTTCTCTATTTTTAGGGTTTTGAGCTTCAAAACCCTAAAAAACACCATTTTTGGGGGGGAAGGTTTTGCCCTTGGATTTATTGAAGCTTGGCACCGCAAGGGGGTATTTCTCCTCTTTCTCTCCCTCTCTCCCTCTTTCTCTCCCTCTCTCCCTCTCTCTCTCCCTCTTTGCATATGCATGGTCCTCCCTCTCTTTGAGATCTAATTGAATGTGGTGTGTGCTCTCTCTCCCCCTCTCTCTCCCCCCTCCCTCCCCTTATATCTCTCTCCCCCCTCTCTCTCTCTCCCTCTCTTTTGAGATCTAGTTGGTCTCTCCTTCTCTCTCTCTCCCTCTCTCCCTATATCTCTCTCCCTCTCTCTCCCCCTCTCCCCTCTCTCTTTTGAGATCTATAGTTGGTCCTCTCTCTCCCTCTCTAGCTAGCTCCTCTCCCTCTCCCCTTCTCTCTCTCCCCCCCCCTCTCTCTCTCCCTCTCTCTCTCCCTCTTTTTCTCCTCCCCTCTCTCTCCCTCTCATTTGAGTGTACGTGCTCTCTCTTTCCTCTCTCTCTCTCTCCCTCTCTCTCTCCCTCTCTCTCTCTCTCGTATTCCTCTTTTACACTTAGTTAACTCTCTCTAATCATCGATACCTTGATCTCTAATCCTCGATCGCTCTCTTTGCTCGGGTTTAATTAATTTGAGCGGGGCCGTCATGGCGCCGAGCGAGGGGATTGGATGTAGGGCCGAGGATAAGTGTGGATTTCGTTGATGATGTGTGAAAGAAGTTTATGCCCGTCGTGCGAAGCATCGAATCGGTCGAGGGGTTCGGAAGAAATGGTGTGCCCGTGCTATAGCTGCAACCATATGTTCTTACACAAGGATGATGTCGTGATGGAGCACTTGATATGGTTTGGTTTCATCAGGGAGCCGAGGTACACCGTGTGGAAGTATCATGGCAAAAAAGAACCAAGTGTCGCGGCCGGTTCATCTGGAGGACCCTCGTCGATTGCAACGACGGAAACAACAGTGGTGGACGAAGGACGAGAACAAGTTCCACCATCAGATGGAGAAGCAGTTGATAATTATGATTACATCACCGTAAATGAACTGCTTGAAGACATGCCAGAAGACAATGCGGGTGGAGATGATGGTGAACAGTTAGTAGTTGATGACATGTCGCCCGAGGATGCTGATCTTTTTGAGGATATTGCTAACCTCAAAGATGAAGATGACGTGTTGTTTGGCAATCCAAGATGGCTCGCATCACAGAGAAGGTCATCGTTGAAAAGGACCACCCCGCACTGAAAGAGTTCATCGCGGAGACTATGTGCCAGTTTGAGATGTGCTTACCACCATCTTTCTTCGATATTATGCCACACCTCATGATACACATGGTCGATCAGATAGAAGAACTGGGGCCTCTCTACCTGCACGAGATGTGGACGAACGAGCGGTTCATGTCCTCTCTTAACAGATCCGTCCTTAACCGTGCATACCCAGAGGGCTCTATGATCGAGGCATACACAACACAGGAGGTTGTTAACTGCTGCACTAGATACATCCGGGATGGAAATGCAATCGGCCTACCCGACCACCCAAGAAACAATCGGCCTACACAACACAGGAGGCCTACACGAAGGCAGAACCGTGGGGATGGGCTGTGCGGGGAGGAAAGTACGAACCGATATAGACCAAGAAACAATTGAAGAAGCCCATGACAACGCTCTGAACCAGTTAGTATCAATGGAAACGTGGGTTGAGAAGCATCGGCCCCGATTCGCGGCAAGGTTGGCCGCGAACGGAGGGGTGGGTACAGAGACAACACCAGATGAATTTCACAACGTGGATCCGAGAACAGGGGATACCCCTAAACACGGATACTGAAGAATCAATGCTTGCATACGGCCCATCTAGCCAAATCATCACATGGGGCAAGGTTATGACATCAATGGATACAGGTTCCACACGAAAGAAAAGGACAACAAGAGTGCGTCACAGAACAGCGGCGTTCGGTATGAGGGCATGGACATGTCCACCAGGAATCTCAAGACATACTATGGGCAAATCCAAGAGATTTGGGAACTTGATTATGGCAGAGAGCTACATATACCCATTTTCCAGTGCCAGTGGGTCAAGTCAACGGCGGTTGACGTAGACGACTTTGGGTTAACCACCGTTCAGCTCGAAAGTACTGCAGATGATGAGTGGGTACTCACAAGTCGCGTGGCCCAGGTAGCCTACTACCCGATGCCCAAATCGCAGGGCAAAAAGCACCTACATGTGGTCGTGGGAGGGAAGCAAAGGATCGTGGGAGCCGATGGAGTGCAGAGTCCTGAAGAGTACAACAACTATGGAGAGTTTACGCTCTTTACCGATCATCCAAACAAGATCAAGGAAGTCGAGACACGCGCGTGTGGGGAATGTCATCGGGACCAAGACAAAGCCCTGGTGCCGCACGGACGGTCGAAGAAGACAATTGGCAGCGGCAAAAAAAAAAAATAAGTCGATCCTTTTGTAATAGAACCAAATATGTAATGGAACCAAATATGTATGTCACGACATTTATGTAATGGAACCAAAAAATGTATTGGATCGCCGCACTTGCTTTCGAAACCTCCCGACATTGGTAATTAAAGATTGTATTTTTAAATCATGCAAGAACTATTTAAAATTCAAGTTTGACATTTTTCATGGGTACACATACTCATAGGATGGCCACACAAAAAAATTTAGAATTTTTAATCAACATTTGAATTTTTATGAACAAATTCAACTTTTCAATCTATTTTCCGTGGCGGTTATTTTACAATGCCGCCCACGCAAAATCATTACCGTGGCGGGCATTGTAAAATAGCCGCCACGGAAAATGGTGGCCTATATATATGTGACGTGCATCGCCGGAATTGGCTAACTCCTCCGGCCGTTCACTTGTGACCCCGAAGGGCTGCTGATTTTTTTTCTCGCGGCCGCCGCCCGCTGGCCCCTCGCTCTTCCCGGCCACGCTCCTCCCTCCTCCTCCTCCCCCGTGCTCCACCGGCTGCCGCCGGGCCCGAAACCCTAGCTCTTGTTGGCGCCGCCGCTCCGCCCTCAAAGCGACCTTGCCACAAACGGCGCCATCGTAGGGTCGTCATCGACGACGTTGTGCTACCGACCACTTCTTCGACCCTCGGAGCGACCTTGCCACAAACGAGCTTATGGGAACTACATTTCGAGAAATAAGTTAGACATGAGCGACTATAGGTGGGATGGCCCTTCTTTCGATTAGATGTCGATTGTAAATACTTTGTAACCTAAACTTGATTGATCAATCGATCGTTCGATCGAGTTTGTAAAACTGATGGTCACTTTTAAACTCTAAGTGCTTAATTGAATGTCTATGTTAGTTGAATGTTGAATTGTGATGCATGTTCAAGATTTATGTCAATATTCTCTTATTTTATTATTTAATATGTGGTTTAAATCATAATTTATAATTTTATAATATTTATGATTTATTTTTTTATTAATCTGAATTAATTAACCGTGGCGGTTATATTACAAAAACCGCCATGGTTAATAAATTAACCATGGCGGGTGTGTAAAGATGACGCCACGGTTTTTTTGTTAAATAACGCCCGCGTTAATCGATTTTCCATGGCGGGCAGGAAACCGCCACGGTTCGATTAACCGTGACCCTAGCTCTGTGGCGGTTTCAATACCCGCCACGGAAAATAAAAAACGCCCGCGGAAGTTCAATCTACTAGTGTGATGCTTCCTCCTCCGTACTTGTTGTTGTAGAGAAACAATACGACATTTTCCCTGTTGCCCAGAGTAAGCCCGCAGTCATCAGCACTTGTGCCTAATAAGACATCAAATTGCAAACAAATTACAAAATAAATTACAAAATATGCCAGATTGCACGTTTAGGATGCCTAATCTACAGTGTGCAAAAAAAGAAGCATTTGAACTTAGGTTAGATGCACTAGTCCATATAGATGTTTGGTGTATAATTAATAGTAATGGGCAAACCTTTCTACCTTAATAATACAAAGATGCGCAAATTTTTTATGTATTCGAGAAAATTAACAATAATGGGCACAAGCACAAAAGAGATGATATTGTTTCATGCTCATACCAAGCTAATTAACCAGGTCGGCGGGCAAGAAGTTGAGGCAGGGATGCGGTGGCGGGCCATCGCTGAGCAAGTCTCTCTTGTTCTTTGGACTGTTCGCCATTTGTGGGGGCAGACATGGCGAGACGACCACTTTGAGCTATATGACGGGCCGGACCATTCCTGGGTTGTGGAAAGAAGTGTCGACACAAGGGTTGGGTTGGTGCCGTTCACCGATGAACAGAAAGCCGGCTGCTGAAGAATGTGGGTTCATCTCGATTGGATTTGACGACTGATTTGGAATTTGCTTATGACTACTGACAGCACCGCCGGCCAACAGCTATGCTGAAACGCGCTGGGCGAAGACAAAAATTTCGGTCACCTTGGTTGAGAATGAAAAACCTTGAAAACAAGGTGGATTATTATCCGGTCAACATTGCACGGGAACATTGAACGAGGACAAACCCAAAATATTTTTTGGCCGCCTCTGCAACCTATACTTAAACCCTTGTTTCTTTTCTTCCTTAATTGAAAGGCGGTGCTCCTGCCATTCCTTAAAAACTGAAGAAGATGAAATGAAATGAACCCCCAACTAATACTATGACTGTTGCAGGACCATTGCATCGTGCCGTACAAAAACGCACCCTACGTTTTGTTATCCCAGCGTGTTCACAAAGCAGAACTACTTAAAGCCATATCAGCTATCTAAGAAACATTAGTTTGGCCTTGCCGCCAACCTTAGTTGTGGATGATATATGATGAAGGGAGGACAAGGTTAGGATGATGAGTTAGCAACAGTGATGCTTGCCACACTAGATTAGAATGCAGACACACTCCACCACAAACTTTAAACAATGGACTAATGACATCAGAACCTTAGACTAGAAGATGAAATGAGGCCGCATCATTCGACGCTGACACCCAAGCTTGGCATGGTGAGTCGCGAGTGCGAGCCCCGCTAAGGTCGACCCACTGTCGCTACCTCCGCATTTAGGCACCACAACTAGCCCAGCCCCGGCGGACGACCCGATGTTACTGGAGGCTTCGATCTCCTGTACTTGGGCTCCCCATGTAGGGGTCGGTGTTAGCATGCAGGCTCGTTACGCTCGGCGCGCAAACACCTACTTTTGCGTCCCGCCTCGCCTCGCCCGGGTCGATCGATCTTGCCTAAGCTATTGGTATTTGATGGCTCCCCGGTCATTGATGAGACCACAGGCGATGAAGGGGACTAAACCCTCCTGGCTTTGGTCCGATGCAGGCAGATCCTACGGTGGGTTAAGAGGAGTGTGGCTATTGACGCGGGACAGAGCGTTGTGCACACCCCTACGTACGCGGGATAGAACACGCCGCCGCCACCGGCCCGCGCGGTCGGCTTCAGCCCAGCGTCGCCTCAAGATCTTTAGGGACAAGGTCATGAAGCCATGACCGCCACCGCTGTTGCTGTTGCCTGTGATGGTCGATGACACATCGTTGCCGAGGCTTCCCACGCCAAGCAGCGCATATATGGCAACCTAGAGCCTCTCCCGCATATCGGTCTCCAAGCGGGGCGAATGCCTTGTGAGGAAAAAGGCTTGGTTAGGCGCCTTTGCTAGAGGAAGTGTCCGGCGATCTTTGCTTCGGCCAACACCTAGATAACGTGGAGCCCCTTAGGGAGTTGTTCCGCGAGCAGCTAGAGGTCGGTGTGCGAACGCGAAAATGCCGGCTCTGCCAAACCTCAGGGGCTTGATAGTTGGGTAGACCCCAAGAATTCCGGTTGTCTACTGCATCGACTAATAGGATAAGTAGGGTGTATCGGTTGGGGATTCCTTGAACTTCTTGATAATATTGTCATCCCCGTTGTATCAAAACATTTTCTCTTAATAATACAAATATGCATAAAGCTTCTGCGTGATTATTTGAGAAAAAGAAACATGAGACAAAACCCAGCCGGACTAATATTGCGACCGTGTACTGTAGGATCATTGCATCGCACCTGGACGTACGCATGACGAAAACGTGCCCTACTTTGTTGCCCCAACGCGTTCTTTGGCACTTGTCATTCAGGAATTCCTAGGCAAAAGGCGGTCCAAGCAAGAACTAGCGCCAACAATTCGTAGAGCAGCAGAGCTACTCAAAGCCACTTTGCCCACTGTCCTCGTAGGCTCGCACGCACGCCGCCGGCCAGCCGGCTCTATAAATCTGTCACGCAGCTTCACCCTCTCTTCTCATCAGCAAGTCAGCAACCAACACAAACCTCGGTCTTACCAGCAACTGAGCGAGAGCGAGAGATACTAGCTACAAGATGGCAGCACCGGTGCAGACCATGGCCACGACGCCCCAGGTCCTTGATGAGCCTGCTGCTGCGGTGGTCACGTCGGTGTTCCAGCCAGGGAAGCTTGCCGTTGAGGTGATCTCAGTGGATCACGATGCCCGGCCAACGCCGCCGATCCCCATCCTGATCGCTGCTCCCAATGATGCCGGCACCTACCCCGTAGCCATCCTCCTGCATGGCTTCTTCCTGCAGAACCGCTACTACGAGCAGCTCCTCAAGCACGTTGCCTCCTTCGGCTTCATCATGGTCGCACCACAGGTTGAATATGGCTAGTGTAGCTGCATCATGTCTCTGAACTTTTGTTGACTGTATAATTATATGATCTGACACATGCATTGCAACTTTATATATGTTTGCAGTTCCACACCAGCCTCATATCCAACGGCGACGCCGACGACATTGAGGCGGCAGCCAATGTGACGGACTGGCTCTCCGAGGGCCTGCCATCCGTGCTCCCGACAGGCGTGGAGGCCGACCTTTCCAAGCTCGCCTTGGCCGGCCACAGCCGAGGTGGGCACACTGCCTTCTCCCTGGCCCTGGGGTACGCCAAGACCAACACCAGCCTCAAGTTCT
Source organism: Hyparrhenia diplandra (assembly GCA_015847255.1). Classification (NCBI taxonomy): domain Eukaryota; kingdom Viridiplantae; phylum Streptophyta; class Magnoliopsida; order Poales; family Poaceae; genus Hyparrhenia; species Hyparrhenia diplandra. The sequence goes on from JADLZK010009860.1 coordinate 147,767, forward strand.
CTGCGCTCATCGGGCTCGACCCCGTGGCCGGCACCGGCAGGTCGTCGCAGCTCCCGCCGGCGATCCTCACCTACGAGCCCTCGTCGTTTGACATCGCCGTGCCGGTGCTGGTCATCGGCACCGGGCTGGGCGACGAGAGGGAGAACGCGCTGTTCCCTCCCTGCGCCCCCGTGGACGTGAACCACGCCGAGTTCTACAGCGAGTGCAGGGCTCCGTGCTACCACCTGGTGACCAAGGACTACGGCCACCTCGACATGCTGGACGACGATGCTCCCAAGCTTGTCACCTGCCTCTGCAAGGAAGGGAAGAGCAGCTGCAAGGACGTGATGAGGAGGACCGTCGCCGGGATCATGGTTGCCTTCTTCAAGGCCGTCATGGGCGAGGAAGATGGTGATCTCATGGCCATACTCCAACACCCTGTGCTCGCACCAACCACACTGGACCCTGTCGAGTATCGATTGGCATGATCTGAAAAGCTATATAAATTAGGACTGATGACCAGTCATAATTAATAAGTTCATATACAATAAGTTATTCAATTTGTTGTTATTTAGTTAATCAAATCTGGTTATTTTTCTCCATGTAACTCTTTACTTTAATTCATTCATCTCTTGTACTCTGTGAACACTTGCAGTAATAAAATAAGGTCGTTTTTCAATCTAATTGGGTGATAAAAATCACATTGCTTTCACAGTTCCACTACTATCTCCAAATGGAATCCAAGCAATACTAGTTACTTAGGGGTTGTTTGGGATGACTCAACTCTAGAGCAGCTCCACTCCAAAACTTCAGGTGGAGCTAGTTGTGAAAATAGGGTGTTTGTTTGCCAACTCCAAAAACGACATGCAACACAATTCAATGACATGTGGGCCCAACTCGCTAGCCTCACAACCCTCCTTCCTCCAATCCTCCATTCCTTACACCACGCGGGGCAGAGCAGGGGAAACATGGCGGTGGGTGGCGAGGCCAACACGTGAGGGGGGAGAGGGAGGGAGGCGGGGGGGGAGGGGGCGCGTGGGAAGAGGGAGGCGCGGCAGGATGGCTGAGATCGAGGCCAATGGCGCCATGCACGTAGCCGCAAGTCGGCGGGCGTGGAGGTGTGGAGGGCGGGTTGGGGCCAGTCGCGACGAGGATGGGGTACGCTCGACAAGGGGGTATAGACAATGAAGCTCCAGCCCGCCCACGGGTCCGGCGATGACAACCATGAGGGGGTAAAGCCGCGTGGTAAGGTGGCCTCCGCAGAGGTGCCGGCGCCAACGCGGAGTGGGGACCGGGCGGTGGACATGCGTCGTTGTCTCCCTTCGCGGTTAGCGACAAGAGGACCACGCGGAGGGGACGAGAGTTGCAGGTGGGTTTCTATGGGGGGGTAAGGGGTGGAGGCGGATGGGAGAAATAGAAAAGAAAATTGTTGGACTTGTGTAATGGATATCACTGTAATTAATTTCCACAGAACTCCAAGTCTATGTCTATTTTCAAGGTTCGCGGAGCAAGGAAAAGGTGCTACAAAACTCCGACCTAATTTACATGCGATTTTCACTGCTTCTTCAACGCTAATGCACAAAAAACGTTGGATTCCTACTCCTGCATGCTTAATTCGACCGGGAGGCAAGCCTACTGCAGTCTACTTAAAATTGCACATACATAAATGAAGAGGGCAATGAAGGTAGTTCATCACTTCAGCTTTGTTGTTGGTAGTGACAGGCGGCGAGAACAAATGTAAAAAACCGTGACGGCGTCGGCAGGGTTCCGGCCATCGCCCTGCTCGCCGCCATTGACCCATCAAGATCAGGGACCGACTAGTCGTCTGTAGAGGAAAGAAGGGCTTCTTTGATCGAACACATTGGGCCTAGGCTTCAGTTAAACAAGTCGCAATCCCATGGGTTGGGCCGGTCCACAATTTTCAAACGATGCATGCCAATTTTACAGTACTAGTACGCCGGAAGTCCGGTCAGAATTGACCGATGTTTGATTGAGGCTTAATTTGGTGCCTCCTGATGCTGCTTCACCACCACATAAACTGCACACGGCAGCTTCCCTCGAGTTGTTCATCTCTGACTACCTATCTACTCGGTCAGTTCTTAGGCAACTGTGCACGTGCAAGTATGAATACTACCAAAGTGCAAGGATCGATCGATTACTGTAACAGTGATTGCTGCTTCCGGCGTCCTTCATTTTTTTTATATTCTATATACATATAAGTGTAGTTGTTAGTGTGTCTGCCACAAATAAGTTTAACACCATCTACATCAGGGCTATTGTTACTGAAATTTCTTCAAGTACTCATGGAGGCGGCGGCTTTGGCCCTGGCGGCGACTATTGCCGCAAGACTCGGACTACAAGATGTCTCCTTCCTTTCGGGATTAGTAATTGGTGCTCTTCCTAAATTCGAAGACCACAACCACCCTCGTGATTAGAGAATGAAAACATACACGCAAAGATTTTGACAATGCAATGCAGCTATCAAGGGTGCCGAGTTTTCAACATTAGTAGAGACCTAAACACCACCGCAGATGTTTTAGCCAAATTAGCCTACAACTCCCCCAGTAATTCAGTTTGAACAATATGTACCGTGGTGTTCTTACATAGGTGACGCTCATGCGAGTGCCCTCTTGCCGAGGCACTAAACTCGTAAACCTTCCGCTAGTGAAGGTTCTTGCGGCTCTTCTTGTCGCTAATCAATACATGCTTGTTCCATGTCAAAAAAAAGTTTAACATTTTTATCCTTAAATAAATTTGATGAAAAACTAGATTCAACGATCTTTGCAATGATAGTAATTGTGTATTGTAAGTATGAATATATTTTAATATATATTTAGTTAAATTTATTTCATTAACAGATGTTCTCCATTAAAATCAGATGTTGAGACCTCATTTCTAGAGACAAATCTTTAAAAATATGAACGAAGCCCCAATGCATGCTACAATTCTTCTTTCCTCTTTGGCATGTGGCACCGACCATTTTCATTTTTATGTGAAACAAAATTGTAAACAATGTTTCCAAATGACATAAAATTCTACAACAACCTTTTAGAAACTTCATAAATCAGTAAAAGAATAATTTTGCTGTAAAGATATCCTAGTTTTAACTCTGTAGAGAATTCAGTTATAAAATGTCAATCTCAAAATAGTAGTAACGCAGCACCACATAGAAGGAGATAAAAACGCAGAGTAGTTTTGACGTTGTTTTAATAATAATGTCAACAGTAGTAAATTAATTAAATTCCTTTTTATATTTATACCCTTATATAAAACCCCAATGAAGACCGAGTCAACTAGCGGAGAGAGAGAGAGCAGAATTCCCAAAGCGCTAGAGAGACGAAGGGAAACAGATAAGAAATCGAGAGAGCGCGATTCTAGCCGCGGGCCTTCTCCCCTCACGTTTCGACCGACCCCATCAGACGCTCCTCGTGGCGCCACGCGTCACGCATCCAGCGGAGATTCGTCTACCCTGCGCCCTCCTCCACGGAGGCAGCGGTCGCACGGACAACCGCGGCGGCTCTGCTCCCCATAAAATCTCAAGAACGACGCGCGACACGAGAAAGAGGAAGAAGGAAAAAAAAACCCCCAAGAAAACGAAACAAAAAGGAAAGGAAACGCGAGGCTAAAACAAGGTAGGCGGCTTCCCGAAGGAACCTCCCGTTCCTCCGCGACCGACCCAGCGACGCCTGCCTGCGCCGCCGTCCGATCCCCGAATCGCCGCCGGTACCGCCTCCTCCTTATCTCCTTGCCTTGTCCGCTTCCCCTTTCCTCTCTTCCCCACCCAATCATTGAGCTCGGCTTGAGCTTCAACTACCAATTTGATTGGATTGGTTCCTGACGTCAGTTAGGTACCCGTGCGATTGCTTGTTGGTTGCCTTCCTCCTCAGCTATTCGTGTGTTGGATTGGAGTCTCAGCTATTCGTTTCTTCCTCTTCTTCTTGCAGCCAGCCCGATTCCGGCAGGGGGAGCAAACGGTTCGAGCAAATTGGTCCAATAATTTGGGGCAGCCAGGTTTGCGTTCGGGATCTCGATTCTTCGTGGTAGCTAGGTGGGAGGGAGGGCGCCGGATCCAGCGGCCGTCATGGTTGTCGATACGGTCAGCGCGAGCACCTCCATAATTGCCCCCCACCTGTTCGACCACAGGTTCAGGGGCGCCGGCGCCTCCCACCACCACCACCACCTCCGCCGGGCGTTCCATGTCGTCGCCTGCCGCCCCTGTCCACCGCCTTCGCGGGCCGCCGCCTCGTTGCGGGTCAACAGGCAGCCGTCGCCGCGGCTCGCCGATTGGCCAGTCAGGGCGCTGGCTATGGGTGTGACAAAGGAGGCCAGCCCTCGCAGGGAGTACCGCCGGGGATTCCCGGGGACGGTGGCGACATGGGGGACGTTGGGGTCACCAGCCCCACGCCGTCATGGCCTCCAAACAACAGGGCAGATGACCCCAAGCTGCAGAACCCGCTGCTCCGCCTCGAGCGCATGGGCTGGGTGTGGCTGGCGGCGCCATCTTCGAAAGTGGGAAGGGGTCATTGTTGAGGATGATGCTGAATTGAGAGGCAGGCATGGTTGACCCTGGCGCAGGAGGAGGGCAGAGTCGCCGCCTCCCGCTTTTTGTGTTCTTGCGGAGAGGGAGGGATGAAGAACGAGCAGGCGATTTCTGAGGTTCTCTGCTGGTCTCGGGACCCCTCGGAGCTTAGAAGATTGGCCTTGAGGAAGGAGGAGATTCACAACAGCCTTCGAGGTGGCTCCTACCACCAGATGAGGAACGGTTCCAGGGAGTTCATGAGCACGCTCGCCAATTACAAGATCCCCATCGCTGGCCACCACCACGCCCACGCAAGGTTATTGAGGAAGCCATCGGCTGTTGGCGTCGCAGCTTCTTTGATGCGGTTGTGTCAGCGGAAGATGTGTACGGGGCAAGCCGACCCAGAAATGTTTCTGTACGCTGCTCAGCTCCTCAGTTTCATCCCTGAGAGGTGCATCGTGTTTGGGAACTCCAACCGGCGGTGGAAGCAGCACACGATGCCCGCATGAAGTGTGTCGCGTCGCAAGCAAGCACAAAATCTACGAGCTTAGTGCTGCAGACCTTGTGGTGAAGCAGCTGGGACGAGCTATCTGTCGCTGACTTGAAGAACCTCGCTGATATCGAGTCCCCAGAGTTTGGCATGGAACCTGAACTAGAGATGGAGGAAGAGGAGGAGGCGTCCCCACCATCGACGTCTGTGGGTGTAGATGATTTGTTCTGGTAAGTGGCCAGATTGTACATTTGATTGATTCCTCTCCTGCACAGATGTATTATTGTCAACTGTCGTAGCGATCAGAAAGAAGGGCTTATCATCCTTCTGTAAGCAGTAGAATGTGATGTAAAATGTTGTTTAGAGCTCACACACTGTATATATACTCAGAAAGAAACCAAGGAACTGAATATATGAATCAGGACACTTGAAACTGCAGTTCCTGAAACAATGTATAACGCCACAAGGTTTCTGTTGCTGAATCAGTATTCCAAATGCTGTTTAGATTGATCTTTTTTGTTTTTCTGGGAATCAATGCTGTTTTATATTTTTTTTTTTGTTGCAGTCTTCTTGTCAAACATTGTGATTGAAACTGCAGTTCCTGAAACAATGTATAACGCCACAAGGTTTCTGTCGCGAATCAGTATTCCAGATGCTGTTTATATTGATTTTTGTTTTCAGGGAATCGATGCTGTTTATATTTTTCTTTGCAGTCTTCTTGTCAAAATTTTGTGATTGAAACTGCATTTGAAGAAAGAATTACAGTTTGATTTCTTTTTAGGGGTTCTCCTTACTAAAGCATCTAAATTTGTATTGTTATATATAGTTCTACATACAGCGGTCCCCAGCTGAACATGTATGTGACCTGAGGACTTATTTTGAGAAGTTTTTACCTGCGAATTTATTTTTGATTTGATACTTAGAGCTCACCAAAGGTACAAAGTGTCAATTCAGGATAAGGACTAGACTGGTATGCATATTGCTGGATTTGGTCTCTGGTGAGTTGATCAACTGAAATTGGCCTTGTCAAATCAAATATTGTTGTGCACCGTGCTTCTGCTGCTTGTGCACGTGATGATATGCTAGAATTCAGCGATATGAACTAGTGCATCCTGAGTGAAGGCTTGTGAAGCGGTACAGTTACTGTATTCTCTCTTGAGCCAAGTTAGCAGTGTAGTCAATGTAGCTGATATGCAAACACGTTTTCTGGAATTGTGGTTATTCTGCGAACAAATCGTTGACACGCAAACACATTGATGAGGCTAACAGCTAGCCAATCGTCCAGTCAAGAGTCCAACATGCTGATTTCCTTGCCGGGAGCTTGAAGTATGCCAATGGTAGCAAAGCAACCAAACCTCAAAGTCTAAAAGCAGAAGCAACACAACCAACAGTATCACGGTTGCTGGGCTACTTAGTTGTTCACTGCCTCGGTTTTTTACAAGCAACATGCTTTACAATAGAACTTTGGTGGCTATCAGCAACGTTTGCTGTGAAATATTTTGGGAAAGGAGCTTGCTTTTTTTTTTTTTTTTTTTTTTCCCATTGTACAGAAGATAGTGCAACCTGTAAGGGGCATATTGTTGCATGATTTTGATTTGTACTACTACTACATGAGATAGCTGGATGCTGAGAAATAGAACTGGTGGCTATCTTATCTTGCCTTTCCTGTAACATTTGAGCTGTGCTGTTTGAGTTCCTTGGAATCTTGTAAATGTTGTATGTGGATCCAGAGGTGTAATCGATGAACTACTGAGTGAACCATTTGATTTTTCCAATCTGGTGGATTGGAGTGATTTGTGGTGTTCAAAAAGATTACCAGTTGCTGATTATCTCTGAGGTAGTTTGTTCTCTGAAGATGAGCAGGGGAAACCATCTTTGCAGCTAAGGTCGTTGCTGCTGCCTCAGCCATGAGTTCATCCAATTACATAAAGCAGAATCTAACAGCAGAGGTACTGCATGGTGAACTCTGTTAACAGCTCCACCAAGAAAGAAGGATTTTGGAACAACTGCTTTGTTCTGAACCATTGGCATTCTTCGGTGCTGCACAAGCAAACGCCAACAACCATGTCTGAAGTCTGAAACCGAGTATGACTATGAAGAAGCCGGCGTGCATCAGCACCTGCACTGCACGTAGTAAGCATATGGCAATGCCAATGGCCAATGGGTGCTGTGGCAACAGGGGAGAGGCGCGTGCGTGCACATGACATGTGTGTGCCGTGCGCCGCGGCGCCCACTGGGACTGGGATTGGGATGGGAAAGGGTAACGGTAGCAGGCTAGCAGAGCAGCGGCACGGCCAATCACATGCGCCCCATGTGCGGTGCCAATCCTTCCTTCTTCCCCGCTCCTTCCTTCCCCTGGCCTTGCGGAGTGGCGACTGGTGGCGAGGCGATGCGCGGAGGCGCTCCAAGCGAAGCGTGCGTGCCTCCTGGCCATCGCGGCCGTCCATCCTCCCACACGTGTCGCTCCCACGCGGCCACCGTGCCAACCATATCACTCTCCCAGTCCCAGGTCCAGCAGCAGCACGCCGCCGCACGCCTCGCACGCGCGAGCGACCCTACTGCTCCTGGTCCTCCCTTCCTCCTCCCCTTGTTCCTGTTCCCTCTTCTTCCGCATCTCATCCACCCTCGGCGGCGCGAGATCCGGCCCGGATGCAGCAGGCCGGCCCGGCCGACGACGACGACGACGAGGAGATGGGGGTCAAAGAGGAGGAGGAAGACGAGGAGGAGGAGGACGACGGGTACTACATGGACCTCCGGAGCCCGGCCACGGCCGCGGCCGGCGTCGTGTCGACGCCCGGCGGCGGCAGGGTCGGAGGAGGGACCCCGAACCGGCGGCGCGCGCGCGAGGAGAAGGAGCGGACCAAGATGCGGGAGCGGCAGCGGCGCGCGATCACGGGGCGGATCCTGGCGGGCCTTCGCCAGCACGGCAACTACAGCTTGCGGGCGCGCGCCGACATCAACGAGGTGATCGCCGCGCTCGCCAGGGAGGCCGGTTGGGTCGTCCTCCCCGACGGCACCACCTTCCCCCTCTTCGTCCTCCTCCGCCGCCGTGCCTGCACAGGTTGCTCTCTCTCTCTCACTCACTCTGTCTGCTCTCCTTCCTTTCCTTCGAAGTCCGTCTGTCAGAGTATGTATCTCAATTGGGAAGAAAGGGAACGAACGGCCTGTCTGTCTGAAATGGCAGTGCAGCAGCTCAACTGGGAAGACAAGGGGAAGGACCGGCGAAAAAGAGTGAGCTCACAGCTCAGCTCAGTGTGTGAGTAGCTATATTCTGTACTTATGACGTCATTAATGGAACTCAAGTGGTTTCAAAAAAATGGATAAGTAAATAAATAAATAATTTCTGCAGAGGAATAGAATGGTCGATATAATTAAATAACGCAATTAATACTTTTGGTAATACCGACTACGGGAAAATCCTGGAATACGTATTGTGCCAAAATAACACAAGCAGAGAATAGTACAGTATTATTTTACGAGTATTATAATTAGCTGTACGTTTTTCTGGACCGTCCGTCCACCGCAATTCGTTTGCACGCAAAGGACACGGAAAAGGGGTAGTAGAACAGAGGAGGACAAGCAAGCAAAAGCGGCAGAGGCCGTCACCGCTCACGGTCACGGCTTTGATTGCTCCTCCCCTCCCCGTTCCCGCCTCCCGAGGTCGCGCTCCACCACCGGCCACCGCCTCCTCCTCTTCCCCTGGGGTCCTCCCAAATTCGGCGCCACCTGATCCGGATCAAATGCTGACGCGTGCTCCTCCTCCTTCTGTGTTCCTCCTCCAGCCCCGCCCCGTGATGGTCACCGCCACCCCGCTCGCGCTCCCCGGCCTCCGCGGCGCTCCCACTCCGCGGCATCGCGCCCGTTGCCGCGCGCCCCATCTCCCACCGCCCCGCGCCCGCGCCCGTTGCCGCGCGCCTCGTCTCGTCCCCCGCGCGCCGCCGCCGCGGGCCTCCCTACCCCGGCTGACGACGTCCCCGACGGGAACTCCTCGCACCTCCTCGCCGTCCCCGTCCCCGTGCCCATGGACCCCGCCGCCGCCGAAGGCGGCCCCATCGCCAAGCAGGTCAGGCGCCGCCTCCCGTTCGCTTTACGTCCGCTTGGCTTATCTGTCTCTCACTCTCGTCGGACTTTTCTGCCGCTGCATGCATGCGGTGCCCGTTGTGGCGCCGCGCCCGCCGGGCAGGACTTCGCCGGCACGCCCTTACGTGCCGGTCTACGTCATGCTTCCTGTGAGTAACCCATCTCTTCCATTTCCTTCGATTGGACCTGCGCGATCGTGTTTCGATATCCCGATCAGAAGCGTGTTTGTCGCAGCTTGGGGTGGTGAATGGCAACGGCGGATTGGTGGTGGACGCGGACGAGTTGGTGGGCCAGCTGCGGGTGCTTAAGGCATCTGGAGTGGATGGGGTCATGGTCGACTGCTGGTGGGGAACGTCGAGGCGCACAAGCCGCAGGAGTACAACTGGACTGGCTACAGGCGCCTCTTCCAGATGATCAGGGAACTCAAGCTCAAGTTGCAGGTAACATGGCTTAACATCTCAATGGAAACTCATGGATCTCTGGATTGTTAGTATGTTTCTTGATACAATCCTTCATCTGTTGGTTGAAAATTGCTCTACTCTAGTTCTTTTTTTTTTTCTCGACCGGGCCATTCACCGTTTTTCATTAAGAGGAGGCTCTACTCTAGTTCTGGTTTCATTACCTTTTCTGATGTGGCTTAAATGCATTTCTCACCAAATTTCTTAGGTTGTCATGTCATTTCATGAATGTGGTGGTAATGTTGAGATGATATATCCATTCCCTCCCACATTGGGTAATAGAGATTGGAAGGAGCAACCCGGATATCTACTTTACTGACAGGGCAGGAAGACGTAATACAGAGTGCTTGTCATGGGGAATTGATAAAGAAAGGGTTCTGCAAGGCAGAACAGCAGTGGAGGTACAGTCATTTCATTTTTTTCAGTGTATCATTTATTTTAAAAGAAAGGGTAAATAATTCGATCACCCACACACTCACACCCATAGGTTCACAAAATTAAGTATGCGCCTTTTTATTACAAATGCAACTGACTTGGAATGGACTAGTCACTAGGAACATTGCCTAACATCGAACTGCAGCCATTGCCCAAAGCTGAGCCTCCTCCTCAGCAAGTAGCAAGCCAGCAAAGTCACTAAACACACATTGATTCCTATGTTTCCAAAGTGTCCGAGCCCCTAGGATAATGAGGGAATTTACACCTCACTGCAATTGTCCACCAACCTTATCATTGCCTCCGTTCCACCAGTCCTCAAAAACAAGCATCATTCATCATAGGTGCTGGAGTTTGCAGCCCAAAGCGGACGCAGGAGTCATTTCACATTTTCACCGCATCCACACAGCTTATCATCCTATTTGCACTTGTCTCCTTGAGCAAGTACTTTTACTACTGCTCTGGACGATAACTGGAACCTGAGAAGTTGAGTGTTACTACTTGTCTAGTACTTTGATGTGTTTGTATGATGAGACTATTTTGTTATGCTACAACAATGTCTGTTCTCTACATTCAAACAATTTCAATTCATTTTTTGTTGGAAGTTGGAAGGTCAATTGTGTTTAATTGTTTCATTCCTATGTAACAAATTTAGGTATATTTTGATTTCATGAGAAGCTTCGAGTAGAATTGATGATGAGTATTTTGAGGATGGGATCATTTCAGAAATTGAGATTGGACTAGGGGCTTGTGGAGAGCTGCGATATCCATCTTATCCAGCAAAACATGGCTGGAAATACCCTGGCATTGGAGAATTTCAGGTAAAATCCTCACACTTTGTTCTTTGTACTACACTTGCTTAGTTGCATTATTTTCACTGTCTCAGGACTCAATGGCCTACCTATCAGTACATCATAGACAATTGCTAATGTATTTTGCTCCAGTGCTATGACAGGTACTTACAGAAAAGTTTGAGAAAGGCTGCAGAAGCACGAGGGCATACCATATGGGCAAGAGGGCCTGACAATGCTGGCCATTATAATTCTGAACCAAATCTCACTGGATTTTTTTTTTGTGATGGAGGAGATTATGATAGCTACTATGGCGGTTTTTCCTTGGCTGGTACTCCCAGGCGTTAGTGGATCATGCAGACCGTGTACTGATGTTAGCAAGGTTGGCTTTCGAGGGTTCAAACATTGCTGTTAAGGTCAGTTGTCTTTCTTATTTATTCAAAAGCAATTTCAGTATTTTTGAATTTTCATGGTTGATTTGTGGCATTTTTTCCTTGTTTTGGGAACTTGGTCCTATAAGTGTCAGAACAGCCTTATTCTTTATGATTTATATCCAAATCACACGAAATGATTGTATAGCACTAACCACTTCTGTGATATTAACAGGTCTCGGGGTGCACTGGTGGTACAAAACTGCCAGTCATGCTGCTGAATTGACTGCCGGATTTTACAATCCATGTAACCGTGATGGCTATGCTCCAATTGCTGCAGTACTAAAGAAATATGATGCTGCTTTGAACTTTACATGTGTTGAATTGCGCACTATGGACCAGCATGAGGTATACCCTGAGGCTTTTGCAGATCCAGAGGGGCCTAGTATGGCAGGTATGGATCCATTGTTCCGTTGCATGTTTTGCATTTCTTAGCAACAACTTCCTAGCTGATGTTTTTGTATTCTTTAGTGAGCAAAAACATGTTACTATTTGTTAGGTTTTATCTGAACGAGTAGTTGGCACTTAGGGCATGTGCAATGGTCGTCCCTTTTCCATCTTTACATTGGTAATTTTGTGAAAAACTCCTCTGCTCCACTTGGAGACGGACTCCCCGTCGCCTCGCTAGACAATGTCGCAGGCCTGTGCTCCGAGGCCCAATCGACGGGCAGAGCTCTGTTATACAACTGTGTCTTCTCTAGTCGACGCCACTGTCGAATCCCGTGTGGGGGCACTTGCTAGGCTGCAAGTTCAGGTTATCTGAATCGAACCTGAAACTGATAGATCGATCCTATCTGAACCGCTATCTGAATGCTATTAACTGCTATCTGGATGCTATTGTGAACTGGTATCTGAACAAACCTCTGATAGTGCGACGATTTCAGAAGTCTTGGGGTTTTGAATGAGAATAGTGCGATGATAGTGCTCTCACCTAATGTGCGTACAAAGCGACAACCTGATCCTACCTTCCAGCAGAGGTACTTCTTAGAAATTCGCTATGAAAGCTAAGCGAACAAACTCAAGCTAATCAAGCACATATGGCACCGCTATGGACATAAAGGAAATTAGACAAAATGTGTTGCACCTATATGTAATATAATTGTTATATTGATGGTTTAAAAATATTATAGTCTTGTTGCTCCTATTTATCCTTGATACATTTTCTATCAAATAGCCACATAAGCAGCCACAGCTAACCGGGCTGTAGGGCTCTAACCCCCCTACAAGCCAATAATCAATGTTAATTATTGTAGCAAAAAAAAAAAATCACCATTAAATCTTTTGGCAAATCAACATCTCCATTGTTTCAGCCCCCCTAAAATTATTTCAGGCTTTGTAATTGTTTATAGTTGATCCTAGCTACCAAACTTTAAACTTTAGAGACGGACTCGTGTCTATGGGTTGACCCGTCTTTTATACTTGTCTATATGATAGATTCAAGGCACTTAGAGGCGGGACACCCATCTGTGGGTTGTACATGCCATTAGTAGAAATCCATACTTTTTTTTCTATTGAATTTTGAACGGAAGATGATGTATTAGTGTTTATAAAATTGGGTGCATCGTTTTCAGGTGCTAAATGATGCGTGGGATGCTGGTATACAAGTGGCTAGTGAAAACGCTCTACCTTGCTATGATAGGGATGGATTCAACAAGATTTTGGAGAATGCCAAACCTCGGAATGACCCAGATGGACGGCATCTGTTTGGTTTCACATACCTAAGGCTTAGCAAAGTTCTGTTTGAGAGACCCAACTTTTTTTTGAATTTGAGCGCTTCGTCAAGAGAATGCATGGTAAAGATGTACTGGAGTAGTTTGATAGCTATCCACCCGTTTAGCCCCAGTTAATCCCATGTTGACCTTCTCGTGTTACATGTTTGCAGGTGAGGCGGTTCTTGATCTTCAAGTATAGATTGGTAGCATATTACATACACATATACGAGTGACTGATTGGTTCAGACCTTATGGCTTACATTTTTTTCTCTCCTTTTTCTTTGTTTTTTAGGCAGTAGTATCAGCTGATTTTTGAGCTGTTAATTATAGAACTCGCTGCTCAATTTGTAAAGCCTATTTGCATATACTGTAGTCTTCAAGAAGGAAGACCAGTGGTTTTAGTTGAGTCGCGGATAAACGGTGAATTCACATCCTTTTGTCGCCGGCGGCTCCACATGTGCCTTACATCTCAAGGCCATGGGGCGAGGCTATGCAGATTTGGGTGCGAAATCTGAAAACTGGCATTGTGCTCATCTCCATCCCCTCGAGTGTAAATATCCAAAATTTTAAGTTCAAGTAACTGCTTATACGCATGGAACAGAACGGGAACAAGTGTCTCGATCGTACTGTCTGGCGCGTAATGATGTTCAGAAATACAGATTGTGAATTTGGATCCTTACTTTTACATGTCAAGACCACCAGAAAAAGTATGCCAAAATTGACCTACGAGAACCTTGATTATTCCTTCACAAAACTTGTCTACGCTAATCAGCTCATATATCCATATGAGCCGCGCATTCAAGACAAAGAATTCTCTTCTATGAATAAATGACACTGAACAAAGAATCCTCTTCTATCAATGAATAAATGACACTGAACAGCCAATAACACAAAAGAAATGGGGGCTTCTGCTGGGAGAGGCAGCCGGCAGCACAGTTGCAAAAGACCAAATGAATTTACAACGGCCAAGGTGAGGCCGGGAGGCTGCACTCTTCAGAGAAGAACCGAGCTACGCAGCACGATATGGCCGTCCTCGTCTTTGTCGAACACCCGCTCGATCAGGTCGTTCCAGCTCATGCGCTGCTTGGACCCCGCCGGCGGGAAGCTCTCGCTCCTCTCTGGCTGGTGCCCGACATTGTCAAACGTACCGTACTGTGATGGTTCCCGGGCGTCTGGCACCCGACAGTGTGACAGCCCGGCGCAGAGCGGCCTTGTGCTCCTCAACGTGCTCCCTCTGCAGGGTTTCGTTCCGCTCCATCCGCTGCTCCGGCGGCACCACCAGCGTGTCCTCCTCAAGCATCAGCTGCACACCGACGGCGGAATCATGAAATAAGCACGAAAAAAAATCAAAGCAGGAAGCAGCTAACTTACACCCATTTGTATCTGCTTGGTGAACAAATCATCCTGTCTACCTTCATATGTTCAAGTTCAGCGAATCATTTCCAAACATGAACAATTCATATGAATCATTTCCAAACACGAACAATTCATACAAACAACAATTGCATCTAACCAATGTGTAACTGTATTTTGAATAATATTTTTCTTGTCTCCTTAGATGAGTTAGTTCTTCAAAACTTGTACTAACACTTCTAGTTTCTATAATGCCAAGAAATAGAATCTAAAACCTTGCTGCCCCATTCAAAAATTGTAACTGTTCTGGAACATTTTCTAAATACATACATTTTATTGTGTAGACATAATAATGTATATATAAGTATGTAGTGAAAACTATGTATTTAGAAAAACTAGAACAACTTATAAATCAAAATGGAGGGAGTCCATTCTAAATTCTAATACTCCCTCCATTCCATTTTATAAGTCGTTTGGAGACACAATCTCTAAATGACACTTTGACCATTCAATTTCTTTTATATTATATTGCTTACAAATCTAACCCTACCAAGTTTATATTGCCATAGTTAAAAACTGTTAGCCAAATCATTTGTAAAAGTTTTTAAAATTTGAATCTTGATGTGTGTGTGCCTTGTAAAGGAAAGGGAATAGACAGTTAAGAAAAAAAAAAACAGTGATATGCAAGGAGGTTCACTTTATTACCAAATCCTTCTGTGATGCTTCACCATTAACTGTAAACCCACACCAGCGGTGGATGTGTTCATAGAGTGACTAAGTATATAAGGCTATAAGCAACTCACATCCAAAGCCTTCTGGGCTTCCCTCTCAATCAAATAATGGCATGGTCCGCTGTGGCGTTGCAGGAAAAGAACTATGTGCTCAAATCTACCATCCACCGGCACAGCTGTTTTGACTACAGGTGGATATCTTCCACACCTGTGTATTTCAAAAGGAATTCAGTTTGTTTTCGGAAATATTGGACACATTCATTAGCAACACCCCTCTGACCAAGAAATGTAAAACAGCTGGCAAAATCAAGTTCAATATAGGTGTACACAGCAGTATCAGTATGGGTTTACAGTTAATGATGATAGTTGAACTACATATTGGCAAAATAAAGAGGTGATGGTTCTCTTAAACGATACTATCAAATATATTAAACAACTAGCATAACTTGTTCTCTATTTCTGACAATTGTGAGAACACATCCATAAAAACGCAACTAATAGATACTATACGCAACTAACAGATACTATGCATCCAGGCTGTATATCAGGGGCCACATGATGTTTTGCATTCTAGAATACCAGATGAGAAAAGGATACCTGCACATTCTTCTTTCCACTATGTGATAAATCCGGCCTGGTGCACAAAGCCTCCTTGGATCCTTTAGCAAAGCATCTTCGGGTATACATGTATCCCTCAAACATCTCAAACCTAGGAGGCATGGCAAGCTGTCCAAGAAGAGAAGATAGCTTAATGTCAAACTTGCTTGTGCCCAGTAAGCAAATGCACAACAACTGCAACATTGCTAGCAGAAATATAAATAAACTGAAAATTCAGCAATTAAGACAAGCCACCCTCGGCTATAATAAAATCTTCGGTACACAGCTCATTGGACTGACTTGAAAAGCACTAAGCACAGCTGTGATGTTCACAATTTGATAATATCATATATCCTGAAACAGATACACAGTTTCTGTTTCTGACAAGTGGGAGTAATTTGTTCATAAATAAATAGAGCAACTGGGATTATGCAAGAGGAAAGTTCGAGCCAGTAATGAAGCACATAACAATTTGCAAAACAAAACTTCTTCAGCACTAGATGACTAGACACAAAAAACATGTAAATCATTTGTTCGCAATCAAAGAAAAGAACAAAAAGATATATAATGTACCAGAGGAGGGATTTGAAAATGTCTTCAAGAGGGGTAGCTGTCCGGGGCAAGAAGTCGTCCTGCCATTGGGAGGGAAAGAAAGATGGAGAATGGTTGAAAGAAACCTACATAATAATTATTTTAAAAACTGAGTGAGTGAGGGTGACCTGAAGGACGATCGAGTTGATAACGTCGGCGTATCTGACGGCGAGGTTGAGCGACATGCACCTTGCCGGCGCCATGGCGTAGCAGCGCGTGCGGGTCCCTGTCGACGTTGCCAAGCTTGTCGAGGTTGAGCACGACGACCATGGTGAGCATGGCTGCGATGCCGGCGCCCAGCGAATGACCCGTGAAGGTGAGCGTGTAGTCGGGTACCTCTCGAGGAGTTCCCTGAGGAGGTCGCACTCGGCGTCGAGCACCCAGGCGGCGGCCCTGAGGAGGCCGTTGTGGACGTATCCGCCGTCGAAGCGTCGCTTGCCGAGGCGGTTGTCGAGTAGGAGCGCGTAATCGGACTCCTTGGCGAGGTTGAGCCCGCGGGCGCGAGGACGATGTCGGCGTGCGCGTGGTCGAGGTAGAGGAGGTAGGGCGTGACGCGGCCGCGGGTGTCGGCGTAGGTCCGGCGGCGGAGGACGCAGGCCGGGTCGACGCCGTAGCCGCCGGGCGGCGCGAAGAGGAGCGGCGCGCGGAGGGGAGAGGTCGGGCTCGTAGTTGGCCATGACGAGGCGGCACATGCGCGGCACGGGCTCGAAGTCGGCGGCGGAGGCGAGGCCCCAGGTGGCGCTGTCGACCTCGCCGCTGTGGAGGCAGCGCTTCCATGCCCAGCGCGCGCGCAGGCGAGGCAGTAGACGCACTCGAGCGGCGGCGGGCCGCAGGCCAGCGACATGGCCGGGGCACTGGGCGGCGGCGGCGGCGGCGGCGGCAATCAGTCATCCATCGGCCACCGAGGCGGTGGCGGCGGCAGGTTCTAGCTGGGAGGGAATTGCGTCGAACAATCGGCGTGCGGCGCGGATCGAATCGGGAGCCAAAGATTCCGGTACGGATGGTTTATGACGAATGTTCAAAGGGAAGGATATGGACTACGGAGATCAATCAACGATTCCACTCGTGATTTTTCCCTTCCTCTTCTAGTTTTGGTTTGTGAAGACCACGGG
>JADLZK010009861.1:0-139046 GCA_015847255.1 Hyparrhenia diplandra
AGAGAAAAGGATGTCTAATGATTTAGAAAGTGATTTATTTATGAGATCCACCTTACGGTATTATTGTAATGCGAGTAGCCATATGCATCTAACATTACTCAACGGGGATAAGTCACGCGAGGATAAAGATAAATAGGATAAAGATAAATACCCAAGTCTAAGATCATCATAAGCCACTAGTATCATACAAGCTATTAACATGTTATAGAAATAATAGAATGAATATTCCTAAGATACTCCTAATCATATATGTCAAATGAATACTACAATTAGTGCAATACATCTAGCTATCATGGCAAGGTTGGATTACTTCTACACATGGCAAGCATTACCAATAACAACCAAGGACGAAACTTGATCATTACCATAATAATAAACTCCACTAGTCCTACATTCGGAGGGTGGATTCCAAAGGACTCAACAGGACTGTCACTCCCGCGATCTACCACACGGCTCGGAATGTAGGGTGCAATTGCAGATAAACGTTGTATAAACACCACGTTTACACATTGCTTATCACCCACATAGTGATCATCTATATGGATGCTATACAATTCCATGCATAAAATATAAAGCAATCTTACTAAACTAAATATATAATCATAGCAAGCATAAACACATATCAATAAGAATATAATAATTATAAAGATCAAAGCCATAACAATTGTATTTTAAATATAAGAGTACTTACGGATCGAATACAAGAGAGAAGTCTCAAGAACGATGATCCTTGCTACTTCTTGACTATCGGGAACTTAAGATGAACTTGATCTTCAACTAGAACTAGCTAGATAGCTAATTACTTTTAGTATGAACTAGGGCTTAGGTCTAGACTTGGCTGGACTAGATGGGTATGAGTTGATGAATGAGTATGATAATGAAATTGTTCTCACCCGGAATTAAATTTGGTCTTCTTATATAGTACTTGGCGATGAACGTCAACCCTTGGATCAAACCGACCTTCAACAACGGTGTAGATACAACCTCAAAGTCGGTAGTAAACCGACCTAGAAAGGAGAAATTTGGATGGCCCCACCCGGTGGCCGGCCTATGTGGCATCGGCGCCGCCCAGGGTGGCTTGCCACCTCGGCATCCCGTCTTTTCTCGGTGTCCTCTGGTATCTTTTAGAATGTTTTAGTCCACTTTTTGGGTTGAGTTACTTCACGGTTAAGTCTTGTCTTCATATGTCTTGTATATTCGGAACTTTCTCCATTCTTCTCTCGCTATTATCTATCAAGTCCCCGGAAAGTCACAGTATACCGAACTCATGGAATTATGTTAGTTAGACCCCTAGACTTATGTTTGGTCTTTAACTTGAGCCCTTATTTCATGTTATTTAACTTATAATATTATGCTATAACAGGTGTCAACAAGCTCCCCCAAGCTTACCTCTTGCTAGTCTCTTAGCAAGACTCATGATATTATTTTAAACTACTTACTTGGATCAGGAGTTGCTGCAACGCTATCACACCTTTAAAGTACACATGCTTTCAAACAAAATTTCTCTCCAGAATAGATGAACTTTTTAAAACTTCAACTTACCCAATTACCTTTTTACCTTTTGGGGCTTATATCTTTTCTTCAATCTTGGGTAATTGAAAGATAGAACAGTCAAGTCGAACACTAAATCTCAAACTCTTTTGATCAACTGTCCTTCTGGAGTTTTTGCTGGTTTTTAAATAAAACTCAAAGTTCCTCAGTATGACTTTCTCTCTAATCTCTCATTTGTGGTATTTGTGGATCCTCTCTAAGGCAATAAGGTAGTGTTGCCTTTCTTTTATAATATGTAGTATTTTTGGCTAAGGCAATAGCACACTATGCCTTCTTCTCTCTCACCCTATATCTAAGGCTTTGTATGTGGAGTTCATAGGTGGGAGAAGATTAAATCTACTTACTAAACATATATTGTAAATTCAAGCAATGGATCCAAAGTTACAAGTCACACTGATCAAGTGGTGCATGTGTAAAGTGGATAGAATATAGAGAACATAGTAAGGTGTATAGTGAAGTGAATAGAATAGATGAGGGGAAATCTTACTTTTGCTCCTTGAGGAATCTTCTCTCTTTTGAAACTTTATAGAGAACCTGGGTTGTATCTTTTTCTTTCTTTATTTTTCTTTTATTAGAGAGGTGGGCTCTACTCACCCTAGACTTTTGTCTTTTATTTCCTCTCTTTAAAGATGTGGGTTCTACTCACCCTCGGACACTTGTCCATTTTTCATCTTTATTATTTTCTTTTTCTTAGGGAGGTAGGCTCTACTCGCCCGTAGGACTTTTGTCCATTTTTCATCTCCCTTTTTCTTTTTCTCTCTTCTTTTTTTTTTTTAATCTACAACCCAGATCTCTTTTGCAATAACTTTTTGAGAGATAAAAATGTAATGGAGCTTTTGTAAGATATTGGCTAGCAATGAATGAGTGAATGGGTATAGTGAGTATTTTTGGTTGCTCTCTCCTAGGATAGGAGTAGAACATTTTTGCTGGCTAGAGTGAAATGATAGTGGTATATATATGGTGGATGGATGCGTACTTCCAGGATGGAAATAGCATATGTGTATGGAGTCGAGTGGAGTGGAATGAGTGGAGTGTACATGATCAGCATGACAAGTTTCTAAGGGTCGACAAAGATTGAATAAACTCATTGCAAAGCAAGCAGCCTATATATATTTATCAAAGGTTTTCCTATTCTAAAGAGCATGTATATATGGCTGTGGTAGGAGGTTCACACTCTTGTCACACAGGAACTTATCATGTGCATTTTCAATTTTCAAAATATAAATCTCCAGAAATCTAGTGTCATTAGGAGTAAGATCAAATAGCATTTCGGACTATCATATATCATATCCGTCAATTACCTAGACTTTTAGAGCAAGCATTTGCAACCCATAGGTTTCAGGTTTAGAGTAAATATCAAAGTAATTTTGCAAATGGAGCTCAAGAGAAATTAAGCTTGAAAGCTAGGTACTAGAAAAGTATAATAACGGAGCAACTATTCATCATCTCCATGTTGGCAGATTTTGGGGTTCCTTTTAGTTGAGCAAAGTAAACTTAGTGAACACTCTCTCTTGATCCTTTTATTCACACTCTAACAAAAGACTTTTTAAACTATTAGACTCTTAACAAACTTTCTAACAAACAAAATATTTAACTAATAATAATAATATAAATAGTATAGATAGATAGTAAGATACTTATCCGGATAACTAGGGGTTGCATTCCCCAAGCTAGATTGGAGTGTAATCTTCAATGATGTAGAAGTTGAGGTAGTTGGCAACAAAGGATGGCGCCTAACATATCTCTTCTCCTCTTGAAATCTGCTGATCTCAAATAGACAACAAAGCTAGTGGAACTTGATTAAGCATTAGGGGTTAGCCACTTTGCTTTAGGTTGCCTGGGAAATATTTTTTAGATTTTTATTATTTTTTCAAATAATTTTTTATTTTATTTTTATATGTAAGAAAACATAAAGTATAACTTGTGCATAAATCCTTTACCTTTTATTTTATTTTTTTATGCCACCACAAACAAATAGCCTAAAGGTGTTTAAGCCTCGGGGATATTAGCATGGGGCTTAAAGGTTTTCACAAAACAAAGCTCAAAATATTTTTGTTGTTTTCAAATGCAGATATAAGATACTAAAAAGATAAATAAGATAGAAAGAATATATATGCAATGCGGGGATTTTAAATATGGATAACTTCTCGACTTACCTTTCGGCGAGGATTCGGTGTTTAAAGTCCTCCGAACAGGACTTCAAGTTACGCTCTTTACTCCCATGGTATATCAGTTGTCACAATCGGTAGCACTGATGATTCTATTGTCTCTTCTGATGATGTTCTGGGAGATGTCTTCTTCTTCCTCCATCTTTTGGATGATGTACTCTTCTTTGGAGTAGTTGATTCTTCTTTCTCCATGGATGTATTAGGTGTAAGGAATTTTACCATTTTTATCTTTTAATTCTTTTTTGAGCTTCTCTTAACAAGGAGAAAACTTGTTGGTCTCTGTTCCACCAATACTCATTGCGTGCTTTTTTCATATTCTTCCCATGATTCTCCTAATTCTTGAGAGAATTCTTGACGAGACAAACTGTCTTTACGGTGAAAGTCGAGCAAGTTTTTTCTTGATGTATGCAAAGTCTTCCTTTATTTCTTTATCCAATTTCTTCATGGCTTCTTTGTGTCCCTTAAGATGATGTCCTAATATTGAATCTGTTGGTATCATTGTGCCATCTTCTGGATTCTTGATCCATCATCTATTATGGCGGCGACGAGCTGACCTGTTCTTCCCCCTGGGATTTGTATACTCATTATAACTATTAAAGTAAACACGCGTACCTTCTCTTTAGGAAATTGGAAATGAATCTCCTGTATGGATGTAGATGATTGCACGACTAGTGTTGAGGAACGGTCTCCCAAGCACTAGTGGAGGATCTTCTTCTTTCCCCATGTCCATGACTACAAAGTCAGTGAGAACATAGTGGTCCATAATCTTGACTGGTACGTTTTTGGCAATTCCTTCAGGAACTCTATAAGATTGGTGCGCCATCCGTAGCTGCACATATGTTGGTTGCAACGGCAATTTTCCAAATAATAATTCATATGTAACCTTTGCCATTAGATTAATTCCGGATCCCGTATCACAATATGTATTATAGAAATTCCATCGATTAATAGAGCAATGAATAGTAGGGGTACTGGATCATCTTGCTGATGAAGCATTGGAGATGGAAGTAAATGGTCATTATAGGATGTTGTTTTATTTACTACCATTACCTTTGTAGGCTGTACCGTCTTGTTCTTGTTTTTTGATTTCGATTCCTCCTTACGTCGCTCTGGTTAAAACTTTCTATCTTCGGTTCTAGAACATAATGATTGGTATTTTGGGAATAAGTAAGAGAGGTGTGTACCTAGTTCTTGAAAGTAAATTTCTCCCTTTCCCTTTGATGTTGAAAACAATCTTCGCGACTGCTCGCGTAGATGACAGCTTTGGCTGAGCATAAGAATGGTCTACCAAGTATAATTGTTGCTCTTTCATTTCTTCCGGTGTCTACCAACGCAAAGTCTACTAGCACATATGAGCCTCTTGATTCCCACACACACGTCTTCAAGGATCCCTCGGGATAATGAGAATGATTGATCACGCAAGCCGCAAGCACATATTCGTTTTTTCAAAGTGGTTCATTTGTAAATCTTTTCATAAATTACCTTGGGTAGTATGTTGACGCTTGAGCCGAAATCACATAGAGCATTATCGAATGTGTGTTGTCCAATCTTGATTGTAATGACTGGCCTCCCTGGATCTTCCTTTTTAGGTGGCATCGAGTCATCCAACCAACAGCTTCCTGAGGTCTCTCTATAGTAACGACCTGCATTATAAATATCGACAAGGTTTGCAGTTTCTAATTCTTCCGGCTGCCCCGGAATCTTTCCTGGTGTGGTTAGTGGAACAGTATAATCGAGAAATTTGAGATTCTATCATCTTATTAAAGTCTGTCTTTGATTCTTTATAGCTGAAGAAAAGCTTTCTAAACGAGTATTGATAAGTTCAAGAGCTTTATCATTAGTTGCTATCTTTCTTGACAGATTCTCCATGGTTTTACCTTGGTTAACAACAAGATCTCTCAAAGAAGGTTGATAAGTATTAAAATTGTTACCTGGATTATTACCTTGGTAGTTTCCTTGATAGTTGCTTTGATAGTTGGGCCTCTGTTGGTTCCAACCTTGATTCTGTTGAGGACGAAAATTATTGTTGTTATTGATGAAATTAATGTCCTCCAGGATCTCTGGGCAATTCCTGCCAGTGTGGCCTAAGTTTCCACATTCTTCACATGTCATGTATGAGTCTTGAATTTGCATAACTGCCTTTGGTTGAGGATCTCTATCCTCTAGCTTCTTCATTATAAGGTCCATTTTAGCAGATAGCATGTCTACCTCTTTTAGCTGGTGCATTCCTCTTTTGCGAGTTTGACGCTCTTCACTCCAACCTTGGTTGGAAGCCATCTTCTCCACAAGTTTTGTGGCACGAGTTAATGTAAGTGATAAGAAAGCACCACCAACCGCAAAGATCCATAGTTTCACGAGCACGGGAACAAGCCCATGATAGAAAGTCCGCATGAACCACCACTTTTCCATCCCATGGTGTGGACATTCTCGAAATGTATTCTTGAAAACGCCCCCACGCTTCCGGGACCGATTCATCATCTTTTGTTGTTGAAAATTTGATATCTTCCCTCTTAAGGCATTTGTCTTGCCTACGGGAAAGAACTTAGCAAGAAAGGTCGTGGAACAAATATCCCATGTTGTATTCTTATCTTTTGTAGCATAAAACCATTGCTTAGCTCTTCCCAAAAGTGAGAATGGAAAGAGACGAGCAAGATTGCATCTTCAAATACGTCCTTCATAGTAAATGTGCCGCAAATCTCCGTGAAGTGTTGGAGATGAGCATTAGCATCTTCATGTGCCTTTCCACAAAATTGACTTGCTTGTACCATATTGATGAGCCCTGGCTTAAGCTCAAAGCCTTTGTCTCCAACCTCTACCTTCGGACCAACGAGAATGTTGTCCGTGGTAGGAGCTGAGAACTCACGAAGTGTTTTGGTTGCCATAGCTTCAAATTCAGATGTCAAGTCTCTAGTAACTTGATTAACTTTCGATTCAAGAGGTCTTGGATTCTCGGGCGATGATGATGATGATGATGATGTAGGTCTTTGGAGTTTGTCCGAAGTTTTGCTCTTGCCTCGCCTCGATTAATTTTTCGGGATCTTCAATAAAATTTTTCGAAGGTTCCAATTCATACATATATTTTTTCCCCGCATAAGATAAAAACAAAATAGAGAACAGGGGGTGAACCCGTTTGAGTATGTGATAATGGGTTCTCAATGCATTAGGTAGTGTAAGGGATCTCTCTGGTTTCCTTATATGATGTGTTTATAGGATTTTTTGGCTAGCACCCTTTCTAACTAGTAAAGTCAGAAACAATACCAACTTAATAGGAATAACACTGTCTAAGTTTTGGCTAATACCCTTCCAAACTAGAGAAAGCTGGAAAGAAGCACTAGAAAAACTTTTGAAGTTTTGAAAACATCTTTTCAAAATTGAAAGATTGACTATGCTCTCCCAAACTAGGAAAGTTTTGAAAAACAAAGTCAAGAAAAATTATTTTTCTAAATAGACTACGCCTTCCGAACAAGAACGGCCGAAAAATGCTTGTTGATATTTCTTACACGATCCCAATTAGGAAGGCGAGAAAAGAAATATATATGGGATATCTATCTAATCATGTTAGCTTGGATATGGGATTAACCTCATGATCCAACAAAGCGGAGTTAGGCGGTGTTAGTAGTGGGATGTAAACTTAGCATCATTATCCATAGTGGAGTTAATCTCACCAGGATATGTACTCAAGGTATACCACTCATTTCTAGGCATTACCTATACACTAGTCTGTCACCCTAGCAATAACGCTCAAAGAAATGCGGGGCATGGTATTCTTGATTGGCCTTGATAAAAGAATGAACATGATATCTACAAGCGTTTACGATAGAAATACCAATTGTAGCACTTCACGGGAGTAATCCGGGTATCGTATTTATATTTTACCACGGGAAGGAAGTCTATGGAAAGTAGAGAGAAAAGGATGTCTAATGATTTATGAAGTGATTTATTTATGAGATCCACCTTAAAGTATTGTAATGCGTGAGTAGCCATATGCATCTAACATTACTCAACAGGATAAGTCACAGGATAAAGATAAATATATAATTGATAAATACCCAAGTCTAAGATCATCATAAGCCACTAGTATCATACGAGCTATTAACATGTTATAGAAATAATAGAATGAATATTCCTAAGATACTCCTAATCATATATGTCAAATGAATACTACAATTAGTGCAATACATCTAGCTATCATGGCAAGGTTGGATTACTTCTACACATGGCAAGCATTACCAATAACAACCAAGGACTAAACTTGATCATTACCGTAATAATAAACTCGACTAGTCCTACATTCGGAGGGTGGATTCCAAAGGACTCAACAGGATTTGTCACTCCCGCGATCTACCACACGGCCGGAATGTAGGGTGCAATTGCAGATAAACGTTGTATAAACACCACGTTTACACATTGCTTATCACCCACATAGTGATCATCTATATGGATGCTATACAATTCCATGCATAAAATATAAAGCAATCTTACTAAACTAAATATATAATCATAGCAAGCATAAACACATATCAATAAGAATATAATAATTATAAAGATCAAAGCCATAACAATTGTATTCTAAATATAAGAGTACTTACGGATCGAATACAAGAGAGAAGTCTCAAGAACGATGATCCTTGCTACTTCTTGACTATCGGAACTCAAGATGAACTTGATCTTCAACTAGAACTAGCTAGATAGCTAATTACTTCTAGTATGAACTAGGGCTTAGGTCTAGACTTGGCTGGACTAGATGGGTATGAGTTGATGAATGAGTATGATAATTAAATTGTTCTCGCCCGGGGGTCAGCTGGTCTTCTTATATAGTACTTGGCGATGAACGTCAACCCTTGGATCAAACCGACCTTCAACAATGGTGTAGATACAACCTCAAAGTCGGTAGTAAACCGACCTAGAAAGGAGAGGCTGACTGGATGGCCCCACCTGGTGGCCGGCCTATGTGGCATCGGGCGGCCACCGGGGTGGCTTGCCACCTCAAAGCATCCCGATCTTTTGGTGTCCTCCGGTATCTTCTAGAATGTTTTAGTCCACTTTTCGGGTTGAGTTACTTCACGGTTAAGTCTTGTCTTCATATGTCTTGTATATTCCGGAACTTTCTCCATTCTTCTCTGCTATTATCTATCAAGTCCCTGGAAAGTCACAGAATACCAGAACTCGTAGAATTATGTTAGTTAGACCCCTAGACTTATGTTTAGTCTTTAACTTGAGCCCTTATTTCATGTTATTTAACTTATAATATTATGCTATAACAGGTGTCAACAAGGATCCACCTTGTGAGGCAATCAAGCAATTGGCTATAGGTGACATAAGACCTTAAGAAGATCAAGCTAATGGAGAGGAGGATCCACCAGTTGTTGCTGCACAAGATTCCGCTGACGTACTCGATGACCAAGTGCAGCGCACGCCTGCTGGAAGTGTCCAGCGCGGCAGTGCCGCACCAACGCGCGGCAATGCCGCGCCACCTACCTCAGCAGCGACCACCTACACCATCCGTGGCCGGCTCGATGACGGGTACTGCGACAAGTTAGGAACGGGCGTAGAGATCGATCTATGCCTACGTACAAGACACGCCGACCAGCAAGAGGTCCACGTACGCCAAGCCAGGCCAACGTCAAGCAAGCAACGTACTATGGCCAAGGCGTACATCTACTCCGCCGACGTCTTATGGCCAATGGATACATGACAATGCAGCGCCATGCATGCCCATGGATTCATCTACTCTGGCAATAGCTGATCAGCGACATCTTTGATCCACATCTCGGAAGTTAAGTCAAATTCCCGTATTTTATTTTTTCAATCTAATCTCCCAAAGATATCTGGATGTCTACAGATTATTTGTGGCAGTTACGATCACAAACCTGCATCGGCGACAACGGCCATCAGCCACGACGAAGGCCAAAGCCAGGACATCAAGACCAACTACATGCCGAGCTTATGGCGTACGTGCGAGCGTGCCACGTTGAGCCCTCAAGCGAGCAGCCTTGAGCCCTCGGCAGTGCCGCCCGGGAGAGTCGCGTCGAGAACTCGAGGGCGCCGCCGAGCAAGCTGCGTCGAGTAATTGAGCGCCGCCAAGCGGCGCCCCGGCAATTGAGAGGCGCCGCCCGGCGAAGCTGCGTCAGCGTTACCCGGCGGCGTCACCGGCGATCGGCGCGCCACCGTGCGAATCGCGTCGAGCCCTCGAGCGCCGCTGAGCGAGCCACGTTGAGCCATCGCAAGCAGCGTCGCCACCAGAGCGATCACGTCCCCTGGGCTGGCCGGACACCAACTCCGTCAACCCGCCGACTACTCCATCGTCGACAAACAAGCTAAGTCACGCTTTAAATTTTTTTTTTTCATAAATATTCGTCCATCTTCGCATATCTTCATATGTTCTTCGCTTTACAAGTAATCATCGCTTTATAAGTAATCAGCCATACGTTTTTGTCTCCCCAAGTACCTCTAGAGTTGACCCCTTTGCACGCGTGCACGTCGGCACAGCTCCCTGCGTCACGGGTGGTCGGAATGGTCTCTCCGGGTCGGATAAGTGTTCGGGCGCGTGCACAGGCCACGGTGCCTCACCACCGGATAACTGGTCGGGAGGGCTGGAGTGCTTCGCGGCGGAACTAAACTACATGCGCTAAGTGCTTGTAAATGCTCTACACATGCTTCTTCGAAAACCATGACGACTAAGTCATCGGGCTACAACTCAACGCTTTTGTCACACAACTCTCTAGAGCCGCCCCGTCTCCGACTAATCCAACGCGTGCATGCGTAAATCAGTCCCCTGCGTATTTGATAGTTGTTGGGAGCTCCTTTATGCGGTTGAACAACCCGGACTCGTGTCAATCACGCAGTGGTTATACCGCCCACAAAGGCTAGATTGACGCTAAACGACACTCCAAAAAAAAGAGCTAAAAAATCTACACCAAGAAGACGCATCTCTATGTATAAGCTTCTTCACCTCCGACCGGAGGTCGAATATTTATTTTGTACATCATGTACTACAGCTCTTCATATTTATTTTTCAGGAACAAGGCTCAACGAGCTCACGCTTTATGCTCGGGGACTCGCCTCCGACCTAGCACGGGACTGCAGCTCTGACTATCAAAAACTGCTGCCTCCGACTACTCATCTCCTTTTTTGCAGGCCATCATGAGAATTTTTTTCGTGGCCAGGACAAATACAGCAGCAAGGGAACGACCCACAGGGCCATGCAAGCAACCTCACCATATACGTCCATGCAAGACAACTACTACCACACTGTTATCGTGGACTTCATCAAGCAAGACGTCGAGCAAGCTACATCGAGCAAGCTATATCAAGCCATATACGGGATTGAGCTGCTCGACGCTCGGGGACTGCGCCTCCGACCTCGCCGACCGCTCGGGGACTACGCCTTCGACCTCGCTATGCTCGGGGACTGCGTTACCGACCATTCCCACTGCTCGAAGTCCGCTCGGAATACGACTCATCGTCCTGCCCGTGGCCTTGCGCTGCGCGTACGAAGTAACCCATGAGGCAGAAACAAGGGCGACGACAAGATCCGATCGGTATGGAGTCACACTGCATGGTAACATGCACGATGCTGTGGTCTCTGAAGCCTCAAGAGCGGTTGGGCAACCGACAAGCGTCGACAAGCAATCCACTCGATCGTATACCATGCAAGCTAATCACGCGTACGAGTGTATATGCATATATACATCACGCATGCATGGTCAACACTTCCGAACATGACTCCACTCTCGTGGATTCAACAAGCTAAGTCGTACTTCTATTTTTTGCCAATTAAATATGGCCAGCAGCTTATGCATATCCTCGTGCATCTCTAGCTATCTATTTTTCTGCACGACGATTATTGTTGGCAGGAAACCGCGACAGCCTTCGCCATGATGCAGCGACCAGCATCTTCGACTCATACGAAGTACGACTCCGTCCGATGCGCGATGAGGACTCCACGCGCCTGTTCTCCGACCTCGCCGACTGCTCGGGGACTGCGACTTCGACCTCGCCGCGCTCGGGGACTCATCTCCGGCCATGCTGACGTCTGTTCGGTGTGCCATAAAGTTACTCCATGCTGTTCGGATCAGGGTGCTGATCTTGGGCAGCGATCGGGGCTTGACCAATACACTTCGGGCATATTTTCTTGACCCTGCTACAAGACTTCTACGGCGTCTTCCGGGGGCTCGGGGACTACATGGATACATGTCATCTAAGACGACATTTATTCTCTTTTTCACTACATGGATACATGTATGCGTGGTGAAAACTTTTTCTTCTCTGGAGCACCCAACATCCTGCAAGCGAACCTCAAGACAACTCCATGGTGGTATGAGCAACAGCTACATCGTCGGACATCATTGGTGTTACTCTACACTAGTCGGAATCGCCATGCGGCGTTGATCCACACCAAACGGAGGTCTACAAATGGAGCGTGTTCGGGGACTAGTGGGGATATGGACCCCCTATACCCTCATGGCTCTACATGGGCCGCACCATCCAAGGAGGCCGGCCAAGACGTGCACATACACACGACTAAGATATTATACCACATTGCTTACCAAAGCATGTAACCTTGTCTACCGGACTATATAAGGTGGGCAGAGATCCCCTCAATCTCAACTCAGATCGAATCCTAGATTAGATCACCCGATCTATCTTGTAACGTTCATACTCAATCAATACAATCTAAGCAGGACGTAGGTTTTACGCCATCAAGGCGGCCCGAACAAGGTAAAACCCGTGTGTTTTTGTCCTTCGCCGCTCGCTTAACGTCTTGTTAGTCGCCTAGCGCACCTCTACCGCTCAATCTAATGCTGGGCATACCCCTGCTAGACTATCGCCGATAAACCGACGACAATGAATGCCTTAAGGAATTCTTGCTCAATCAAGGCTTTGAAATAGGCAAAGCTGATCCTACTCTCTTCACTCATAAAGTTAGCAATGATATCTTTGTATGCCAAATATATGTCGATGACATAATATTTGATAGCACTAACAATATGTATGTTGAGCAATTTAGTAGGACAATGACCAAGAGATTTGAGATGTCCATGATGGGTGAGCTAAAGTACTTCCTCGGGTTTCAAGTCAAGCAAATGGAGGAAGGGACATTCATTTGCCAAACAAAGTACACCCATGACATGCTAAAGAAGTTTGATATGGCTAAGGCAAAGCCAATCAAAACTCCAATGCCAAGCAATGGACATCTTGATCTTGATGAGGAGGGTCCAGCCGTGGACATGAAGATATATCGCTCCATGATTGGATCTTTGCTTTACCTTTGTGCATCTAGGCCGGACATAATGCTTAGTGTGTGTATGTGTGCTCGTTTTCAAGCCAATCCAAAGGAATGTCACAATGTGGCTGTTAAGAGAATCTTGAGATACTTAGTTCTCACTCCTAACCTTGGCTTGTGGTATCCCAAGGGTTTCAAGTTCAATCTATTTGGCTATTCAGATTCTGACTATGCCGGTTGCAAAGTAGATCGAAAAAGCACTTCGGGGACATGTCAATTCCTTGGATGGTCCTTAGTGTCTTGGAGCTCTAAGAAGCAAAATTGTGTAGCCCTTTTTCACCGCCGAGGCCGAGTATGTTGCGCCCGGTGCATCTTTGTGCTCAACTACTTTGGATGAAGCGGACCTTAAAGGATTACGGATGTCATTTCATAAAGATACCTCTTCTTTGTGACAACGAGAGTGCCATCAAACTTCATAAATAACCCGGTAGCACACTCTAGAACAAAACACATAGACATCCGTCATCACTTCTTGAGAGACCACGAACTCAAAGGAGATATCGCAATTCGCCATGTGAGCACCGAAAAGCAACTAGCCGATATCTTCACCAAGCCTCTCGATGAGTCAAGGTTTTGTGCTTTGCGTAGTGAGCTAAACATTCTCGATTCTCGTAACTTGGTTTGAATTCCAAAGACACATGCGGTTTGTTTGAGACACTAGATCGACATATAAAAAAGTTTTTGAAATCTTTCATATTGTGTTTCAAAAGGATTTCAAATTCTAATCCGAAATTCAATGCCATTGTTCGTATTGATGATCCGTTTCTCGGCAATGAATTTTGGTGTCTCGTGATTAAGTTTGAGGAGAAATAAGTCGAAAGTGGCAATATATATGCAAGACAACCGACCGGGAGCGGTGCCGCGCGTCGCACGGCATAGTGCCACAAGCACGGAAGTGAAAGTGCCGCGCCGTCGTCTTGCATTGCCGCACTTAGGTTCGCGCCCGGTCGGTCGAACCGGTACCGGGCCAAAAAGAAGTTCTTCTTTCCTTTTCTACCCCCGGCTCGCCCGGTCTTCTTTCCTTCTCCTCGGCTCGACTCCTCCCTTGCGCTCTCTACGTCTCTAGCGCGAAGGGACGGGCCGCCGCCGCTCGCCCCGCCGCCCCACGCCGCCGCCCAGGCTGCCGCGCGCCCGCTTGCCGCGCGCCGCCGCCCGTCGATCTCTGCTCGTCACCGGCCGGCCCTACTCCCTTTCCCGAGCGGTTTCTTCTCTCTTCTCCTCACTCCATGAGATAAGGTAAACCTAACCCTAGCCGTGAAGTTCTTGCCCGATCTATGCATTGAGTTGATTTTAGCCATGGATTTCTACTCCTAGATGGTTAATGGATCGTAGGGAAGTACTCTTGATAGTTGGAATTGCTCGATTTGACAAAATCATCACATGCATGATTTAAGGGGAGGGTGTGGCCTTACCATCCCCAAATAGAACCTTACTGTTCTTAGCTGGTTCAAACAGCAAATATTCCCCAAATCATTCATGAGATGGTGTTGATAAATTTAGAAATTCCGGGAATCGAAAGTGTCACTCTTCGGTTCAAATTAATTAAAGAAACTAGAATCCATGCCTAAGGTTGACTCTCAGATTAAAATTGTGAATTTGTATCTAAAATTGTGATAGTCAAGTGATTTGTCTTTGAATGAATACATTAGAAAGTTTATTAAAATGAATTCTGATGACATTTGAGCAAGGGGGCGGCGGTGTGCGCGTGCTTCACACGGCGGTGCCATGCTAGCACGGCAGTGCCGTGCCTCCTGCGCGGCGGTGCCGCGTGGCCCAGGCTCTAATCCTCGACGACTTGCTCAAAATAATCAAAATTTATTCTTCTAACCTTTCTCTTTGCATAGATTTGGCCATTTTACTTCCTATTCATGACAGTTTCTAATCAAACTCTAAATCTTGCATAGATGGACCCTAGTGGTGATCCCCATGGCAAGAGGAAGATGAGGGTCAAGGTGGTTGAAAAGAGAGGCCGTGGAAGAAAGAACATGAGCAAAGGGGCAAGTGGCAAAGAAGCGGTGGGTCACCGACTCACTCGAGGAGCGGCGAAGAAGCGAGTATGGGTACACCATTGTGCCCGATGGTGACCAAGGCACCCCCGAGCATCTTTCTATGTTTGACAACACCTACATGCAAAGCAGTTGAAGGTGTCATTGAGATGGCAGCCCCGCAAATACTCAAAGATATCCCGGTTTGTGAGCTACCTCGGGAAGCGAGAGGGAGGTAGCAGATGCTAGAGCCTACAATGTCTACACCGATGAGCGCATGTAAGGTATTGATGAGAGGTTTTGGGTGGCTTTTCACTCAAACTTCTATCCGACCGTCCTCTTCCACTCATCCAAGAGCAAGATCACCACCATGCACTACATAGACTTTGAGAGGATGGCAGAAAAGGAGGAGGATGCCTTCAATGAGGCAATTGAGGCTTGTGACAGGTTTGAGCCGATTGGACATCATGGCATTCAAGCATGATTGGAATGAGGAGATCCCGAGTCGGGGTTTCATGCTACTTATTGGGGACAGCAAGGCGATACTATCCTTTGGATGACCGACGGGAGACACTACGGGATTGACTTTGTCACCTTCTCGCCGGATTCGGGGTTTGGGGCTGATCACAGACAATTCACGGACATTCATGAGATTGATCCTGTTGACATCAAGGTGATCAAGGACCTGGCCGGACAAAGCCAAGGAAAGCCGATGGCAAGAGGAAGGGTCTCGAAGGACTTTTTCTATGTGATGAACAATCTTTGCGGGTGCACTATTGATCCTAAGGATGGGGCAGCCTCGGACATCAATGGCTATGCTAGGAACCTTTTTGCCCACTTCAGAAATGATGAGACATTCAATGTGGGAAAGTTCATTCGGAGGCAGCTAGCTAATGCCATGGATGATGCCAGGAGGAACCTGCCATATACTCCTTACCTCATGTTTATGATTGAGAGGGTCACAGGGAATATCTATCCCAAGGATTTGTTTCCATACGAGTCTACAACATTGAGAAGACCCATGGTTTGGAGGGAGGGAAGACTAGTGGCGGATCTACTGGCTGGAGGCACCTCGGTTGCGAGAGAGGACTTGGAGCAGCCCTCTAGCTCTAGGCAGAGGAGGCACAGTGGCTCTCGATCCAAGGTGAAGAAGTGGATCAAGGCCATCTTTGGGCATTGCGTATATGCTTCACAGCAGACTTATGAGATGCGCAGGGAGGTGAGGCAGGCTTTCAAGAGTGTTAGGGAGAAGCAAGGACTCCCAGTTCCTCCTTCTATCCCTAGACCACCTCAGTATGACCTCCCAGAGTTGTCAGCTACCAGCTGCTCAGACCAGGACTTGTCAGACTTGCTTGGTTCGCTCTCTCAGCAGATTCCAGCTCGACGCTCCACTCGTCGCTCCGCGCAGACTAGTGCTGTCATTTCAGAGGAGGAGGACGAGGACACCGCTTCCAGTCGTCAGGATGAGTCCAGTGAGGAGTGACTCCGCTTCTTTTCTTCTCTTTTCTATGATCTTTTTGGTGCTTGACGCCAAAGGGGGAGAAAATTAGAAGAAATGAGGGGGGTCAAACTTTTTGACGCCCTGGAGATGGTTTGAGGATGTTGCAGCAGCCGTGCTTCAGAGTTTAGATCCTTTGAGAGTAGCTTGTTAGGTGTGAGTTCGAGAGAAACTCTATTTTATGTAATAATGCCACCTATGACTTGTTATTTTTCGGATTTGGTCTTTGGATGTTTAAACTCTGTGTTAGATAATCTGCTGCAAGTTTATTTCCTTTTATCATGTCTTATATGCCGTGGGTCGTGTTGTTTACCGTGCATGCATGCGGCCGATAGGCGCGATAGTGCCGCACCGGGCGGCGGCGAAGGCCACGCACATCAGTGCAAACAGACAACCCTTTGTGCTCTGATCAGTTTCTGTTGTCATATGCATCACGGATATATATTTGTGACACCTTGTTGAGCACCCCACAGCAACCATGGATGTAGGGGGAGGCCTTGCACACTTTCTAAATGTGTGACTTGACTTTCATGTCAAATTGAGAATTCAAATCTCACTCACACATTTAGGGGGAGGCCTCACTACACCTAAATATGTGAAATTAACCTCTTATGTCAACAATGAGAATTCAAAATCCATTCACATATTTAGGGGGAGGTTCCTACGTCCTTGGTCTTCGAAATCTAAGTTTGACTTTACATCTTATGTAAGCTCTAATTTGGTTGTCATCAATCACCAAAAAGGGGGAGATTGTAAGTGCAATCAAGCTCTAAGTGGGTTTTGGCATTGATGACCACCGAATTAGGGGACTAATGAGATTTACGAAGATGACATGCAGGAAATAAAGTAAGGAGTTGATGTACAGGTCCAAAGGCACCCAATAAGCTAGATAGTGGTGTTTCCGGATCAAGGCGTTTAAATTATTTCATATTTTGAATCTTGAGTTTAGGAAATGCCGTACTATCAAGAGGGATCCTAGAATTCTCGGGTACTTGTGGACCAAGTGCTCTAAACATCAAATCAGACACAAATCATCACTCCAAGCCTGACCAGCCAGCATTTCTTCAAGGTTTCACCCTTCTGTTCAGGTCGTCGGGCGGGCGTCGGGCGCATTGGCAGCGGCGAGTGCACGCGCCGCAGCGCGCGTCGGGCGTGTCACATCGCGCCCCACGATGTCGCCGCGCCGCCCTTGGCGGCAGCGTGTCGGTGCGTGTCACGTGCGGCTGGCTGCCACATGCGTGTCACTGGGCGTGCCACCTTAAACCCGACCTTTGGGACCGTGGGGTATAAATACCTCTTCTACCCCTCCCACAACGGTCACCTGGCTCACTCTTTTTCTTCTTCCTCGACCAAGAACAACCAGCTCTCACCTTTTGCTCTCTCTCTCACCTCCATTGAAGCACATTGAGCTCCCCACTCAATCTCTCACTTCCCACCGAGGGATTCTTGAGGAAAAGGCAAGCAAACTTCAATTGGAGACCGGATCTACTACTTCCCCACTCAAAAGAGCATTTGGTTCACGTTTGGCGGAACCCTAGGGTTCTTTACTCTTGAGCTTGCTCCTAGATGGCTAGGCGTCGCCCTTGAGCTTGCCCCCCTTCGTGTGGCAGCCTTGGGAGGTTTGTAACCTCACTCAAACAAGCAATACATTACCCCACCTTTTTAGGGTTAACTCCCTAGACTTGTGAACGAGGGAAAAAGCAAGCCGGTGGGCAAGCTAAGCCTTGTGTGGCAACCTCAACAACGTGGAGGTAACCCAGCCTGTGTGGCGACGGTGAACCACGGGATATATCCTTGTGTCACTTGTGTTCTTTACATTCTTGCATATATTGTCTTGTGAGATAGGGTTTGGTCCCGATCTACCTTGTTGCAGGGTTTCTGTCACCTTTGGATATATTTCTGTGAAGTATTTGTGTGCAGGAACCAGTGTGAATCACAAGTGCAAAGAGCTGAGCTCTCAGATTCACCTCGGAGTCACTTCTGTGAAGTGACCCGCGGCAGTGCCGCACAAGGACGCGGCAGTGCCGTGCCTGGACACTCCGACATGCCTCGGTTCTCGCTTTGATCACTCTCATCGGTTGCTGCGGCGGTCGCACCTATACGCGGCGATTGCCGCGCATATCTATCTCGACAGCTTGTTGAAGTTTTAACAGGTCGATTGTTGGGGGTCAGCCTATTCACCCCCCCCTCTAGGTTTCCATCAGATCCTACAGCCCCGGCCGCCATGAATCACACAGGCGACCTCCACTGCTCTGCCATGGCCGCCGGAAGGCACGGTTGTGAGCTCCGCCCTGATGGAAGTTTACTGAATTGAAAGTAGACTACTTGTTGTTGTATCTACTTGTGTATACCACTCTGAAATTGCTTGAGTCTACACTCAGAAATTGTGACCAAACAAGTAAATTGCTTGCCGAGGTTGTACTTCTATGGTGCTTCGCGTGAGGAAGAGTAAACGGATATGCTGCTACACTATCGTAGCTTAGATGCTCATCTTTCATCGATTTGGAAAAAAAATAAAGAGCAGGGGTGAGGCTATAGAATGCATGTGTATTGAATTTTCGATTCGGTGTGAATGTGTTGCTATTTTTCTGAAATTTTGAACACGCTGCTTGTGAAAAATGAGCAACGAACTCGAATCTATATCTTCGCTATCGACCGAACATGTGAATATGCATTCGATTACATGTGAAAATGCATTCGATTACATGTGAATCCATATGGACGTGAGTGTGAACAGAGTATGACTGTTAATGCAAAATCTCTCATATTTTGGTAAACAAACTGCAGTCTACGCATGAGCAATGCTACACTTCTCCCCTTTTTTGAAATTGTGTTACGTTTCATATTATAAAGTGTCCACCCTAGGCGCTCTGCTATTTTTTGATTGTGACCAGAGGTGCTCCAATATTGTAATCATATTGCTCATTTTCTATCAAATAACCACACAATGGTATGTAAAATTTTATCATATCTATGCAAAGTATTAAATAGTTTAGAGATAACCTCTTTACCTGTGGATTATATTATTAAATAGTTTAGAGATAACCTCTTTTTGGATTATATGACATATTTTTATACGTGTCTGTACGATAAATTCAACACGTTTAGAGAAAGTGTGTGGGTTGTACATGAACACAGCCAATGGACGACGACGCGGCGCGGCCTGGTGCAGGTGAGTGCGCGTACTCACCACGGGGGGACTTGTCACACGGAAACACCACCGCGAGTGGGACTGGGATCCCGTGTCCCTCCGGTTTCGTTCACCCCCACTGCGCGTACCGAAACCACCCCTCCGTGTCGCGAATGACGCAGCCCGCACGACAATGCCGTAAGGGCAATCTCGTAACTTCTGCTTCACACCCGACCCGCTTCCTCTCCCTATCCTCCTCGCCTTCGCCTTGATACCTATCTCCACCGCGTCCGGGTTCGTTCCTTCTCCCAGCCAGCACCTGCACCGCAGAACCAAACCCTAGCTGCGCTTCCTCCTCCAGATCCCGGCGCCCCGGCCCCATGGCCGTGCTCGTTCCTAGCTCCAGCCTCTCTGCCCGGCGCCCCTCCGCACTCTAGCTCCGGATCGCCCCGCGCACACAAAAGCCATGGAGCCCACAGCCGAGGACCCTGCAGCCGGAGCCGAAGGCGCCGCGCCGGACTCGTGGGGAGACGGCCGACATCGACGGGCCTATGAGTCGGCTCATCCTCTCCGCGCGCCGCGTGTCCTCGTCGCCCGACCTCGCCGACGACCAGGACCCGCCACAGCCTCAGGGCCCACCTGCCTCGGCTCCCTCGGCTGCGCGCGAGGATTTGGTCGCCCAGGTCGATCAGTTCCTACGGGAGGCCCTCGAGAAACCGAGGGAGAGGCTTTCTGGTAAAATTCACGCCTCCTCCGCTCTAGAGTTACTTTACCAATGAATTTGCCTGTTATGCGATTCTAGCTAATAACTTGTTGTTTGGGTGGCGAAAAGGTTAGCTTAAGATTCGTGCCTTGTTTTGAGACGTGCACAGGTGGCTGGCTGCTTTAGTCATAGGGCTTATGTTGTATTCTTGTATTTATATTTTGTGTGCTGTCTTTCTATTTCACCCGAGAAGGCTTATGTTGTGCAGACTTGCCTGACCCTAAGGATAAGAGATTTATACAACCATCATATAGTAAAATTCTGTTCCAAAAAATATGAGTTGCAGGAGTGTTTGTTCCAAGCAGCTAGTGCATCTGATGGTCGTGTGGTTCTACTACTGTTCATCTCAATTATCATCAACTGCAACTTTCCAATTTGACTGTTCCATTGCCTAATGCTTTAATAATGGACAATAAAATGTGCCTAGTCCTTGCATTTGACTTCGGTCTATTCCTTTCTGCAGTGCTAAGAATGGAGCAAGAAATTTTGAAGTTCATTCGTGACCCTAGGCGTACAGACTATGAATTCAATGGTCTTCCAACTTCTTATCTCCGTCTCGCTGCACATCGCCTAGCACAGCATTACTTCCTGCAGTCCATTGCCATACCAGACAACAGTTTGCCTGATGGAACTGGTTCGCGTATCATCCTCCGCAAGACATCATCCGAGTGCCGGCTGCCTGCTGTCCGTCTTGCAGATATTCCAGTTAACCTGCCACAAGAAGAAAAACATCTCTGTCACAAAAGTAGCTATCAAGCAGAGGCCTCAAAAGAATTTCCATGGCATGAACAGCTCAAGTGCTAACTCATCTAGAGAGAACCTCCAGAAAAGCGTCGAAGAAAGGAAAGAGGAATACAACAAGGCACGAGCGCGTATATTTAACAACAGCAACACCAGTAATGCTACTGATGGGAGATCAGCTGATGAAGCGACTTTACCCAGTACTCTTCACAGGTCCACTTCCTTGGAGTTGAACTCAAGCAATAGAATGGGCCAAGTGGCTGAAATTTACTCGAGAGGAGCTTGACTACCACTTCAGCTAGCAGCAGGTCAAATAGAAGCAAGATTGATAAGGAGCCTGTAGGCAATAGAAACAGGCAGAACAATAGGGTTGCAATTTTCAGAGACCGTGAGTCAGAGCGCAAGGATCCTGATTATGACAGAAGCTATGACAGGTCGGTTTCTTTTCTCATAACACATCTCTTTGCTGCTATACTCTTAGCGCCATGAAGAAGAAAGCTTTTATGGTCATTTTTACCATGTTTCTGCTCCAGTAGTGTCTTATGCATTTGTATGTCATTGCTTTTTAAAGTTTAGTGAAGTCGTTTAACTATTTCCCTAAACTTTTTAGGCAACTGGCAAAATATCAGTTTGATTGCTACTGATGGGATGCTAGTGAAGCATGGCAATTAGAGGATCATTTTTTATAGGAAACACTAAATCTTGTGACCTTACTTATTTTCTATGTAGTTGGTTAAACTATAGTTCGGGTTACATGATAGCTTTCTCTGTTCTTGTTCACTGTGGTAGACATACTTGATCCCTAGAAATTCTTTTTTACTCATCATGAGTGATTTATACAGGTATATGCAAAGATTTGATCCTGGATTTGGATTTAGTGGAGGTCCATACACAATTCAACCCCTGTATGCCCCTGCTGTTAACTACAACACTGAATTCCCCCAGCTTGGTTCAGCACACCGATCACCTGTTGCTGTCGAACAGCAACCTCGTCCAATAGCTCAGCACATGCCTGCGTCATGGTCAGCGGCTCAAGCATCTAATGCAATTGGCTATGGGCCAGATGGTGTCATGGGACCTTACAGCCCTGGCCATACTGGTGCACCTGTGAGATCGTCTGTTTTCATGCATGCTTCACAACAATATGCCATACCTTCACGCCCTGGAGTTCCATTTGTACATCCGCAGGAATCCATGGGACCATTTGCACAGGTCTGTCTGCAATTTTTTTTTCATCCTTTGTTGATCATACTGAGTTGATATCTGCTTGAGTATTATTATAGAAACATATACTCCCTCCGTCCATCTATTGAAGTCGTATTACCAAAAAACTTTTTTCCAAAAATCGGAGTCGTTTTAGGTGGTCCTCCCATTTTGCTAATAAATATGACGCCTCGTACTGCATGCAGTTGTGCATGCGCCCAATCTAATATCGTGCATGTGCTTTGGGAAGTGAAACATAAACCGTGCAACGAGGTGATTAATTGAAAATTTGCACAACTTTAGTATTCCTTGGTCATTGTACCAAAGGCTAATATGACTCCGATAGATGGACGGAGGGAGTATTATAGAAGCTTATGAATGCGCAGTGTATGGTTGGTTTTCACTATAATGACATCGAATGTTCCTAGAAATCCTATTGCATTATATGTTGTACTCCTGGAGCATTTAACTTTGAACAGATTGAAGCTCCTGAGAGCTGAGGTGCACTAGTTAAATCTCCTCGTCTAACAGATTTTTTTTTATTATTGGTACAGACTCACCAACAACCTGATGCTAGTTTGCGCTTTGCCCGGCCCCGGTGAGGGGCCTGGGTATGCCTGCACCTGCCAGTGTGCACGAACACACTTATCCTTTGTTTTGCTGGCATATGGTAGCAGGCATAAAAGAACCGAGAGGCGTAAGGCCGAGTTAGCCATGTGTTTGATGTTGTCAGCCTGTGCGCGCTCTCGGTGGAGTTGCTCCCTGCATACTGAGATGCAGGAGGGGCACTTTGTACTGTGTTCTCCTTTAAACAGAAGCGGCTCGAGGTTTATTGGACAACCCTTGTAGTCCAATCCACAAGAAGCTAAGAGGTGAAGTGTGGGCTGTGAGGCCACCTGCATGCCCCGTACAGCTTCGGTGCTGTTGCTTGCTCCTCACA
Organism: Hyparrhenia diplandra; assembly: GCA_015847255.1. Lineage (NCBI taxonomy): Eukaryota > Viridiplantae > Streptophyta > Magnoliopsida > Poales > Poaceae > Hyparrhenia > Hyparrhenia diplandra. The sequence goes on from JADLZK010009861.1 coordinate 23,266, forward strand.
GATTGAGATGCTGAAGGAGCGCATCTTGCACTCATTGAATGGGCTCTGTTGTCGAAGGACTTGTGATGATGATGAAAGATTGGGATTGTGCAGTGAGCGGATGATCGGTGACAGGAAGATTGGGACGGTCCAGTATGTGAACAGGCGACAGGGATGTGGGTTAGTGCAATTCTCACTTTTATTTTTGCTTATTAAAACTTGATTCTTATGCACTTGGTAATGAAGATGAACCACATGCAGCTTTTAGCCCCATTGCCCATGGAATGGTTGCCTGTTGAGCTGAGGCGTGCACCATTCTTGGTCAGGTTTAGAAGCAGAAGTATCTCTGTCGCAGCTGCTGCTCACGTTGCTGGTGTTTTTTTAAGTTATTTTAGTCATAGCTGTGTTGTAAATCAATCAGTGTTAGTTTGAGTGACCAAACCTATTTCTTGTACCATGTGCATGACAAACAACGACCATAGTTGTTAAGATGATGACGAATCATGGATGCCTCAGTGATAGGCTTGTTTACTACAGTGCAGTGTTTGGTCTTTGGAGCAATCTGTGTGTTTATACGATGGTTGTGTGTTTTACCTCGATCGTAATATTAATATGTACTAATTCTTTAAGGTAACCATTCTATTGCAAAAGCAAAATCAATTTAGTTACAGCTGCAAATTGATAGTATAACTTTGGAAATACCAAAATGAAGCTGTCTTTGGAAGTAGCTTCATTTCTGTTGCAGCCTGTTTGGATGTAGATATTCAAGCCCAGGCATTGGTATTGAATACCCCCAATTCTGTTGCCCAGGCATTGGTATTGAATACCCCCAATTCTGTTGTTTGAATGCTCTTGGTATTGAGAAGTGAAAATGAGGTCCAATACCAGAGAAGCACCTTCATTTCTGTTACAGCCTGTTTGGATGTAGATATTCAAGCCCAAGAATTGGCATTGGTATTGAATACCCCTAATTCTGTTGTTTGAATGCTCTTGGTATTGAGAAGTGGAAATGGGGTCCAATACCAAACGGCATTCGGCCTGCCTGCTGAGACTCGCCCACAATACCGAGCGCTTAGCCTCCGTATTCGCCAGAATCTTCCCCAAGCTTCGTCTGTGCTCGCTCGAAAAAGAAGTCTGTCCTCGCTCTACCCTTGGCCGGCGGCACCCTCTCTTCCCTTGGCCGGCGGCACCCTCTCTTCCCTTGGCCAGCGGCGCGAGCGTCGTCCTCTTCCCCATGGCCGGCGGTGCCAGCGCTTCCCTCTTCCCCTTGGCCTTAGCGGCGCGCCTCTCTCTCCCCATGGCTGGTGGTGCAAGTGTTCTCCTCTTTCCCGTGGCCAGCGGTGCTAGAGCCACCCTCTTCCCCGTCGACGGCGACCAACGCGCCTCTTCCCCGTGGCCGGTTGCCGAGATCCACCATGGCCGGTTGCCCCTCAAGAACGGTAGGATTGATGGGGAGAAGCAGCGTGCACTTCCTACGAGACCCGAGTTCAGAGCGACGAGCGACCCGCTTCCTTCCTCCTCGCAGTCGGCGCCGCCACCACTTTCTTCCTCGCTGTCCACCTCCTTCCTCAAGTCCGGCGGCTCCCCCTCCTTCCGAGCGCCGGTGGCTCCCTCTCCTCCTTCCTTCTGAGCAGGCGGCGCAGGGGGTGGGGATGGTCCGCGCGGCAGCCGCCGTCCAAGGGTGGAGGACCTGGATTCCAAGCAATTCTATCCACATCCCAACAATGGCATTGGCATCCTTATCCATTTCCAAAGCTGGGCTAATTTGGCATTGATTCAATTCAATTGAAGCTCTCCAATACCGACATCTAAACGGGGCCTTAAAGTCATCAGAATCAGATCTTAGCGCAACATGCATACTCCATTCTAAATTATAAAACGTTCTAAGTTTGTTGAACTCAAGTTTGATCACTGTTTTATTTAAAAATATTGTGTAAATATTATCAAATTTAAGTTATGTTGAGGAACTTTTTTAATAAAGCAAGCCATAACAAAAGATAGTGATATTTTACACAACTTTTTAATAATAAGTCGAGAAGTCAAACTTGGATAAAAAAAAAAATCAAATGTCTTATAGTTTGGAATGTGAAATCAATACTTCACATGCCACATTTTCTATGTTGATTCGTTGAAATGAAATAAACTAAAAGATTAGGAGTTTAAAAAAAATCCACTACACGCGCTAAACGATTTTGTATGAGAATTATTTTGTGCCACAAAATCTCTTCTCTAATAATGACTTCCTTGGAGAATCAAGAGCATAAAAGCTCTACTAAACTCTATAGCTTTACTCACGAATGTTGGCTACGAATAGGAAAACCGTTTAGTAGGGAAGGAAAAAGTCCTCATGACTCCCTTAATTATCAGGATAGTCCATTTTACCTCTTTTTCTACTATAAAACTGAATGTTTGCGTTCCTCGAACTATTGAAACCATTCGATTTATTTTTGAGTGGTTTTGAAAGCGGTTTTGACACGCCACGTCAATCATTCTTCGCGGTGCCATGTCAGCAACAAATAAGTCAAACTTTCACGATTTATTTATATGATATAAAATTTCAAACAAGACAAATATGACGAATGATGCAACAAAAAGACAAATTCTTATAGACGAATGACTGCACAATCTATTGACATCTCTGGGCTATCATCATTTATCCGCTTGTAGTTGACGTGATCCTACATAATAAGTCAAGACCACTTTCAAAACTACTCAGGAAGGTAAAATAAAGGTTTCAATAGTTTTGAAGAGCATAAACACCCAAATTTATTGTTTTTTTAGGGCTTGCTCTCTGCGTTTGCCACGCGGTTCATGTTGAACGAGGTAAATCAGACTTTTCAAATAGTTTTTTTTTTTTTTAGGGAGACTATTCAAAATTCGCGATGCAAATGGGTGTCAACTAGTGCCTGGCCCATGCTACCAGGTGAAGTCAATTTGTGATTTTGGGTTGACCCAGTATTTGACCCATAGGACCCAATGGGTAACCCGAAACACCAGATTAGGATGAGTACGCTCCCGTTGCGTACCCTTCGTCGGCCGCCGCCGCGTACACCGCTGGCCCTATGCGCACCGCCGGCGGTGTGCTATCTAGAACATATATTAACGGAGCTGCTGGCGAAGGCCCTTGTAAAGAGCCCCACCCATAGCCCTTGTAAAGAACCCCCACCCGCCATCGGAGCTCGTAGTGACGACGAGAAGCACAGTAGTGGGGCAGCGCGGGCGGGAGAACCCCGCTGAGGCAGTTCCCGGAGAGGTCGAGGTGACGTAGGTGCTCAACGCGCCCGGCGTGCCCGACAACTGTGTGTTGGGGAGGACCAGGCTGATGACCCATGACACCGTGGCCGCCGCCAGCAACGCGCCGAGTTGCCGTTGGCGGCGGCGCCGTTAGGACGCGTGCGTGTCAGCAACCAAGACGGTGCAGGCGTTCGTGAAGCTGCCCAGGAAGGAGGCCCTGGCTCGTCCTCCAGCCGCACGGCCCTGCGTCGCTGTAGGTCCAACTTGAAGCGCGCCTAGATTGGCGGGTCCGCCGACATGACCGCGTTCTCGAGGCCTGTGAGGAGGAGAGGAAGGAATTTGTAAACACGTTAATCTTACATTGATTCTTCCCCTTGGAGCGATTCCTTCCATCAGCGATCGAAGAGAACAATTGCTGCAGCAGCAGCCACCCCACCGCCGCTTCCCTTCCTCAACCCCTCATCCTCACTTCCATTGACGCTGCGGCCATGGAGAATTTCCTAGACGAGATGGCCAGCGTCGGCGCCAACAACAGCGTCCGTGCTCGATCCTCCTCCTCCTCCTTTGGTCCCTAGCCGCCTCATCATTCCTCGGATGCATAACAAGGGTTGATCGCCGCTCATACCCAGCAAACCGGGCGAGAGGCGCACGACGGACGTGTGGTGTCGCGGGAAAGACCGACATGGTGTCGAAGTGGGTACCCAGGTGATCCCACACCTGACGATACTATTTTGCAACAGTTTATAATGAGTCGGTCCAATGGGTTTTAACACTATTTTTAAGTTTGTGGATAATGAGACCCATAGAAATATGCATCCTTCACCTAGTTTGACGGCGACGCGGCGGTCAAGGTGTTGGAGCACAACAACGCCGGCCGGTGTTCGACGCTCCGCCCTACCACGGATGGCATCTACACTTCAACCCAAGGCGGGTGCGGCCCCCTCCAATCCCGAACTGCCCGTCGTTTGGGAATCACGGCGTTCAAGGACCAGTGGGTCGCCGCGACTGGGTGAGGAGGATCACCATGGTATGCCTCCGTTCTCGTCTTCCCTTTCGTTTGCTGATTCCGCTGTGAGTCCTCGGCGTGCTTCCTTCAAGTTTCCACCGCCACCACCACCGCCACCGTATCCACCACCCCGTCCACCCCAAATTCCACAGCATCCACCTCCAAATCCACCACCCCGCCCAGATCCTACCCACCACCCACCTCCTCGCGTCGATCCGTTCGTCATCGGGGTTACCCACAATTTCCTAGTTACCCACCGCCTCTGTTTGTTTCCGACGAACACCACTACACCCATTCGGTCGACAGCTTCCACAACAATCCTAAAGGCCGTCTCCCTAAAGTGCCGTTTCCGCGGTTCGACGGTGACAATCCACGTCGCTGGCGTACCCGTGCGGAGAAGTATTTTAAGATGTATAATGTTGAGGAATATTTGTGGATCGAAATCTCTGAGATGCACTTCGACGGTCCTGCTTCCCTGTGGTACCAGTCTGTCAAACATAGAGTGTCTGAGCTCACTTGGCCTGCCTTCTGTACCCTGATGCACGATCGATTCGATCGTGATCGTCATGAGGCCCTCATTCGCCAACTATTCCATATAGCCATGACATCCACCGTAACTGAGTACCTTGCTCGTTTCTCTGAACTCCGGGATCAGCTCAAAGTGTATTCACCTACCCATGATGAGTTGTCATTCACTCTTCGCTTCATCGATGGCCTCTATTCGACCTCCGTTAGCGTCTGTCAGTATGCATAAACCCCAAACGCTGGATTCTGCTGCTTCTCTCGCTTTGATACAGGAGGAGATGGCGTTGGCGCCGCGCTCGGGACGATCTGGTGATTGGTCTTCTTCGTCACGGGCAGCTGGTGGCTCTCGTGGTGCTTTGCCACCACCTGTTCTGCCTCGTGACCGGCCGCTACTTCCATCTACTACGCCATCAGTACAAGCTCCACCTTCAAGCTCTGCTCCAGCCTCTCTGGCAGCTGTCAAGGCTTCTCGCCGTGCGCAGGGGTTGTGTTTTAAGTGTGCAGGCAAATGGAGCCGGGATCATAAATGTCCACCTAAGATTCTGTTGGCCGTTCAGGATGTTTGGGAGCCGTTCTCGATCAGAGTACGTCGAGCTCGGGGCGACCAAGATCTGAGCAACAACCCGATGGGCAGGTGTTTCTGTTGGCTCTCTCCAAAGCTGCAGTACAAGGCCAAGTGTCTGGGCGTGCCATTCGGTTGCAGGGTACAGTTTTGGGTCGTTCAGTGACTATCCTTGTGGACTCGGGCAGCTCATCCTCTTTTATCAGTGAGTCTGTGGTGAGTGATCTTTCTGGCTTAGCTGTTGTTCCTTCTCATACTCAAGTGCTGATTGCTGGTGGTGCCAAACTGTCGAGTGTGGGTGTCATTCGTCAGTTGACTTGGTCTGTCGGCCAATATGATTTTCAGTCTGACTTTCGTATCTTGCCTCTACAAGCATATGATGTTATTGTCGGCATGGACTGGTTGGAGCTTCACAGCCCAATGTGGGTTGATTGGCAGTCCAAGTGGCTCTTGGTTCCCCATCAGGGTAGTTTTGCATTGCTGCAGGGGTCACAAGGCCTGGCACCGTCGCACTTGTTTCTTCAGGTTTGCTTTGTGTTATTGAGTCGGAGGTTGCTGATAGTGCTCAGTCTCTGCCGCTAGAAATTCAGGCCTTGCTCTCGGATTTCTCTACATTATTTGAGGTCCCTGATTCATTGCCGCCATCCAGGGCGTGTAATCACCGTATTCCTCTAATCAAGGGTGCTCAGCCGGTGTTCATGAGGCCTTACCACTACCCTCCAAGCATGAAAGATGAGATCGAGAAGCAGGTCAATGAGATGTTGCAGCAGGGCATTATTCAGCCGAGTGCTAGTTCGTTTTCCTCTCCTGTCCTGATGGTGCGTAAGAAGGACAACACTTACCGCTTCTGTGTGGATTTTCGTCAGTTGAATGCTTTGACGGCTAAGTCCAAGTTTCCAGTGCCAGTGTTCGATCAGCTGATAGATGAGTTAGCAGGAGCTACTTGGTTCTCCACTCTCGACTTGCGCTCCGGTTTTCATCAGATTTTATTGGAGGCTGGTGAGGAGTTCAAGACGGCGTTCCAGACACACCTTGGCCAGTACGAGTTTCGTGTCATGGCCTTTGGTCTCACGGGTGCTCCAGGGACCTTCCAAGGTGCTATGAATGCCACACTGGCACCAGGACTACGAAAGTTCGTGGTTGTCTTCTTCGACGACATCCTAGTCTACAGTCGGTCTTATGAAGAGCATCTGGTCCATCTTGCTGCAGTTTTCAAATGGCTTCAAGATGACTCCTGGAAGTTGAAACTGACCAAGTGTACATTTGCTCAACGGTCGATTTCATACCTGGGTCATGTTCTCAGTCAGCATGGGCTCTCTACTGACCCTGCCAAGGTTAAAGCAGTGGTGGATTGGCCAAGACCTGCTACAGTTAAGGAACTTAGGGGATTCCTGGGCTTAGCGGGCTACTATCGCAAGTTTGTACGTCACTTCGGCATCATTGCTAAGCCGCTGACCGAGCTGTTACGAAAGGATTCAGTCTTTGTTTGGACAGAAACACATACTACAGCTTTCGAGTTGCTTAAATCTGCTATGTGCTCAGCCCCCGTCCTTGCTATTCCCGATTTTAGTCAGCCATTTCACATTGAGACTGCGCATCTGGCACCGGTGTGGGTGCTGTTCTCACCCAGAATGGCCATCCCCTGGCATTCATTAGCAAGGCACTGGGAGTAAGAAACAAGGGTCAATCGGCCTATGAAAAGGAATATTTGGCTGTTGTCATGGCTGTCGATCAGTGGCGTCATTATCTCCTGCACAATGAATTTGTCATTCATACAGATCAGAAAAGCTTAATCCACTTGAATGAACAACGGTTGCATACCCCCTGGCAACAGAAGCTATTCACCAAGCTGCTTGGTTTGAGATATAAGATCGTCTACAGGAAAGGCGTCGAAAACGGGGCAGCCGATGCTCTGTCCCGTCGTGGGTATCAAGAAGAGGTGCTTGCTATCGGTTCCCCTACTCATGATTGGCTCACTGAATTGACTAAGTGGTACTCGGAGGATCCTGAAGCCCGAGCTCTGTTAGCACGTTTGGCGCTCTCCACATCTCCAGCTTCTCCATTTCAGCTGCAGAATGGATTGATTCGGTACAAAGTAAGATCGGTTGGGGTCCAACACATCTCTGCAAACTCGTGTTATGACAGCCTTGCATGATAGCCCCGTGGGTGGACATTCTGGTGCTCCTGCGACCATTCATAAGATCAAGCAGCTGTTTCATTGGCCTGGGATGCGTGCTGATATTACCAAGTATGTTCAGAGCTGTACCACTTGCTGCCAGGCTAAGCTCGATCGGGCCAAGTACCCAGGATTGCTCCAGCCGCTGCCGGTTCCAAAGGCGTCTTGGGAAGTAGTGACCATGGATTTCGTGGAGGGACTTCCACAATCCGGCAAGGCTAATGCTATTATGGTGGTGGTTGATAAGTTCTCCAAGTTCGCACACTTTATTGCCTTGAGTCACCCATTCTCAGCAGCTTCTGTGGCTCGTCTGTTCTTTGATGAGGTTTATCGCCTTCATGGGCTGCCCTTGATGATCGTGTCTGACCGCGACCGGGTATTCACTAGTCAGCTATGGGAGTCACTGTTTGACCTTGGAGGTGTTCGCTTGAAGCGCAGTTCCTCTTATCATCCGGAGACTGACGGCCAGACCGAGCGAGTTAATCAATGCATGGAAACGTTCTTGCGCTGCTTCGTTCAGGCTTGCCCACGCCGATGGTCGTCATGGTTGTCCGCAGCGGAGTTCTGGTATAATTCTACTCTACATTCGGCTCTTGGTCGTTCCTCGTTTGAGGTGCTGTACGGTGTTCCTCCTCGCCATCTTGGGCTTGACATTTCTTCTGCCACCACTGTGCCTGAACTGTCTGAATGGCTCGAGCAACGTGAACTGATGCATGACTTGATACGCCAACACATGCTCCGTGCTCAGGACCGTATGAAACGTCAAGCTGACAAGAACAGGTCCGAGCGCACGTTTGCCGTGGGTGACATGGTTTTCTTGAAGCTTCAGCCGTATGTTCAATCATCCATTGCTCGCCGAGCCTGCCATAAGCTGTCTTTCAAGTTCTTTGGTCCGTACAAGATTTTGGCTCGCATTGGTGAAGTCGCGTACAAGCTGGAGCTTCCACCGACTTCCACGGTGCATCCGGTTTTCCATGTCTCGCTGTTGAAGCGGTCTCCTGGAGGTCAGCCGGTCGCTGCTACGTTGCCTTCATCTCTTGTTGAGTTTCAGGTCCCTGTTCAGGTGCTGCAACGCCGTTGGACTGCTGGCGATCACCCAGTTGAGCAAGGCTTGATTCAGTGGTCTCACATGAGCTCTGACCTCGCCACGTGGGAGAATCTGGGAGCCCTTCGTCGTCAGTTTCCACGGGCGCCGGCATGGGGGCATGCCGCCTCTCAAGGCCGGGGGAGTGTCAGCAACCAAGACGGTGCAGGCGTTCGTGAAGCTGCCCAGGAAGGAGGCCCTGGCTCGTCCTCCATCGTCACGGCCGAGCCCCGGCCCAGGCGCGATGTCAAGCCCAACTTGAAGACTTCTGGCCCAGATTGGCAATGTACCTAGACATATAAGTACTCGAGGCCTCCCTGTGAGGAGAAGAGGAAGGAATTTGTAAACACTTGAATTCGTTAATCTTACATCGTAGCTTCTATTCTTCCCCTTCTCCACGATTCCTTCCATCCCTGTATCGATTGTGCTAACAGTGCGCGAGCGCCGAGTTGCCGTTGGCGGAGGCCGAGGTCACGTCATGTTGACTACCGTGTCGGGTTACGGGAATCCGTTGCAGACAACGTCGTTCCAGCCGCACGGTGCGGCGTCGCTGTAGGTCCAACCGGACAGCGCGCCCAGCGGGTCCGCCTTGACCGCGTTCTTGAAGGCCATGAGGAGCAACCCGTCAACATTGAGCCCCCTGGAGCGAGCGCACAGCGAGAAGAGAAGAAGCTGCAGCAGCAGCCACCCCACCGCCACTCCCGCCGCAAGTCTCCTCCACACTTCAAGTGACGCTGCGGTAGAGAGCTTCCTAGACGGACAGTGCCGACGCCAACAACATGTCCGTGTTTGATCCTCCTCCTCCTTTGGTCCCCCTAGCTTAGTAGCTTCCTCGGATGCATAGCAAGGGTTGACCGCCGCTCATGCCCAGCAAGCCGAGCGAGAGGCACACGGCGGAAGCAGACGCGCAGTGTCGCGGGGAAGACCGACATGGTGTCGAAGTGGATACCCAGGTGACCCACACCTGACGATACTATTTGGCAACAGTTTATAAGGCGTCGGTCCAATGGGTTTTAACACTTTTTTTAAGTTTGTGGGTAATAGATCAGCGGGTCGACCCATAGAAATATGCATCCTTCACATAGAAATATGCATCCTTCAAATAATTGATTGAGGGACCCAAAGAACTTTTTATTTTAGAGAGAGCTGTCGAATCGGCCTAATATATTTACCCCGTTATATTTCAGACCACAAAAGGCCCAGGACCAATCCAGTGGAATTGTGGACGGCTAGCGGCGCCGCAACAGGCGAGGAGGATGCATCGGCGTCCGTCCAAATACACAATTTGTTTTTTTATAGTAATATAAATACAAAATTTGTTGCTCCAGGTTTTCGCCATCTCTCCTCTGCGGCTCTGCCCTTCCTCTTCTCGCGCCGGCGCCGCATTCAGCCTGCCCCAAGCCCTAGCAGCAGGTACGCGTCGGCCTCTCCTCTTCTTTCGGTTCTGATGATCCTTACGATCTGACTGGGTTTTCTTGTGTACAGCAGCGAATCGGCGATCGGCAAGCAGCCATGAGGTACCTAACCTACCCACGATCGATCTTTGTACCCCTTCTTCCTGTCCAATTTTTGTTGCACTTACCGTCTGTGCTCTCATGATTGTCGCGTGCTATAAGTTTTTTGTGATTATTACCTCGTCAACGCAGGATCTCGCTCTGCCCTATTCTGAGAATACAGCGTCTCTTTTACCCATAACAATTTTATTTGTGTGCATAAAGATAAGAGTCTGTACATGATGAGAGTCTGTACATGATGACAATACAGCGTCTCTGCCCTATGGGTCGACTTCTTTTCAACTCCTCCACCACGGTCACGATTGGTAATGGCAACAAAGCACAATTTTGGCACCACAGCTGGTTAGACGGAGAGGCACCTAGGTACTTAGCGCCACACCTGTTCATGCTTGTGCGCAAGAAAAATAGGACGGTCCAACAGGAGTTACACAATGGCAATTGGATTAAATCACTGCGGAGATCTATCACAACATCGACACAGATCCAGGAATTCATTGGCCTATGGATCAGATTACAAAACGTCCAGCTTCAGCCAGAGATACAAGACTCCATTAGATGGAAATGGACGGCCGATGGTAATTACTCCACTCGCTCGGCATACAGAATACAATTTAGTGGCTCGTATCGAAAGTTCCAACATGATCTCATATGGAAGGCGAAAGCGGAGAATAAATGCAAAATCCATGCCTGGATCCTTGTGCAAGGCAAAATCCTAACGGCGGATAATCTTCAGAAAAGGGGATGGCCGCACCATGACCATTGTGTCCTGTGTAATGGCCCTTTGGAGACAGGGCTACATCTCTCCTTGTCATGCCCCTTTGCGAGAGCGGTTTGGGATCAGGTGCTATCTTGGGAGAATTTTGACTTACAGTTGCCACAGCAAGACCCAAACTCAATTGGCACTTGGTGGGAGCTTATGGCAAGAAAGGTGCCAAAGCAGGAACACAGGCGCTTCAATGGAGTTTTCATCTACATTGTTTGGAATTTATGGAAGGAGAGGAATAGGAGGATCTTCGAAAAACGCTCACAAGACGGCGCAGCAGGTGGCCTCCATAACAAAAGAAGACATAATGCAAAGGCATAGGGCAATGGATTGGCAAGGGCAATGAACTAGTAGCGACTTGAGTGTAATCTTTAGGTCCTTGGACCACTTAGTGGGGGTCTTTTGTACATAAACCTCTTTTTCCTCCTTAATTGAGCGGCAGAGCTCCTGCCTTTTACTTTCAAAAAAAAAAAAAAAAAGAAGTTGTGAAAATTAGATTGACAAGAGGCTGGTGGCTTGAACATTCTAGATGTTCTTGAATCATGATACAAATGTCTACTATTGTACCGTGTTAGACTGCTCCATATACTCCATAGCTGTTTAACAGTAATTAAATGCAGCTGAGCTCCTTTTATGCCAAGTGTAATAAGTTAATAACCCATCACCTAGCTGCATTGTGAGGAGTGGTCATCAATGTTAAGTTGCCAGCGATTTTTGTGTTTTGCACACCACATTCGCTTCATCTTTGACACACTGCAATCTTTTTGGCACATGCTACTTTGCAGTAAGTTGCAAACCGATGCCCTCAAGGACGCAATCTCCCAGGTTGTTGCAGAGGCTAGGGAGAAGAACAGGAGGTTCACAGAGACCATCGAGCTCCAGATTGGACTAAAGAACTATGATCCGCAGAAGGACAAGCGTTTCAGCGGCTCCGTTAAGTTGCCCCACATTCCTCGCCCAATGATGAAGGTCTGCATGCTTGGTGATGCGCAACATGTGGAGGAGGTACCTCTCTTACGACGCTGCTGTTGGTTCATCCTTTTACTTTGTCAAATAGTATGTCATTACTAATTTGTTATTGAACTATGGTTGTCAAAACTTGGGTAGAACATCCTTACCTTGCTGTTGACTATTGTGCAATGAGACCAATCTTGTTTACTTCATGTTGAAATCGAGATGTTTGAAACAGGATCATAATTCTTTGAACTTTTAGAAACTGTCTTCTGTGTAGAAATTTTCTTTTGTATTTTGTTCTGATGATATTGTGCTCGTGTATTCATTTTTTGAAAGTAATGCTCGTGTATTCATTTGTTTGCAGGCTGAGAGGATCGGTCTTGATTACATGGATGTTGAATCTCTCAAGAGGATGAACAAGAACAAGAAGCTTGTCAAGAAGCTTGCCAAGAAATACCATGCTTTCTTAGCATCTGAGGCTATTATCAAGCAGATTCCTCGTCTCCTTGGTCCTGGTCTTAACAAGGCAGGCAAGTATTCTGATCTGTCATCTGCTGGCTGTCACTGTTCATAATTAGAATGACTGTTGCACTTGACAGTTAGAATGAGCTTATGTTCATGTTCCTATCTGCCCTGTACATGTCTGCCACTGTTGTTAATTATATGATGACAATTTTGCCATATTTCTGTAAGAAATAAGTATCTTTTAGCCTTTTGTGAGCCCAACTTCAGTTATGTGTGTGGCAGTCCCTAAGCATACTCATACGAAGATATGTCTTGGAATTTTTTTTGTACAGCATATAGTTGGTATGTTGCAACATTATGTACCTTGTTGGTTGTAGCGACTCCAGATGATATGCCAAACTTGAAACTTCTGTAATGGAAGCTCATTTTCTTTAGAACCGGAACCCTCTGTTCTACATCTTTTTAGCTATCACTATATCATGTTAGGTTCTGTATGTGATGAGGAACGAGTTTTTATCATGTCATAATCACATTTGATATCCTGGTGTTCCCTGGTTATTGATAATGTTTCAATGTCATCACAGGCAAGTTCCCAACTTTGGTTACTCACCAGGACTCTCTGGAATCAAAAGTAAATGAGACGAAAGCTACAATCAAGTTCCAGCTCAAGAAGGTTCTGTGCATGGGTGTCGCAGTGGGCAACCTGTCAATGGAGGAGAAGCAGATCCAACAAAACATCCAGATGAGCGTCAACTTCCTGGTTTCGTTGTTGAAGAAGAACTGGCAGAACGTGAGTCCTGTTTTACTTTGGCCCTCCCTCTGTTTGGTTGCATCTTCTGACTTGGCTTGGCCGTCTGTTTCTTTTTGCAGGTACGGTGCCTGTACATCAAGAGCACGATGGGGAAGCCAAACAGAGTGTTCTAAGTTATTGTGCTCTTGGCTTGATACCGTAGTGGAGTTTGTTATGGGATATAAAGCTTACCGTAGTGGAGTTTGTTATGGAATATAAGTTTAGCATAAGTTTAGCAATGGAAGATTTTGTCTATTATTCAAGTGCACAAGATAGAACTGCTTTGCCGGCCTTAATTGATAGTGTTTTTATATTCCACCAGAGCTGATAAATCAGTGTGGTTCAGCCTGTGCGGCAGGTTTTCATGCTCCTAGCGATGAGCCGATGTTGTGCTCTGTTTACGCTAATGCTCTGAGTTTATGCAGGATGCACGTTGACCTGATGCCCCTGAAACGTGAGCAACTCCTATAAGCCGGCTGATTTTAGTTGTTTTGCTGATCGATAAGCCGACAGATTTTGGCTATTTCAATAGTGTTTTGTGAGAGAATAAGCTAAAACAACCGGGTTGCGTCGAGATGGTGGTGGAGGTTGTCTTATTTGTGCTTGTGGCTCTTTCCTCTCCCCCCTTTTTAGCGGCGGCGGGTTCTAGCGATATGGTAGACGGCCCTCTTTAGCGGCGGCTAGTTTTGGCGGCGCTGGCACCGATGTGGTAGACGGGGTCTTCCCAGATTTATGTCCACCTAGATGAGATAAAGACGATGGTGGCTAGGATTCCAGCGAACATATCCCCATCTTTCTTCTTCAGGTCAGTCAGGGCGGGGGAGTCTAACCGGAGTTTGAAGAAAATGATGGCAGTAGGAAGGGCGGGAGGAGGAAAAACTAGTACAAAAACGAAAATCCTTTTTTTCTCTCAAAACACTTATCCGATGAGATAGATAGAGTTGATTATTATCGTAGTGTTGTCTATTAGAAAATATATTGAATCTGTTTGCTGAGGTTACGTGCCATACACATCGTGATTTGCTAGGACTGCCTCACATTGTACAGTTCACAAAAACGCACTTACGCACACACGAGGCTCATTCCCAAGGGGAAAAAAGTCCACATTCCCTCATCCGAAGACAAAAACTATCACGAAGTTCACTTTTCCTCCTCAACTCCTAAAACGAGGACAAATCGCTCCCTCAACTTTTCAAACCATGCATTTTTCCTCCTCAGATAGCTAGGCGGTTTTGACGGCGGTTTTGCTACAGTAAGAACCGGGGTTTGGGTACATTTAGAACCATGGTTTTAAAGTACCATCGCCTTTGCCTTTTTCCTTTTTTAAAAAAACCCCTTGATCTCTATGGTGTTTTTAAAAATCATAGTAAATCACATTAAGAAAAATTAAAAAATAGAAAATCTAATTTTGTTAGACTCCACATGAGTAGAACACACAGTGAACATATAATATGGTATACTTTTAGTTCAACAAAATAATTATAGAAGCTGTGGCTACGAATTATTTTAATTAATTATATATTCCACCTGTGTAGAACTTTTGTACTAAAGCATATCATATTAAATATTCACTGTGTAGATCTACTCATGTGGAGTCTAACAAAATTGGATTTTCTATTTTATGATTTTTTATGATTTTCTATGATTTTTCAAAGATTCAGCCAAATAAATGAAAAAGAAAAAGACAAAACTTTCATAGCAAAAAACTTTGTACTAAAGCATATCATATTATATACTCACTGTGTAGATCTACTCATGTGGAGTCCAACAAAATCGGATTTTTTTATTTTATGATTTTTCTATGATTTACTATATTTTTTTCAAAGATTCAACCAAATTTTTTAAAAAGAAAAAGGCAAAGGTGCTGAGATCAGAAGAAACCATGGTTCTGCACTCAAACCCGCGGTTTACTGTAAAGCAACCCGCCCTCAAAACCGCTCGAGGGAGGAAAATGCATGGTTTGAAAAGTTGAGGGGATTTGTTAGCGGTTTGTTGGTTTTGGAGTTTGGGAGAGTAAAAGTGAACTTCGTGATAGTTGGAGGAGGGAATGCGACTTTTTCCTTCCCAAGGCGAAATATAGCCCCAGCCCAGTTGTATAGGCAGCCTCATCCGAAGACAAAAGATAGGCCCAAGCCAGTTGTATAAGCAGCCTCAGGTCGTAACACTAATCTAGGCTTAGCTACCGAGCGAGAGCCAGCAATGTCGTCGCATGCGCGGCCTCCTCCGACCTCCCCTCGCCTCCGCGCCTTACCCCGCGACGGAGTCCTCCGTATCCCCTCCTTCGATGCCGGTCGATTCCCCAGTATCCCTGGACGCCTCAGTCTCCGCTCCCGCTCCCGCGCCAGCCGCGTCTACTGCCTCTTCTCCGGCGGTGATAGCCGCAAGAAACAGGTCCGCGCAAAGCAGCATATGCGTCTCTTGATTGATTGGCCCCCGAATTCGGGATTCGTTTCTAGTTCGGTTTATCTGGGAATGATTTTCCGTGGATTCCCCGTATTCATATGTGACGCGGGGTTTGAATTTCTTGGTCTCTGGGATTGAACACATTACGCTGTAGATAATGGGATCGATTAAATTTGTTTAAACTATTCAATATTCAAACGAATACCAAGTGTGGTGGTGTTTGGGGGCGGGGGCGGGTCAGGAGGAAATTTCTATAAGAAACCCCTTGTTTTACATCTTTATTTATGGTGTTATTATGTATATAATGCTGAATACTGTATGTAAGCAGATAGTTACCGAATCAAAGTTTGATATGTTGCAGTATTTATAGGCCCCCATTTGGATCCTCCGGATTTTAAGAATCTGGATTGAAAAAATGCCACAAACCTAGATTCTCATCCAAACGGTCTAGATTTATAGGGATTTTAACTCACAGATTTTTTAGAATCTCGAAATCCACTAAAAGTGTTGGGATTCTTTGTATCCAGATGCTCAAAATCCCTTCGGATCCAAACGACACCTTAATCTGCTGCTACTACGTGCTGGTAAACGGTAAAAAAAAGTCGTCTAAATTTACGAAAAAATTCACACATATAGATGATATGATGATAAACAACCTTGTAAAACGTTTGTGAGATATAAAAATAACAAATTTCTGGAAAATCATGTGGACAGCTTTCTGCTTAAAATTTGTTATTTTTATATCTCACAAACGAAGTTGAGTTGGACAAGTATTTTACAAGGTTGTGTATCATCATATCATCTACATGTGTGATTTTTTCGATGAATTTAGACGACCTTTTTGCGTGGTTTGCACATGTTTGCACAAAATTTTGGTTTGCACTAGATATTTTATCCGTTCCCTTTAGACAATGCCTTTGTTGCATTTTCTTGGAATCAGGTCTCCTGGCATGTGATGCTTATTTTCTTTATACAAAAAACTGGCAATGATATATGCAAGACTATTGAACTAGGTACCACTCTTGATTTCTGAGAATCCAAAAATATGCAAAATATTGGCTAAGTCGAACACAAGCTTCCCTCACATAACGAAGCTATGAATGTGCTGGGAATTCCTAATACTTTGCTTCTTATGGGGATATAAATAATGCTGAATGCGTCCACATAGTAATAGAATCGATTTTGATGAGAAAACTTTATCTACTCCCTCCATTCAAATTGTAGTTCACTTTGGCTTTTCTAGATCCATTTCTTTTTACTATGTATCTAGACATAGTGTATAACTAGGTGCATAGCAAAAGCAATGTATCTAGAAAAGCCAAAGTGAACTACAATTTGGAATGGAGGAGTACTTGTTAATTTCCCCTTTGTTGACTGATCTTCGGAATTTGGATAACCCTGCTGTAGCAAAACTGTAAAGTCCATTTTCATCTTGTAGTAGTTTATTTTGTAAATAAAAAAAGACACTATTCTTTATTAGACCAAGTAGTCTACAGGATTAAATTACTATTTTCCCTACAGGATGAAGCTAGAAAAGCACTGGAAAATGCCCTGGGGAAAAAAAAGGCTGAGTTTGACAAATGGGGTGTGGAAATTGAAAGGAGGCAAAGGGGCCAACCTGGAGGTCCTGCTGCTGGTGGTGGAGGATGGTCAGGAGGAGGCAGGTGGTTTAGGCTGCTTGCAGGTGGAGGTTTCTGGGATGCAGCAAAACAAATTGTTTTTACAATCCTTGGCATTATCGGAGTGGTAAAAACAAAATAACCTTGTTACATTGTTTGAGCTCCAAGCCTAATGTCTGCTAAGTATGTGCTCATTTTGTGTTGCAGTTTTTCCTGATTGCAAACTTCAATGTACTGGTGGCTGCTGTTATCAATTCGCTGCTGCTTGTGCTGCGGCAAATACGCCGCACACTGAACTTCATAGCTCACTGTGTTTTCCAGGACGCATTGGTTGAAAGGTCTGTATCAAAGTCAAGTACCCTTGGCAAGAGCAATGTGGCTGGAGTGCCTGTGAAAGAAAGAGCTGGAATGTCTGCAAAAGAAAGAGTAGTTAGGAAATGGGGAATGGACTGAAGTGGAGCACAATTATATCTTATGAGCTAGACAACAATTTATATGAAAATATGACCTTTTAAATGTAGTTAACTGAACATTTTGAAAGAACTTTTAGGGTGAATCTAATAATATCTTACATTTTCAGTATATGTTACACTCTTTTGAATGTGTTGCCTAGTCATCTAGGCAGACCCAGCTCACCTTGGGGGTGTCTAGTTATGCCTTGCCATGTAGGTGTTGCCTACCCAGTTTGCATTGGGACATCTAGTTGCCTTTGAAACCATGATGCAAGTTTTTATGTGTTGATGATGGTCAAAGTTGGAAAAGTTTGACTGAAAGGATTCCCAAAACATGTATTTGAATCAGACGGACTATAGTCTTCAGAATTTTACTAACATTGTACTCTTAATGTTCACCAACTTGTTTGAGATGAAGACCGCATCAGCTCAAAATTGTTCATAGTTCTGATTAGTGCTTGTGAATTGTAACTTGGTCATTTCAGTCTTTCTGTAGCCTATGATCCATTCGATCTCTGAACATGAGATTTATTATTTATTTTCTTGTTTTTGGTATCAGCGTTGCCCATTCAATTTGAAGTACGAAGTGTGCTTATTCGTGTTTAAACTATTTTACGTGCAACTTTTCTTATTCATTCTGTAAACTCTACACTGTAATCTTGGCTCTTTCAAAGCCAGATATTACCCTTTATTTTTCTAAATTCTAGGTCAATCGTCACCAAGGTTTAAGCCAGTAGTTTCTTAGTTTGAAATGTGGGCAGCTTTTGTGGACGGTTTTGAACGGTTACTATGATGTTTTGTTTTATACAAAATATGTAATGTCATTGCAAGAAGAATGACGAGCATTTGTTGGTTCTGCCAAACCGACGCCAGCTTCTAAATATTTCAGTTAGCGTCAGGCCTTCCATATTACCTCAATTTTTGAATGCTTGATGGCTAATGTGTCAAACCGATATTGAACCCAAAATGTGGAATATGGTTGGCCGGATAGACACATGGGGTTGAAGTGTATGAAAGTCAGTATGCTACCACTACACCAAAAACCACACAACAATTCAATTTTAACATCTAGGAAAACGTGAGTTTTTAGAGGTTAAATAAAACCAGCAATGTGCCAACCGACATGGTGCCAACCAAACATCAGGTACATAATTTTAATTATACCATCAGCAAGCTGAAAACTGACAGGGTACTAAAATTGTACAGCACCATATCAAGTCTAGAAAGTGGCATTACATACGCAACATGGAGCACAGAGCAAATAGCCACATACTACTACCGACATAAACACTGCCCATATCTGGGTTCTGCGTCTGCGTGTTACCACCACTCCAGCAGAAAAGCTGTCATTCTTTCTTTTTTTTATTGCGATTAAGCTACTCGTCATTCTCCTTGCCATCACCAGCTGGATCATTTTCCTTCTGCGTAGGTGTCTCTTCATTTAATTTCCTTCTCTTTTCTTGTTGTTTTTGTTTGCTTCTGACCTTTTGTCTGCATTTTTGTTTCTGAACTCTGAAACAGAAAGAAAGAGGGCAAAGGATGAAATCAGATCAGATGGGCTAGATAAAAAGGCTTCAATTCAAAAACCTCAAAAGAATTGCATAAAAACTCATATGGATTGGCATTCTCATTGGTAGAACCATGCAAACCATGGTTACAAAAACTAGGAAATTATTAGGATGGAATCTCCTAGAACTTGTGAGTATTGTTAAGAACCTTGACTCAACCTAATGGGTTATGACAGTAAAGCTTAAGCAAGCATAGCAATGAATAATGACATGTTTATTTCAGGCTAGGGCTGGTAGATAGTTTTGGACTGTTACTTTGATTGTGCGCGGGATTTGACAGGCAATAGGTAATTTTTTTTAAAAAAGTGGCATTGCAGGTAATTTCAAGTCAAGATCCGTGAAAAGCAGGGGAAGACCAGCTTATTGCATTGTTACAATCCAACGACCAAGGTTGTGGAAACTGGAGTCAAAAGCTGCCTGTTTGTTTAAGCTTCAGATTGTAAAAGGCACCATCCACAATCCAAAGTTCAAACTCATTCGGTTTTGCCCTGCATTACCTTAACATATCGATAACACCATGGAGCATCTAACAAAGGTGCTAACAGGATGAAGGCAGCAAGACTGACCTTGCAGTGAAGTCCTAAGGGGCTCTACAAACTCTGAAAACTCCATCTCATCAAGCGCCTTGAGGACATCATCAGCGTTGATGGTCTGCCTCTTTGATTCCTTGCACATATCATTGGCACTGCAGACAAAATCATCACAGCATTAGTATCCCGGATGCCTTAATAAGAAAGAGCTGATTATACTTTTTTTGAAGATTGAGCTTATACTGAACTTGGAAGCCCATTTTCCAAGTGGAAAACTCAAGAGCCTCTAGGTTAGAATACGTGAGAACCCTTTCTTCAAAAAGTTAGATTTCACACATTCCCCTTTCCATACAACTTTCTACTTAAAAATAAGCAGAGATTGCTATCGAACTAAAAACACACTGCTATTTACTCTACTACAGAGCCTTGATTGATGGCAGCATTCTACAATTTTCCACAAAAATACCCCGGATTCGATTGGACAAGACTATCTGTACGTAACTACTACTGTTCAATAAAATGGTAGTATCAGTCTATCAGATTACTGGCATTCTCTTCCGAGTTCCAAACTTCTCAATGCAAGCAGAGCAACAGAGCATACTAAATCAGAGTAAACCGGGGCAATCTGGATCTGAATCAGATAGTGGTGGGGACTAAGGAGCGAGAGAATGGGATTTGGGATGTTACGGACGTGGCGGAGAGATAGTGGATGAAGATGCGGGCGCTCTCGGCGAACGCGGTCATGGCGTCCTTGTTGACGATGACCTCGGCTCCTTCCCCGCCGGCGACGTGGGAGAGCTTGTCCTTGACCAGGCGGCGCACGATGGCCTTGGGCAGCTCGTCCACCTCCGCCTCAGTCAACGCCGCCGCACCCGCAGGTGCCGCCGGCGACGGAGCCGGAGCGGGCTCCTCTTGTGCTGCATCCGCCGGCTGCGGCTCCCCCTCCTGTGCCTTGGTGGCCTTCCGTGGCATCCTCCCTCCTCTCTCTAGTCTCTCCTGCGCGCGACGCTGTGGTGGTGAGTGAGGACTGAGGAGGCAGTGTGAAGCAGGAACCGCAAACCCTAGCAAAATCAGTGACCCTTCCCGGTTCCCGCCCTCTTTTCTCCCCCTTCCCGCCCACCGAGCCGAGGCCGCAGCTGGAGGGAAAGGGTGGAGGCTAGAATGAATCTTGTCCGTCCATTACCATTTGTCAATGCTCCACGCAGTGCGCAGCTGATGCCACGATACGCGAACCCAAAGGGATAAACATTTTTAAAATTATAACGAATATATAGAATCTGAATTATGGATAAAAAATCAGAGGATACGGAGTACTTGGATTCATTCTGTACTTATTATTGTTTTTCCGAAAATAAATTTCCAAATAATAGGTGTAGAGGGGATAGTTGGATTCTAGAATTCGTGTTGAGATCTCATCCTCATTTTCTAAGAGCCAAAGTGGGCCTAAGACTCATGAGAGATTTCACCTTCTATTCCTAATAGACCCAATTTTTGCAGTGGGTTCCAACTTAGGAATTCTTGATATATTAAAAAAGATTTTTTATTCGAGTGGAACAAAATTTGATCTAGATATGCTAAAAAAATATTGCACTACTGTAAATCATGCTAACAAAAAACTTTATACTGTGTAGAACAAAGTTTGTGCAATGAATAAAATCATGAAAACTCAGTTGTCTCGAGACAAAGATTATAAACTTGGAACTAGGTACAAAATAATGCAAGCCCTCAAACAAAATTTTAATGGGCACCGGACTTTCTACTATAGCTTAATCACATTCATGATACAACAAAGAAAAGAGACACTTGCAAATTCTTGTCAAACTTCAAAGATCGCAAAAATCACTCACCGCTAACAACAAGATTTAGTACACACCAAAATAATATCAGATAGAAAGATCCTACAGGGAATGTTGGTTTACGATCCTTCACCATTGAAACGAAGATTTGAAGATGCCAGACCTTGTTGCAGAATAGACCAAAAAAGAAGAGATTGAAATCAACGCATCAAAAACTAACCAAATGCTTTATGCTAAACAAAACGTTTTAAAGAAATTTTTAGACAACACTACCTCTATTTCTAAATAGTAATAACTGATAAGGAACAATAACAATGTAGTAGCACAAATATATAGCAATTTAAAAATGAGACATCACAGAAACCAAACATAGTCTTACAAATACAAGCAAGTGAAGTACAGTCTTGTATTTTAGTTTTTTGGGTTAATCATGAGTAGAAACTGAAAAAATTTCTGCGGTTCTTTGCTGCCTAGAACCTAGTTTTCTTTCAGTTTAAGTTAGTTATGCCACCTCTACTCACTAGCCCTTTGCCTATGCCAAATCGTTCATCATTAAGGTAGGAAGAGGTTGAAGACATAATATTTCAAAACACCATGTTCTCATGGGACTGAGATGTTGTCACAAAGGTTTTTCTTTGAGAAATGCCATGGGATGGTTGTTTTTGTCTTTATAAACAACCAAATTTGTGGCCCTTGGCTCTGATATTTAGTGTTATTTGGTGCATCGAATTTGGTTCCCTGGCTCTCTCTACACGGGGCTCTTGACATCGCGACTCGCGAGCTTTTCCTTCGCCGCTCCGTCGTTCCTTGCCCAACACTGGCCCTCCCCCCGCAGCATCCACTGCTCTCTAAGCCCAGCGGTGCGGCTGCCCTAGGCTGCTTCTTAGCTCTGCCCCCGCCTACTTCATGTATCGCGTCTCCCCAATCCAAAATGAGAAAACAAATTAGTTCTGGTCAAGTTTAGTCAGATACAGGGAGGTCATCGATACAATGCAGGATGAAGGTTTCTCTGCCATGGCTATAGTGGCAATCTATGATGAATGCACCCTGGAAGAATTTGCAGCTATATCGATTAGTCACTGTAATAAAAGTTGTAACTCACTGGCCCATGAATTAGCTAGGCAAGCTTTGCTATAAAAAAGGTTCTTGTGTAGATAAGCCCCCTTCATCTATCCTTTGGCTACTTGTAAACGATGTATCCATCTTTGTGAACCAATACAGATTGCTGAACGTTCTTAAAAAAACACCCAATTCACAGTTAAGAGTTTTAGTCGCTAACACGCGGCACTTGGACCAAACACCCACTTCCCAATTGATGAGATGTACTTTCTCCATTCCAAACTGTTAGGCATTCCAAGAGTATTTGTCATGATCCGAGTGGGCCAGCCCGGAGGAGGGCTAATTAGGGGCGTGACGCGACGGCCCGGCCGGAGGGGGGGGTGGCGGGGGCGGGGGGGCCGGTGCCCCCTGCGCCGCCGCCACCGCCTCTCTCCCGTCACGAGTCCGACTTTGCTTCGTCTTGAGGTTAGGATTATCTTAGAAATTTTTGGTGTGTAAAAAGAGATATTCCAATCTATAAGGAAGACCCTTATTAGGAAATAAATAAATATTGCTTGTAAAAGGTATTCGATCGTATAAGGAAACCTTATAGAGATTGCTTAGATTACAAGTCCCACTAGCCGGGCTATATAAGCAAGAGGCATGTAATCTCTAGGGGATAAGCAAGCAATAAAAATATATCTATCGTCTCTCGGCTCCAACCGCCGCCCCTCCCACCCACGCGCCCTCGCGCCCGCCGCCGCCCCGCTTCACGCCGCCGCCCCGCCCCTCCTCCCCACGGCTCCTCCTCTCTCCAGCGGTTGCTCGTGTTGCCGCTTCGCCTCGACGACGAAGCCGCAGCCTCTACGCCATCTCGGGATCTCCAACGGTCGACGAACACGTGTCAATTCCGGCCCAATCTAGCCGGAATCGACCGACCGGTATCCGGAGACCAGGACGATTCCCACCACCGATGGCTTCCGAGATGAGGGAGTTCACGCGCGCTGAAGGCGCCCTTGACAAAGAATCGCGCCAAGATCGCCCGACGCCGACGAGATGGAGACGCGTCTGCGTCGCATGGAGCACGTCTTCATCAACTCCGTGACTACACCGAGCATGACGACCAAGCTGGAGGACAGCCCTAGCGGCTGCCACCCGCCGGGCATTGGGGCCGGCCCTGGGGCGCCGCCCCGGCCGCCGCCCCCCCCCATGGGCCGCGGACCCCGCCGACGGCTCCGCCATCCTCCATCCTCCAGCTGGAGGAAGATGATGGCGTTCTGGAGACGCACCGGCGCCATCATCGACGTCATCCTCGACGACACCGCAGCACCGGCTGCCCTCTCCTCTCCACCGACACCGCGATCGAGCGGGACTCTCCGGCGAGAGACGGCGTCACCCGCGGGGCGCCCCGCCCCTGGCGCCACCGAGGCGCCCCGGACGCGACACCCGCGGGCGCCAGACCGTGGTGCCACCCGCGGCATCACACCCTCCTCCCTACGTGACACGCCCGCAAGTCGAGAATGCGGCGGCACCGACGACCCGACCTCGGATTCGCAAGCTGGAGCTCTTCTTCCAGCTCAACTTGGACATCGACCCGGACTACTACGTGAGTTATGCTGCCTTCCACCTCATTGGTTCTGGCGTAGTCCGGTTCATGGATCTGTCGGGAAGAGGTCCCCGATCGAGTGGGATGAGTTCACTCACCGCTGCGCCATCACCCGGACCCCCGCCTACCTCGACATGCGGGGCATACGCGCCGCCTTCCCAGGGAGGCAAGCTGGACGACTACATCGACGCCTTCGAGAACTATGCACTACGCATGGAACTCGAGGGACAGCGCCACCGTGTCAGCCTCTTCGTGGGAGGCTTTGTGGGAGACGCCGCACGATGCTCGGGTGGTTCGAGCCTCGTTCGATGGAGGAGGCCATCGACCTTGCCCGCCGCTACAACGACGACGAACCGGACGACGACGGCAGTAAGGGCGCCGCACCGGCGCCAACACGGCCGGCCGCCATGCCCCCCCCCGACGACATCGACGGCGACATCGCGGCAGCCCCTCGGTTGATCGCATGCCGTGACAAAGCGGCGCCTCTTCCGCCGCCATGGACGAAATTGACGGGCCGACGGCGAACGACATGATTGCCGAGCCGCACTTGGGCACGACGACCAACAAGGAGCTCGGGATCATCGCCAACGCCATCGAGTTGCGGGCCACCGCACCAGTGGAGCCTCCACTACGGCATCGTGAGGTACTTCAACCGCTACTACATCCCTCACCGCTTCAGAGCTTCTCCAGAGTTCTGGCGGGGAGAACATCCCGTTGCACGGACGTAGCAGTGGGCTTCCACCTCCCCAACCGCCATCGGGAGGATCGGGCGTTCTAGCAAGCGTCCTCCTACTATAGGCGACCCACGACGTCGTGGTCGAGGGCGCCACCGTCCTCCTCTTCGACAACAATGGCGGCGTCTTCTTCCGCATCGACAACGTCACGGTTGGCGCACCGTGGACAAAGGAGATGTTTGCCCCCCGTCGGCCACGCCCGGCGACCTCCTCACGGCCGCCTCCTCGACTTCACCTCGTCGCCCACAGACGTCGATTCGACACGCGTCATCTTTGCAGCAGCTCCATGCAAAGGTGACGTGCCGACGACTTACACCTACACGTCTCCTCCCCGACCCGCCCGGATGATCGAGCCGTCGGGCACCCTCTCGCGCCTCCGTCATGCGTCGTGCATGGGCGGAACGTCCCTTCGTGCAGCCCCCCGCCGAGCTTCAAGTTCAGCATCTACTTCGGCGACCTCTACCTCGACTTCTCCTTCTCCGACAAGGGCGCCAAAGCATCTCGCAACGGCGACAACGACAAGTGCGGCCCTCTCGTCTTCTACCGGGCACGGGTTGTCACTTCCCCGATCGGCGTGCCCTTCGCCACCACGGTGGGTTGGGCGGCACGTGGGACGCGCCGCCTCGTCGAAGCGGTGGGGAAATGTCATGAACCATAATTGGGCCAGCCCGGGGAGGGCTAATTAGGGCCGACGCGACGGACGCCGCCCCGAGGGGGGGGGCGGCGCGGCGGCGGGGGCCGGTGCCCCTGCTGGCCGCCGCCCTCTCTCCCGTACGAGTCCGACTTTGTTTGCGTCTTCAAGTTAGGATTATCTTAGGAATTTTTGGTGTGTAAAGAGGATATTCCAATCTATAAGGAAGACCCTTATTAGGAAATAAATAAATATTGCTTGTAAAAGGTATTCGATCGTATAAGGAAACCTTATAGAGATTGCTTAGATTACAAGTCTCACTAGTCGGGCTATATAAGCAAGAGGCATGTAATCTCTAGGGGATAAGTAAGCAATAAAAATATATCTATCGTGTCTCGGCTCAACATTTTGCCAACCCTCCCCCGCGCCCCCTTTGCGCCCCGCCGCCGCTCGTGGCGCCGCGCCGCCCCCTCCTCCCCACGGCTCCTCCTCTCCAAGCAGTTGCTCGTCTTTGCCGCTTCGTCGCCGCCGGCGAGAAGCCGCAACCCCTTACGCCATCTTAGGAGCTCCAACGGGCGACGGACACGTGTCAATTCGGCCCAATCTAGCCGGAATCGACAATATTGGAGAGTTAAATCATTCTAAGTTTGATCAAAATTATAGGAAAACCTATAAATATTTATGAAATCAAATAGCTATATTATAAAAATATATTTAATGAAGAATCTAATAATACTTAGTAAACATCATGAATGATATTATTTTATCATATAAATTTTGTCAAACATAAGAAATTTTAACTCTTTAAGATTTTTGGAATAACTTACAATTTAGAATAGAGTACTAAATATAGATTTTTATGAGTTGCTAATACGATGTTGCGCCCACTAATCTATCGAACTTGCTACCTCTTAGGGGGTGTTTGGGAGAGCTCCTCTCCGAGAAAAATAGCTCTCGTCTTCAAGATTTTTTGGCCAAACAACACCGGTGGAGTAGCTCCGGCTCGTGAAAACGGGCTCCATCTCCATGAATTTCGTGGAGCTCCCTGCAGGTACTCCACCGAAACGTGGAGACGAATGTCCTCACGGAGGTGGTAGGAAATTACCCACCATGCCACCGATTACATAGGAAAGAACTGTTCGTTTCGTTTCTTTCTCCCCTCCGGTGCCCTCCTCACACCGACCACGCCGCCCCGCATCTCCTCCACTCCCCGGTCGGCACCGGTGACGGCCAGCCACACGAGAGCAGCCTGGGCGGATTGTCCTGACGGCCGGCGAGGCAAGCGCGCGGGCGGTCCGCTCGACCGAGCGATGGGAAGCCGGGCTCGCGGGGGGGAACGACCAAGCTCGACGGAGGGAGGCGCGGGGCGCCCGCCCGCATCTCCTCCCCCTCCCGGCCGCGGCGCAAGGCGCAGGCCCTCTTGGCCGGATTCGTGGAGCGCGGGGCCCCTCGCAGTCGTCGCCGCAGCGCCACGTCCGTGGGGCCCTCTTGGCCGGATGAGATTTGGTGCCGGCGGGGAGAGATTGGGGAGGAAGAGAGTGCCGACAGTTTGGGTCCCACAATTTGGTGGAGCTGGGTTGTATCCAAACGGTGATGGCTCCGGGAGCTCCAAACCGAGAAGAATTTCTAGAGAGGAGCCCATTTTTTGGAGCAGAGCTCTCCCAAACAGCCCCTTACTCCGACAAAACACCCAATTCTGAATTAACTAAAAAAATAAAAATATTATTTAATAGGTGATTTTAGTTGGTAACAATATTTTTTGAGCGAAATTACAACTAGTATCTTGAATAAAAAAAATTATGACCTCTTACGAAACACCCAATTCTGAATTAACTCAAAAAATAAAAATATTATTTAATTGGTGATTTTATTAGTTGGTTAACAATTTTTTGAGCGACATAACAACTGTATCTTGAATAAAAAATAAAAATAATGGGGTGTTGTGGGAATTGAACCGACGACCTCTTCTTACTCCCGAAGCAAGAATCCTACCACTGGACGAAACACCCAATTCTAAATTAACTTTAAAAAATAAAAATATTATTTAATAGGTGATTTTAGTTGGTAACAATATTTTTTTGAGCAAAACTAGTATCTTGAATAAAAATAAAAAATAACGGGGTGTTGCGGGAATTGAACCCACGACCTCTTACTCCCTAAGCAAGAATCCTACCACTGGACGAAACACCCAATTCTGAATTAACTTAAAAAAATAATAATTTTATTTAATAGGTGATTTTAGTTGGTAACAATTTTTTTTGAGCGGAATTAGTATCTTGAATAAAAATAAAAAATAACGGGGTGTTGTGGGAATTGAACCCACGACCTCTTACTCCCTAAGCAAGAATCCTACCACTGGACGAAACACCCTATTCTGATTTTGTAATATGAATGTTTTCTTTAATAAGGATTCTATTTGATAATAACAATATATATTTTTGAGCGAAATTGGCTAACACGGCGCATTGCCAAATAATGTCGGGTCGAGTAGAAGAAGCCCCGGCCGGCCCAATGGAAACCCTAGTGCCTTTCATGCCGTGGGTCGAGCAGAAAAGGCCCGGCCCAATGAAAACCCTAGCATTCCTGCCGTAGTATAAAAGAGGTGGCCGCCGGCTGGCATTCCTCACCCTGCCCCTCTGTGCACGAAGCCGACGAGCAGCCGCCGCGCTAAAGCTTGGTCCGGGGAGCTTCGGAGGAGGGCCGGGTAGGTCAAGATGCAGATCTTCGTGAAGACCCTGACGGGGAAGACCATCACCCTCGAGGTCGAGAGCAGCGACACCATCGACAATGTCAAGGCCAAGATCCAGGACAAGGAAGGTAGAGTGTCGTACGCATCCATCTCTGAGTTAATTTCTGATGAGAGCCGCCGTGCTTCCCTTGTGGTGCTTTGGCTGATTCCTCTGCCGTGACGAGGTGTGCAGGCATCCCGCCAGACCAGCAGCGTCTGATCTTCGCCGGGAAGCAGCTCGAAGACGGCCGCACCCTGGCCGACTACAACATCCAGAAGGAGTCCACCCTCCACCTCGTCCTCCGCCTCCGCGGTGGCATCATTGAACCTTCTCTCCAGGCGCTCGCCCGCAAGTACAACCAGGACAAGATGATCTGCCGCAAGTGAGCACCTTTCTCCACAGCATCTCAACAATCATTTTGTTTTTGTGGTGGATATTTTTATGTTATCGTGTCGACCTGTGATTAAGCTCCTTGTTGTAGATTATAGATACACGGAGAATTTCCGTTTCTACGAATTCGTTTCTAGTTGTTGTAGGATGTGCCGATCCTCCGTTATTGGAACTGTGGGTTCTTAACTCGTTGACCTGTATGTGTGGCATTGGGTTCCCCCATGGCTCCAGAGATTGACACCCACCCATACTTTGTCATCTGCCTAGTCCACTCCAGCAGTTGATTTTCACGGGTGGGACACTTTCCATTCCATTATTTGTGTCCACTTTTTAG
The DNA here is from genome assembly GCA_015847255.1 of Hyparrhenia diplandra. Lineage (NCBI taxonomy): Eukaryota > Viridiplantae > Streptophyta > Magnoliopsida > Poales > Poaceae > Hyparrhenia > Hyparrhenia diplandra. The sequence goes on from JADLZK010009861.1 coordinate 52,148, forward strand.
AATTCACTATCTTTGTTTCATTGCATCCAGTGCATTGGGCTGGCAGGGGTGATGAACCAATTAGATGTGTGAAGTTACCTTATGAGCTTAACTTTTGAGGCATACATTCAGTCTGACCTGCCAGTCCACTGATTCTTATGTCTTCTGCTTTCTGCGACACTTGTATGAGTTCCTTTTTGTTGTAAATCGTGCACTGCTGCTTTTGTGTTTAGAAAAGTTAATTGGCAATGGATGATGAATCAATTAGATGTGTGAAGTTTCCTTATGAACTTAAACTATTGAGGCATACATTCTGTCTGACCTGCCATGTCATTGTTTAATATTCTTTTTGCAGCTGTTTTAATTTATGCTGGCCTTTATGTCCCTTTGTCTCTTGATTGTTAATGGTTGCCATGCCTTGCATTCTGTGGTACCTGTTCTAATTGTATTGTTGGCAGCATGTACTTCCCTTTGTTTGGTTCATGGTGTGACTATAGTTCCTTACCCTTTGTATTAGGGTTTGTCTGAGCTCTTTCTGTTACATTTTTGTTCAGTTGTGCAGTGTTTTTGGTACTGGTATTTGTTCTGTGCTAGCAGAGAACAATTGGTTGGCTGGAATGATGAATCAATTAGATGTGCGAAGTCTCCTTATGAGCTTAACTTTTGAGGCATATATATTTTTGTCTGACCTGCCAATCATTCGGACTGTAAACCACTGCAAGTTTCCTGCTTGTTTTATCTGAGTTTGAGGTTGACAGGTGCAATTAAATTTGGTTTGTTTGTATTCCTTACCGAAAAGGATAATGCAGTTTGTTTGTTTTCTTTGGGTACATATTATTGCCTTTCCATTTGGAAGTTCTTATATTCATTATTTAATCCTAGCTGAGAACAATTGGTTGGCTGGAATGATGAATCAATTAGATGTGCGAAGTTTTCTTATGAGCTTAACTTTTGAGGCATATATATTTTTGTCTGATCTGCCAATCATTCAGACTGTTAACCACTGCAAGTTTCCTATTTGTTTTGTCTGAGTTTGAGGTTGACTGTCTTGCACGTAAATTTGGTTTGTATATATTACCCTGGAGGATAATGCAGTGTGTTTGTTTTTTTTCTGGATAACATTCCCATTTGGAGGTTCTTATATTCATTATTTAATCCTAGGTAAGCTAAGTATTTTGTTTCCTATGTCATCCAGGTGCTATGCGCGCCTGCACCCCAGGGCTGTTAACTGCCGCAAGAAGAAGTGTGGCCACAGCAACCAGGTGATCATTGTATTGTCAATAATCTTTTAGATTTTCAACAAGCTGTTGATGTCAGTCAGATTATGCATGAACATGGGTGATGAGCTTATGCATCAACATGGGTGATGAACTTGCCATTAATCTTATTCATGAAGATTCATAGCATGTACCAAATCATGTTTTCGCTTCCCTCATGACATGGTTCTTTGAGAGTCTTCTAGGAAGTTTAATAATGTTTGGATTCTATTTCTACTTTTTATCTTTGTCAAGTTAGTTACTAGCTTATCAGTGATATCTGATTATGATTGTGCACAGCTGAATATCACAGTGGGTATTTGTTTTGCTATATTTGGTGTAATTGCCTAATGTTTCCCTTTTGGTTTCTCCCATTTCAGCTGAGGGCCAAGAAGAAGATCAAGAACTGAAACTACGCAATTTGGTTCCGTGCGTCTTTTGGGTTAACAAGATGGCTAGAAGTTCTAAAGTTTTTGTCGCTGCATAATGCTGCCGTTTCTTTATTAAGTCAGAACCGTGTGGTGTTCCTGTTCAGGGTCTACAGCATGTTTGTGCTGGCATAAATTGTGACAAGTCTGGGTTAATATTATTACTATTACTATACTATATGGGAGCTTAAGAACTCTGGTCGTTCGTATTTTTTTGGTGTTTTATCTACTGCAGTTAAGCCTGTTTGCCAAGTTTGCTCGCTCGGCCTACTGCGAGTTTCATCAAATGGGGTGCTTTCATCAGTGCTTAATATTTGTTCAAGTAGCATGTAGTCGCAATCGCCAGCCGGCTCCTTCCGAACCTAGGAAAGTGTAGGTCCCCTTTCGAATAAAGGAGCGGAATTGTTTTACAATACTCCCTCTTTTAAAAACTTATTTGATATGAATGCCTTGGTACCATTTTAACTCGTGAATAAATTTAGTGAGTAAAAATTAGTAAAAATTAATAGCGAGTTTAGAGAACAATAGTTTGATATATGTGGTTCATACATAATAGGAATGCCATCCCCTAAAACTCAATGGAAAATATAAGAGGAGGGAATGACGGGTTTAGAGAACAATAGTACTATATGTGGTTCATACATATTCCCTTAGTGCGTCATTTGTGGTGGATGCTCAACCTTTTGTGTATTTGAGAAAAAGAAAATGGCTGAAAGCCAAAACAGATCAAACGCATGCATGCGTGAAGGATAAGAACGTACTGCATGTCAGCCTGGGCACTTTGAAACCGAACCGAAACCGAGCCGAATTGTCGGTTTTTTCGGTTCGGTTTATTCATTTGGATTTGAAAACCAAGGGGATCGGCTCGGTGTTCGGTTTGGAAGTGAAACCGAACCATAAACCGAGCAAACCGAACTTCCCAACGATGCCCGGCACTTCGGCCCAAGTAAAAGGCCAAGTCGGCCTTAGCCACAGGCATCCTCGTCCCCTCCCTCCCTCACCCCTCCCAACCCTATCTCGCTCCATGCCGATGCGAATCCCAAAGACAGCCACACGCATCCCGTCGCGGCGTAGCCTCCCTACCCTAACCCTAGCGCTCCCGTATCCCGGCGGAGGCGGCGGCGCTGGCGCATCCTTCCTCCTACGCTTGGATCGCAACGACGGCGGCGATCGCAGCGCGAGATAGCGCGAGGCGGCGGGTGCACGGATGCGGCGTGCGTGAGATAGCGCCGCGGCGATGGCGAGTTTGCCGCCCGCAGCGCCGCCACGCACGCAGGGTCCCCGAGGCCAAGCTCTAAGCGCAGCGCCTGTTCTTCTTTCGTTGCACATATTCGGTTTTCTCGGTTTAAAACCGAAAAACCGAAAAAAAACCGAACCCAAATTTGTCGGTTTTTGCAATTGTGACAAACCGATCGGCTTTTAAAATCTGGATACCGAACTTTCCTAAACCGAACCGAACCGATAATTCGGTTCGGTTTTAAACTGAATGCCCAGGGTGAACTGCATGCAAGGCCTGTGTTAAAGCTTAAAGCTAACAAGCGAAACGCCTTTGGTTATTTTTTTCTTTTTTTCTCATTCAAGATTGTCTCTGGATCGGAGGCACGAGAGGAATACAACACACTCCATATCGATCTCTCTCGTGATAGAAAAGCTTTGATCATTATGCACGTTTCAGCCTTGCTTGCGTTCAGTCTCAGGTATTATTCTATATAGCTGGCAAGGTACGAAAGATTTCCTAGACAGCTTGCATTGTCCTATAGAAAAGCTCTATGCGCTATAAATACGTGAAACTATTGCCGTGCGTGGCCGCGCGCAACCGGTGAAACAGTGCATACGCATGCACGCCAAGTTATACTAACCATGGATTCATCATCTGCTGATCGTGATGAGGAAAACACCCCACAGCCGCAGGCGATCTCCCTGCCGGAAGAGTGGCTCAACATCGCCATTCTCTGCACCGCCTTCGTTTACAAGGCCATGAATGGCCTTGGGACGCTGGCGACGATCTGGGCGACCGTAGTCCTGCTTGGTGGATTCTCCACCCTTATCAAGGAGCAGGACTTTTGGTATGTCACCATCATTGCCTTCGTGCAATCCATCGGGTACGTGTTTACTCTGAGCCTGTTAATCTTGCTTTATTTCCTTCTCTTCGACCTCTAAATTGCACAATTTCAAAGTTATTATCCCCACAGCCGATAGCCTAGCTTTGTGCTCGAGCGTGACTCAGTGAAGCTGAGGCAACGCTAAAGATGCTAGTCCAGTTGGTCTAACACTCCGGCGGTACCCTCGAGGTGCGAGGTCGATTTTCTCGGTGGGGGCGAATTTGAGACCGGAAGTAAAAATTCCCTCGCTGGCACCATGTGCCAAAACACTAGTGGTGAAGGCCCATTCCCGGCCTGTGGCAACGATAACCCGGGCGACAGAGACCTGGCCTGCGGGCAACGGCGGTGTCCGGCCGGTGGACCGGCCTAGGTAACGGTCCTCACGGTGACTTGTTCGAGGGGGTCGGGGGGGTTTTCTCTGTCGGGAAGCTAAGAAGTTTCTTCTTACCTGAAAACCGTGGGGGCGGTTTTACCCCACCGGTCATTTTTTTTTGTTTATAATAAAGCTGAGGCGGCACAGCTTGCTGTAGTGGCTGACGACGCCATGGTATATAGTTGGGATGACATGTTATTAATTAGCTGGTGTATAGGCGCGGCAGTTTGGCGTGATGTGTGATATGGCATGACACATAGTATATGCTAGTGAATATGTCCATACGTTGTTCCTGGAGGAAAAACTATCAAACATTAATAGGAAATGAGGATGAAAATGTTATGTTTCTATTTATTTTGTACCCTGTAAAATTTAAAAGCTATAGTTCATTATGTGACATCCAACATATAAATTAATATGACAAATATATGATAATATCCTATTAAGCCAGTCTCGGATTAAAATACAATCTTGATTGACATATTTTTCTTTCATGATAAGCTATAAAATTTTTATAATTTTCATACTATCCTTGTGTTGATAGAGAGATACATATTGAGTTTTGTGATTTTTAAAGGATCTATAAAAATATATAGTTCTAATACCTGATTAAAGTCGGTAAGAAATTAATTAGTTAGCGCCGTGTAAAGTATTCCTTCGTTCATTCATAATTATGATGGACACTCCTCTCTATTTCACATGGCAGTCCTGGAGGACTACATGTGTATGCATACTGATAATAGAGGACTACATGTGTATGCATACTGGAGATTCTGATAATAGATTTTTTCATTAGACCTTGGGAAAATAACAAACTCCTTAATAACAAACTCCTTATAATTTTAGTTTATGTGGTTCAACCAATTAGACCATCGGTTGATCTAGGTTCTTATAACAATAGTGGACGAAATATTTTCTTATATATTTGAAAAAGGCCAATGATTCAAAGACATATATTTATCATTTGTTTTAATATTTATAAAAAAAAAATCATAGATAGTGTCATGCGAGGATATGCCTTACATGGGCTGTGAACCTCGCCGGAGGAAACGGACCAACATGGGCCTAAGGAGGCACGCTAGCTGGGCCTCATGCCGCACCACAAAGGTGGCATGCACACAAGAATTACTGTAGCGTCATAGAAGCGCCACTGCCGGTGCCGCCTTCACTATCTAGTTACCTTATCGAGTCCGAGTACATTTGAAAAAAGTCAATTAGAGCTTGGGTTTGTTAGAAATGGAGAATCTAATCTGATAAGATCTCCTAGAGCTTGCTTAGGAGTAAAGTCATGCTGGGACCATAAATATTAGCGTCATGTAATCATTACAATTCAAGAAGAAAGAAGTCAAAAGACTCATACTCCTCGCTTTCAAGCTCTTAGCGCGCCGCTCTCTCCCTCCCTAACCCTAGGCGCCTCCTTCCCTGCGCCACCGCCCCCACACCGCCCACGCGGCAAAGGAAACAAAAAAAGATAAGAGAAGTAGGGAATGACATAGAGCAAAAAAAATAAAAAAAGGGACACAAACGCTCATAGAAAAACTATCATAAGGGAAATGAGAAAAAAACACACGCTCTATATGGAGAAACTCATAGGAAGGAAAATAGAAAAAAAAAACACGGTGACTAGACATGGAACAAAAAAGAAAAAAATGGACGCGATTACGGATGTCAAATCAAGAAATTTATAGGCAGCAATTTAGACTCATTTTTATTATAAAGGGGCCATTTATTGAACACGATTGGATAAAATCTTTCTCTAGATAATATTTTAGAGGCAGTTTGTACGCTTCTAAAATCGATTTGTACTAACTGCCTGCGGAAATATCCTCTGTTATACTTCCACGAGTGGTCAATGTAACCAACCACCCTAGAAATGCTACTTCTGCTACCAACCGCCACAGAGAATATATTTGAGGGACGATTAGAAACACCAATCATGGATACAGATTAATTTTCAATCACAATTAGTAATGCGATTTGCCTCGAAAAATATGCATCACACAAAAATACAGAGTCAGAGGAAGTTAAACTTGATATGAAAGTTGTTGACACCCTAAATTGGATGAACGTCATTTTATATTATGAACGTGTCAAAAATGACCTTAAAGAGTGGCCAAAGAGAAGTCATGAGGCGCGAGGCTTAAGAAATCAACAAAGAGATGGATCATGGGGCCTCAATGCGCCGGTGACGCGGGCTCCCTGCAGGGGCGTCGTAGCGGCGGCAACCGGCGCCCGGTGATTGAGGGCGGGGTGCAAGTGCGGGTACGCTGGTCCGTCGGTGCGGTCGCCCGCGCATGCGGCGTCTAGCGGGGGTCGCGCGAGCGAGGCTCTACGGTCGCGTCGGTTGAGCAACGGACGCTGGCCCGGCGCGCCGATCGTCCCCTCCCCTCCAGTAGCGGTCTTCTCATTTGAGCGAGGGCGGCGAGTGCGCGATCGCCGCTCCTATTCGCGCGCCCGTGTCGCGTGTTAAGCGTCCGTCGTACGAATTCGAACCGATCTCTTTCTGCCACCGTGTTTTAGAAAGTTTTGGAGATTGAGCGCGTCCAGGGCGGTTTCCTAAGAGGATAAGACCACCCCCTCTATATAATAAGAGGTTCATGGCGATTTGATCCCATCTAAATCAATCGTCATACACAAAGCCTATCTCTACTTTTATCTCTTCCAAACCCTAATTTCTTTGTTCGAAGCTCTCGGCGAATTTATTTGGCGTTCTAGGCGGTCTTGTTGACCCTAGAAGATCCTTCGCTTGTGTTTGTTAGCATGATGTAATTAGGCCTGTATTAGAGAATGTAATTGGGCCCATGGCGCCGGCCCCTATATGTAATCCCTGTGATCATACGAGGAATACAATCAATCATTCCCCCCTCCCCTCCCCTGGCGGGTGCGCGGTCCTCTCTGGCACCGTGAGGTCCGTTGGCGCCCGGGCGCCACGGCCGGCCCCGGCGGTGGCCCGGGCGGGCGCCTCGGGGGCGCGGCCGGCCCGCGCGCCGAGCGGGTGGCGTGTTAAGTTTGGCGCGGAGGGCGTCCGTGCAATTCGAACCGATCTCTTTGCTACTTTTGCGTGTTTTAGAAAGTTTTTTTGGAGATTGGAAACGTCCAAGGGCCGGTTTTTCTAAGGATTGGATAAGACCACCCCTCTATATAATAAGAGGTTCATGGCGATTTGATCCCATCTAAATCCAATCGTCATATGACATTGTTCAAACCCTATCTCTACTTTTTCTTCCAAACCCTAATTTGTCGTTCGACGCTAAGCATTTTCTCTCGTACACTTTGGAAGCCGGGATGAGTGCGTGCAAGCCATGGCGATCTTCACCCAAATTATCCGAAGATGGCCTTGTTGACCCTAGAAGATCGGGGGCTCTTGTGATGCGACCTCCCAACGGATCCTTCGGGAGGGTGTTCAAGACCTTGCGCCGCTTCATCCGAGATTGAGCTCTACATCGCGACCTCTACCGTTCTCTAGATCGGTTTTGGTGGTCACGCTACGAGTCTTCGGCATCTGCACGTTACGGTTACTCATTGATCGTCCCCCTCGCCGTGCTACTTTGGTCTATTGTGGTGGGCGTCCAAAGCCCTCCATCCCGGTGTGTTGGTGCGAACCCTAGTTTTGCATCAACAAAAGTTAAAGAGCTCAATTGAGCGACTTCACCAAAGGGCTTATCCTATAATACCTCCCAATCCCGCTGAGGGGAGTTTTGGACAAAAGTGGAAAATACCGCCCTCCAACAATTCCCAAAACGATCATCTCCCAAACTTTTGGCACTTTGATGCCGCCTACCGTTCTCTAGATCATGCAAATTTCTTTGCGTTACGGTTGATCGCACTCCTATCCTCTGGTGTGTTGGAAAGAAGTTTTGCATCAACAAAAGTTAAAGAGCTCAATTGAGGACTGGGTATCCTATAATACCTCCCAATCCCGCTTTTTTTGGACAAAAGTTTCTCAACAATTCCCAAAATGATCTCCCAAACTTTTGGCACTTGGATGCCGCCCCCTCCCGCATGCGGCGGTTGTTATCCGGCGATCCGCCTCCGTAGCGAGGATGGGTTTCGGTCGTTTCCTTTGCCGGTCCAAGGGCCGAGGATGCCCGGCGATCCGCCTCCCTTGGTCGTGCAAGGGCCGAGGATGCCAGCGCCACCACCTCTCGGGTCGCGCGACCTCGGCCGACTAGCCCGAAATGGATCCTAACGCCGAGTCCATCTTGTGTTCTTTCCGTGAAGAAGAAGAAGAAGAGAAGGAGCGAAATGCGAATTTGTTTCTCTTGATGGGGTCCCGATGCTTAAGTGCTAGAGAGAAAGGATTTTCAGATGGGCTTAATCGATATCGAGAAAACTTCGGGCCCCCAATGTAAAGTCCTTGTCTCGTATGGAAGGGAAATTGTATAATAAGCGGTAGATTTGGTATTCGGGAAGGGAAATATGGGAAACTGTTGGAGACAAAGTATTTTGTTCCTTTCCATACCAATTTGGGAGTTACCAAAATTCATGTTTTGGGAAGTAAGTTTTTGGAAACTGTTGGAGATGCTAACTAAAAACTTTATATGTGATGACTTTTTCATTACAAATTGTTTAGTGGTCCAAATATAAGTTTTAATATGTCATACCTTGAATTATAAATTTTTTTAATTTCTCAAATATTCAAACAACCTTGAACAAAGATATGCTCCATACTAAAGTTGTGCTTGACGAGATAAAAAAAAAAACTTATTTGAAATCGTTTAGGGGCTTGTAAGATTTACAAAACTTATGAAAAGATAACATTTACATTTGGTTCTGAAAACACGTCCTCTATATAATCTCACGTACCAAGAAATGTTTAATTAAAATACATATTTCCTGTTTTACTAATATTTAATTGGTTGTTGTTGCAGTTCAAATTATGGGTTTGTTTGCAACGGCTCTATAAACTCCACGGACAAGTAGCTTAAAAAGCTATAATTTGTAGAGCGGTGCTCTCACAACTTCATATTTTTCCATGGAAATTTGTGGAGTTGCATCAATTTAGCTGAAAAACATAGAGTAGAGTTGAAAAGAGAGCAACCCTAAATAGGCCGTAAAGCTCGGGGCGTGTTAGGGTCCGACTAGCCTCACCCGGTTGGGCCACGGTCGTCCCACCAACAGCGACAACGCCCCCTTCTTCTTCTTCCTCCTCCAGCTCGCGCGCCCCCCCCCCCTGCCCACCGCCCTCCGCCCCGGGTGCTAGGGTTCCCGGAGCTCCATCGCGGCCCTAGCTCGCCGGAGCTACGGGGAACCCTAGCGCCCGCAGCCGCCCCCCTCCTTCCCTCCCCCGGCGACCTCCCCTGCTTCACCCCAAGCCCTAGCTCGTCTTCTCCAGCTCCGGCGAGCCCGCCCTCCCCTACTTCACCGGTGTCGCCCCGCCGCCTACCCATACCCAACCGGATGTCCAGCCACGGCCCGCTCGGCGGCGCCACCGCCGCCTCGCTCACCGCCCGGCCGAACCGCAACCACCGCCGTGTCGACGACCGCCGCCAGGCTGGCCGACCAGATTCTATAGCCGGGGAAGCAAATAGGACCCTAACCCCCACCGCCCGGAACCTTAACCGCGCCGCGCTGCTGCCACGCCGCCGCTGCACCTGCTGGGGCCGCATGGGCTGGCCCGCTTTGGATGACGCTTAGCGTTTGACTGGTCAGACATGATGATCCTCGTAAAGCTCCCGCTCTCCTCCTTAGGGGTATTTTTTTTTTCATTTATTCATAGTCAAGCAATATACTTTTATTGCGTGTGATATTATGGTTTTTACTGGCAGGTTGACACATAGACCATAGTGATACAAGGGTGTCACTGCTGGATTGACGCATGATTGACCATAGTGTCACTACTGGATTGATGCATGACCTGATAACGAAAGGCACGATCAATGTCAAATCAATGCCACACCTAGCAATATTGTTTTATTGCTAGGTAAATAACACTCCGCAATGAATATTATAATACACCAAAACATATATTGTATATAATGGCGGTCCTAGTGTCTAGATGCCCGGACGGACGCGCGTGTTCGGACGTCCGAATGGACGCGCCTGTTCGGACGCCCGGGCCTGTGCTATATGCCCATGCCATCACTTGCTACACACGTAGGTACGGGACCACTTGCACGACCCGTGCTCCTTGGTTCCTGCACCCCTCCCCTCCCCTCTCATTCACACCGCTCAAGCACTTCTCTGCTGCGCTGCTTCCCTCCATACATGCTGTCCACGCGCTTGCGGGGCAGTGTCCATCCACCTCCGCTGTCTGCTGTCAAGAAGCGCTCCATCCCTCTGCTCCCCATGCGAATGCATGGCGCACCACAAACTGCAAAATGAGGTTGTGGCTGGTGGAGCACAATGCAACATGTGTAGTATCCTGATCAAACATTCAAGAACAAAGGTTTGCAACATACTGAAACATCGTGTAACATTAAAAAAAAATGTTACAACATTTTAAAATCGACAAGTGCAAAATTTAAAAAACACATGTTGTAACACCATAGGCAACATTAAAAACATGTTGTAACATTTAAATCGAGTGTTGCAACATCCAAAAAATACATGTTGCAACATCTTAATATTAATTGTTGCAACATCCCAAAAAAATAGTTACAACATATCAAATCGACTGTTGCAACATGGAAAAACAAGTTACAACATCTTAAATCGATAGTTACAACATCTTAAAAATTGATTGATTGCACATCCTGAAAAACATATTGCAACATCACGAATCTGACTATTGCAAAACTGTGAAATCCATATCAAATATTACAACATAACCCACCATAGAGTGCGAGATCCGGTTACTCTTGCTTGTGAAGGAGGTCAACCACTATAGAGAAGCTTGTCGCCAATGAGGCTGGCTCCCCCAACATGTAGAAGGATGTGAAGAACGACACATCTTACATCCAAGTGCAGGCGCATCGGTGGCGACCTCCCCTAGTGGCATTGGGCTGGTGATGGCACGATGGATGCCAAGCCTTGATAGGCGAGGTGAGATGCGGATGAGGCGTGGGATTGGGTCATGGGCGGCGGGGGAGACTGGAACATGTGTGGCATGGGATGGGGCACAATGGAGGACGGCCGTGGCGGCGAGGTTGAGTGGTTGTAGGCGGACAATGCGCCCGCGGTGGAAGTGGCCAGCGTGGACCGAACAACTTGGTGGAAGTACGAACAAGATTGGTGAAATATTATGCAAGAGTTGGGATGGCTAGAGGCGGTTACCTAGGTAGATATACAAGCCCAGTAAGCAAAGCGTCCATCCACCGCTGTATGCGCCTTGACCGGACTAGCGATACACACATCTTTTAGTCCCACCACTGCTAGCGGCCTTGGCACATTTTTTTTCATCAAACTAAAGCAAATGGAGTTATTTCTAGGTTATAATTTTTGTCTGTAATGCAGTTACAACTTTTTATGGTCCCAACTTGTCTTTTCTACCAAACTAAATCAAATATAACTATCTATACTTGAGTTACACATCTTTTTTTTATTATTATTATTATTATTATTATGTGAGTATACTACACTCCACCAGCTCATCTTGACACCTCCCTGACATGCATGCATGTATGAAAACTTTTCATGCTTCAAAATTTTAAAATACAATATCACGAAACCACAATTCCAAGTCCGATTGATGAACTGTTTCATGATTATTATTGAGAAAATTGTGTTGAAGAAAATCAGGTATGTTAAGGCTATGTTTTGACAGAGTTTTTTGGGGCATGAGCATTTCTACCCCCTGTTTTCATGCTCATTTGTGCTTTGCCCCCCTGTTTTTTAACTTTATGATTTTGTCCTTGTAATTTTGAAACGAAGGCAGACTTTGCCCCTAGTCCGTTAAAACCTCATAACAAGTGTTAAGTTTTGGACAAATAGACAACATTTCCCACGCGTTTTTTGCCCCCCGTTATTTAATGACCTTTGTGTTTTTTTACCACTATTTTTTGACAACAATCTTGCAATTTTTGCAAAGCAGTTTTAGAAAACTTTGATAGCATCTTTACAAAATTTTGACATAATTTCGTAAAAAAACAATCCACATATACACAATCTGATATCAAGCAAATAGTATATATAATCCATATCCATGCAACTTTTCATAATATATATAATCTGGCCCCTAGGAGTGCCGTCGTATGCCGCCGGAGATCCGCCGCTGGACTCTCTGAGCGCAGCCTTCGGTCCCGGGGGGAGCCGCCCGCAGCCCTAGGAGTGCCGTTGCTGGACGCTAGAGATCCACCGCAGGCCACCGGAGATCCGCCGTTGGGCGCTGGCGCCGCCGGATGACGCTGGCACTGCGCCGGCGCCGGGGGCGCCGCCGCGCAGGCCGTCCGAGATCCGCCGCTAGCCGCCCCCCGGGATGATCCATAATATAAATATATCGTAGAATGATGAACCCTCTTGCACCACATGGTCCACGGTGAACCTAGTTTGTTGGTCTTGTTATCCTACGATCTCGGACACTAGCTGCTTCTGGTGTGAGGCTCTTCTCGTTGCCATTGAAACAAAAAAAAGCTATTAAAATAGATGACAAGTGCTACCCAAAACAATGTCATGTTTTGTCAAATTAACTGCATAAAATGGAGCATATATACACATACACGGTACACCAACTTGTCTTGAATCCTAAAATCATGACCAGTGTAGAAGTGCATTGTATGCATCACAAACCTGCATTCGTCATTGCCCTCCGTTTGATATATAGTGTATGGTTTTCCATATGGTCTACCTTGAATTCTTCATAGTAAGGTCTACACTAAGTGAGATTTAACATAAAGTGAGGTCTACACTAATTGAGGTTTAACATGAAGTGTAAAGGTCATATGTATTTGAAAGTGAGATCCAAATACGCTCTATCATTAAATTGTAAATGTTTTTGGCTTGAATTGCCAATTTAGCATCATTTTTTTACGAAACAATTTAGCATCATTTCAAGGGAAGACACAAAAAAGTATGATTTGTAGACCTTTGATATGATTTAGTGGTGTCCTCCTCGACTAATTGTACGCTTGGGATCTTGCCTTGTTCTCAAATGATTTTCATGAGGACGTAATGGGAGCAACAATCATGAAAGACCAATGCAAACCAGTAGTAATGAGAAAAACATAGGAAACCATATCTATATCTATATCTTCTATAACGATAAACCCAACTAGCATAATTCTCTAGCATATCCTTGCGCTACATTATCCACCAGGCTCCACTTTTGTCCCACTACTGTCTTATAAAGCCACGTCAAGCAAAGCCATTATGTATGTCCCTTGTAAGGATGAAAATGGATCGATACTGAATGGATATCGTTGATACCATATTTGCTTTCATATTTCTACTCGGATTTAGATTCAAACACGAATAGTTATCAGATACATATACGAATACAAATGGTCTTGGTTACATATACGAATAATGAGTATCGGATACGGTATGAATCGGATTCGAAAAATGTCGAATATAAATATCTTTCCGGATATTGAGTAAAAGCAACATATACATATATAACAGGTGCCTAAACCACTAAAACACTCGAGTCTATAATTCATCTAGATTTTTACAAATAAATGTGTTGATAAAATTAGTTTGGGATTAGCCGAGAACTTGTAGGCTAAGCCTTCCCCATCTGCCTACATGCTACACCTCCTTCACTACTCCACTTACGCTCTGGCCTCCCCGTGCCCAGTGCCGCCACACGCACACATGCAATTAGTTCCACATCGCCACCCAGAGCGAAGCGCACGGGGAAGAAAGCTATAAAATGAACGGCGACACTTTAGCTGTCCATGGCCTAGACCGCTATAAACAGATAGTATACGGCGGATATATCCATTTTTTACCCGGATTATCCGTATCCACCGGATACTGGCGATATTACATTTGTATTTGATATTCGTGTAAACTATGCGTTTAAGTATCCGTATCTTGGAAAATTTTCAGATATCTGCTTAATTATCCATTTAAGTGTTCATATTTGTTCTGGACAAATCGGATAAATATCCATACCATTTTCATCCCTAGTCCCTTCCACCTCACCTTCTCCATGTTTATTGCAAAAATCCTGTAGCAATACGCGAGGCATTCATCTCATAATCCTTAGTGGTTAACATTATAATCCATTTATATTCCTCCTCCATACCTGCGGCAACACGTGAGGAATCCTACTTGTATCTTATAATCTTAAACTCCATTACTCTTCCATCCCGGCATGCAAATTTTCCTCATCACCATACTAAGTCGTCCACTAATATTAGTTTATAATAGTTTATTCTTTTCGTATAAGTACTTATATGTAGTCTTATTATATTCTAAATCATTCACAATTCTCTAGCAACATGTGGGTATGCATCTAGTTTAGGTTTCTAAATCTGAAATGAATTACTTAAGTTTAGCAAGCCCACGATCATTTTTGGAGTACCTAGCTTATGTAATATTGTTATTCATGAAATGTAAGGTTACTTATTCCATAATTTACACTATTTTTTTTTATCATGCTGCAATGAATGTAGATATTTGCTAAAACTACAAGACTAACAACCAAGTATAGCCTTAAAAAAAAAAAAAACTAAGTCAAGAACAGTTAAATAACCAAATAAATACAAACATTCAAAAAAAGTGGAAGATTATGATTTTGGTAGCACCCGAGTAGACCAAAATTTGGTATACAACCCCAATAATATGAAAATGTACAAGGAAAATCTACATTTAGAGAACTTGTTTTATCCATGGCACCCTTGGAAACCAAAAAAACAAAACTATGCATTGAGAATAGCCTAATGCACTAAACTTTATCATCCAACTCTACCTCTAACTCTAGATCTATTGATTTCTTAGAGCTAACATCTAAAAGGAGCCTCTACTTCTCATCATACCAAACAAACAAACTCTAGATTTCAAGTATTATGTTTCAGCTCTAAACTAAACCGGTATGCCTTGGATTGGGGTATTCTTTGAAGACATAGTGACTTAGACCATAAAAACAGAGCATATATAAAACCAAAATTCTTAAATCATAACACTTCTAATTTTAAAGTAACATAACAATTTTATATGTTACGTACGCTTGATCCTAGAGTAGAGAGCTCGGAGTTGGTCATAAGCATATGCTAGTTTAACATTATTTGTTGGAACCTGACCACGCTTGATCAGCTAGGAACGTCAGCGTTCGAGCACGCCGTCGGCGTCGCGGTGACCACGTCAATCAGCGAGATAGTTGAAACTAGAGAAAACAAGAACATAGGCAAATAGAAGATTTGTTTGCCCAACCGCAGCCCCTCACGACCACTTTATTTCATATATATGTGTGAGACTCCCCACGCCGTGTCGCATAGGAACGGGATACCGTTTCTGAGCGATCCCCGTTTCATGCGCCTCGAACGCCACGGCGTGGAGTTACAGACCGACTCGAGTACAGGCGTGACCGAGCATGACATCGATCAACTCCTACTCTTACACACGCTGGAGTACTCCCTAGCGTAACATGACTAGACTCAACATTATGACGAAGACTCTAACAGACTCTTTGCAACGCTTATGCTAACAAATCACCCCCTAAGCTGTTGCACGTCTATGACACCAAGTGCAGTGCGCAGCTCCACAAACTTGACATGCCCGAGTGGCTTCGTGAATATATCAGCAAGCTGTCCAGCAGTTCCTACATGCTCTATCTCCACTCTTCCTTCCTCGATGCACTCACGTATAAAGTGGTACCTTGTGTCAATATGTTTGCTGCGATCATGATAGACTGGATTCCTGCTTAAAGCAATTGCAGACATGTTGTCCATCAACAACTTAACTGGTGCCTCCTTCGTTCCCAACAAGTCAGCCATGAGTCGGCTCAACCAAACACCCTAACAGGCTGCAGCTGCTGCCGCTACATATTCAGCCTCACAGGATGATAAGGCTACAATCTTTTGCTTCTGAGATGCCCAAGTCACTAAGCTACTTCCAAGAAAATAGATCACACCAGTAGTGCTCTTTCTATCTTCTGAATCTCCTGCAAAATCGCTATCACTGAACCCAAGCAAGACCGTCTTCAGTTCAGTACCTTTCTCATAGCTGCAACCATAGCTGACAGTGCCTTTCACATATCTCAGAACCCGTTTGACAGCAGCCCAGTGTGCCTTCCCAGGAGCCTCCATGTACCTGCTCACCACCCCCACTTCATATGCTAAATCCGGTCTGGTATTTACCAAGTACCTGAGGCTGCCTATCACACTTCTGTATGCTGTCACCTTCAAAGCTTCTCTGTCCCTTTGCAAAGCTTGAACCGTGGTTCCATCGGCGTGTCGGACGAGTTACAGTGCTGCATCCCTGCACTCTCCAAAATCTTCAACGCATAGGACCCTTGGCTCAATGTTATCCCTCCTTTTCCCTGCTTCACTTCTATTCCAAGATAGTAGCTGAGAAGACCGAGGTCGCTCATACTGAATTTCTGTTGCATCTCCTCCTTGAACCGGTTGATGTCCTCAACCTTTGGTCCTAAGATAATCAAATCATCAACGTATACTCCAACAATCAGAAGAGACTCCTTGCTTCCTCTTTTATACACAACATTGTCCAACTTGCTTCTCACAAAGCCCAATGCTGTCAACTCTCTATCGAGTTTGAAGTTCCAAGCACGTGGTGCTTGACGCAGTCCATATAATGCTTTTCTGAGCTTTAGAACTTTGTCACCTTTACCGACAACAAAACCAGGAGGTTGCTGTACGTAGACTATTTCCGAGAGATCACCATTCAAAAATGCGGATTTAACATCCATGTGATGGACCTCCCACCCTCCGTGTGCTGCTAGAGCCAGCAAAACCCTCATTGTTTCAATCCGGGCAACAGGTGCAAAAACTTCCTCAAAATCCACACCATATCGCTGCGCGTATCCCTTCGCTACTAACCGTGCTTTGTGTTTAATAATGTTGCCATTAGGATCCTTCTTTACCTTAAAAACCCACTTAAGACCAATCGCTTTTTGATTCCTTGGAAGTTCACTGACATCCCAAGTCCGATTTGCCTCAATGGCCTGCATCTCCGCCTGCATAGCATCTCTCCAGCAGCTTTCTGTCAAAGCCTGCTCTACCGAGCTTGGTTCCTCGGCTGCTACCAAGCATACTCGGCGTAATCCAAATTGAAACTTGATCTTGTTGAGTCGAAGAATCTGAAACAGTCCGATAATGCAGTGGCACCCCATCTGTATCGACGTCGCCATCAGTAGGTGGTGTGGCCCATTGTATCTGCTGATCACCAGTCGATCCACCGCTTGACTGTACCGAGGTATGTGGTGATGATCCACCATCACCCCCGAGAGATGGAGTTGATGGAACAGTCAAGCCCGACCCAGAATCTGACCCTGAAGTGCCTGTATTGTCTGACAACTCTGAATTTTCGTCTATTGTCAGACCATCTACAGTGAATTCATCAGGGTAACTGAATGTAGAATCGATAGTAGTTGCTTCGACCGCTTCCGAATTGCTCACTGTTTCATTCACCCCCCAGCTCCAGCTCTTCTTCTCATCGAATATTACATCCCGTGAGATCATCAAGCGCTTCTTCACAGGATCATACACTCTGTACGCCTTTGTTCCCTGCTCATATCCTAGAAAAATTCCAGGGATAGTCATGCTTGCAAGCTTTGTGACCCCCGGTCCAACCTTCTTAGCGTAGGCCACGCACCCGAAAGTTCTAAGATGACGAACACCAGGCTTCCTTCCATACCAAGCTTCATAGGGAGTTATTCCATATAGGCTCTTTGTTGGTGCTCTATTCAGCAAATACACAGCTACCGTCACTACTTCACCCCAAAAATAACCAGGCACCTGTTTTGACTTCAATAAACAGCGGGCCATCTCCACCCCAGATTGGTTTCTCCTCTCGACAACCCCGTTTTGCTGTGGTGTAAAAGGTGCAGTGGTGTTGTGTTTGATGTCGTTAGTATTGCAATAGATTGTAAACACACCTGAATTGAACTCCCCTCCTCTATCAGTCCTGAACGCTTTCAACCGCAGTCCATATTCCATCTCGGCAGCTGCTTTCACCTTCTTGAAGGACTCAAATGCTTCATCCTTCGTCTTCAGCAATTCCAACCACATGTAGCGACTGAAATCATCGACCACCAGAAGAAAGTACAGCTTGCCTCCCGGTGTGGCCGGCGTTATTGGTCCACACAAGTCACCATGAACAAGTTCGAGCCCTGTGGTTGCACGATAAGCTGATGTTTGTGGAAACGGTTTGCGATGATGCTTTCCGAGGGCACATCCATCACAAACCTGTTCACCACGTTGAATCAAAGGCATCCCTTCCACCATCCTCTTCTGCCCTAGATCACGAAGTGACCTAAAATTCAGGTGACCAAACCGTGCGTGCCAGAGCCAGGCTTCATCGTCCATCTTCGACAGCAGACAGACCAGAGCCGTCAGGTTCACGTTCATAACGTACAACCTATTCTTCCTTTTGGCTCTAATCAAAGACCGTCATGACTCCTTTGTCTATCTCCACACGGCATCTAGCCTCTTCCAGCTGCCCAAGGCTGACAATGTTGCACCGGAGAGAGGGTATATAGTACGCCTCGGTAAGAACTCGGTGATCTTGATTCTTCCCGGTGATTGTCACCGCCCCGATCCCGCAGATCTCCACCTTGGAACCATCTCCAAACTTCACTGCCCCCTTAATTGTCTCATCCAATGCCACCAGAGATTCACGTCAACCTGTCATGTGGTTCGTAGCTCCCGTGTCCAGCACCCACGCCCCAGCCTCATAGGTTGCCGGGTGCACTCGCTCTTGATTAAGATAGATGCGTTGAGGTTGAGTCTCCACTATGCGTGTCATGTTGCAAACTTGTGCCACAAGCAAAGCACCGTTTTCACCATTGTTCACATGATGAGCCATGTCTTGCTTCTCCCCCTGCGGCTTCTTCTTGCACTCCCGACGCCAGTGTCCATAGACTCCACATCTACCGCACTTCCCTTGCCGCTTCGGCGTTCCCTGAGAATTCAAGCCAGAGTCTTGTGCATCACATCACCTGGTTTATTATACCGAGGCTTCCAGTTCTTCTTGTCTTTGTTCTGAAAACTTCCACCTCCCTTGGAGCCTGATCCAGATGATTCTGTCACCATCCTACTTTTATTCTTTTCCGCCCACTCCTCCTCCGTCAACAACAGCTTCCCGGTCTTCTCTGTAACCTGATCGACCGATGGATCAAATCTCTCCTCAGCCACCCTAAGATGTGCCACCAGATCTTCAATGGTGAGAGTCTTGAGATCTTTGACCATCTCGACAGCTACTGCCACCTGAGAGTACCTCGCCGGCACTACACGGAGAAATTTCTTCACCACCCTCGCATCAGTCACGCTCTCCCCACCAAGACCGCGCAGATTGGTAACCAGCTTGGTTATGCGAAGCGCAAAGTCGTCAATAGTCTCCCCGGGCTTGAACGCCATCGCCTCAAACTCGCCCAAGAGCTTCTGAGCATTGACTTCTTTAACACGATCCGCCCCAAGACGCATGGTCTTGATTGCCTCCCAAGCATCCTTCGCCGTCTTCTTGTTGAGCAACATGGAGTGCATCTCGTTTGGAACGCCCCGGAGCATCGATCCCAACGCCAACCGATCTAGTCGCCTCTCCGCCTTCTCACCCTTCTCGACGGCATCCCAAAGATTCAACCCTTCAAGATTGCACTGCATGTGCGACGCCCAACCCTGATAATTTGATCGGGTTAGCACCGGCCACGTCAAATTCGCGGTCGGACTGAACATCTTGTCCATGTCAGTCTTGCCGTCGCCCATGGTGACCACGCTTGTGTTCCGGCGAGCTCCTTGCATATCTTCATGAACGGCTTCCTCCTGCTTCCTCTACAACCTCTCAGCACCACCGAACGTCCTCTCTAAAGCTCCGATACCAGTTGTTGGAACCTGACCACGCTTGATCAGCTAGGAACGTCGCGTTCAGAGCACGTCGGCGTCGTGGTGACCACGTCAATCAGCGAGATAGTTGAAACTAGAGAAAAACAAGAACATAGGCAAATAGAAGATTTGTCGCTGCCCAACCTGCAGCCCCTCACGACCACTTTATTTCATATATATGTGTGAGACTCCCCCACGCCGTGTCGCATAGGAACGGGATACCGTTTCCGAGCGATCCCCGTTTCATGCGCCTAGAACGCCACGGCGTGGAGTTACAGACCGACTCGAGTACAGGCATGACCGAGCACGACATCGATCAACTCCTACTCTTACACACGCTGGACTCCCTAGCGTAACATGACTAGACTCAACATTACGATGAAGACTCTAACAGACTCTTTGCAACGCTTATGCTAACATTATTGTCCTATGGCAATGCTTTGATAGGATTCTGGGAGGCTATGAGGACCCCGCGCATCAAATTTTCATGCGCGCACCAGGAGCACTGAATAAGGGCCGGACGAACGCCGCAAATCGTGAGCTGCAACGTAGCTGGTGGAGGCGTAGAAAGATCCAGCCTCAGCGGCAGCAACCAGCCGGAGCCATAATAAGAAGAGCAAGTATGAGGATGAGCAAGCAAGAAAGGCTCAAAAGGAAGCAAGAGGAGGATCAGTGGAAGTTGAGGGGGATGTATGGCTGCCGGGTAACCCTCGGGTGGGCCATCAATGTCGCCCTGCAGTTAGGCCAGGTCGCGGCTGTGACCACCTGCATCGTCCTATCCTTGAAGCGTCTCAAGAAGCAAGACTACGTGGAACCCCAACACCTTCATCAAGACGACCACCGAAACATCAGCCAGTCCCTCAACATTTTCTATGGTCTGGTTTTTGCGCAGGGAATCATCTTCATCTGCATGCTGCTCAATGTGTTGGTTTTTGGTCTCAAGACGCTGGCCCTAAAGCAGTACAGGCTATTTGGGCCCTCGGGTCACAGTATACTCAGCCGTTACGAGAAGGAAAACTATCTGGAGTTCATCACTGGGAATGTTCGTGCCACCCTCAACATGGACCTGGTCACCTTTGCCAGCAACCTAGCGGTTTCCAGCTCCATCGATGACCAATTAGTTGGCATTCGGGCCATGGATCGCATCCTCAGGGCAGTCGAGTACAGAAGCCTCACCCTTCAGAGGCTTCGTGCTTCCCTTGATGATGAGACTTTGAAGAAGTTGGTCAATATGCTAGGCTTCATCAGGACCACAGACGAGCAAGCTATCCGAGGCCACGCTGCAAGGGTAGTGCTGAAACTCACCCCAGACCTTCTGGTTCAAAAGTTTCCTGAAATCATCTATCTCATATCTTCTTCCTTGCTTACCACATCATCTAATAAGATGGATCCTGACCTACTTTGGTTCGGCCTACGTATCCTTGACAAGCTCACATACAACCTAGAAAATTGTAGGCAACCAAAAGACGACGATGGTGATCTACTGCTGAAGATTATGGACCTCATCACCAACCTTTGTGGTCATGGCTGCAACACGAGTAGCAGAATTTCTAACTCTTGGATTGCACAAGAGATCATTCCTATACTTGAGAAAGAAGATGACTTTCCTCCTCCTTTCATACAGAAGATTGACCATGAGATTGTTCTTGGCATGTCACTCAGTATCTTGAGCAAGCTGCTGGCCGCTTCACCAGCTGCTGGTGTTGCGGTATTTATGAGGGAAAGCTCATCACAAGATTTTCAATTCCTGACCAACCCTGGGATGATCTTGAATCATTTTGAAGCAACAAGAGTGATATCGTCCTTGGCAGTGGATGAGGAAGCAAGGAGACAAATTGGCAAGTTGCCTGATATCATTAAGAATCTCAAGGAATGTCTACTTTCCAAGGCTCCATACCTAAATTTCAGTAAAGTGGCTGCAAAGTTATTGCTTCTGGAGTACACCGCCAGCGACCACCTGGACCAACTTAAGCTGTTCACTAACGAAAATAATATGTTGCAAGATCAGAGCTTTTCATTACCGGTGTCCGCCTTCATACAAGAACTTCATATGCATGAAAATTCAACACAGATGCAAAGTGTGGTACAAGACCTTGATCTGGAAGATGTACTTTCAGTGCCACGGGTGAATCACTCTGAAGAAGCTGCTAAAGCATTAATTCTGCTCACTACAGAGTGTGAGAACAATGTTGAAACTTTCCTACAAGAAATCAAGCCACAAGAGTTGGAGAAGATAGTGAAGGTGCTTTCTTCTGAAGAAGGTGAGAAAGGTAAGAGAAAGATGATGGCCCACTATGAAGGACGTAATCTAGACAAGGAAACATTGTATGCCATCAGACAAATAATCTGTGTTGAGGCTGAAGAACCAAAAAGAAGCATGCATGCAAAACTCCTGCAGAATTTGCGTGCCTATTCAGGAACAAAGGATTTTAATCAGCACATGCAAGTAATTGACCAAGCTCTGCCAATGGTATTTTTTCTTAATTCGTTCTTGGATACAGTCTACTCTATGTATTCTGTTTATACTATCATCTCACTATATATATATATATATATATAGGTTTTCAAAACAATCTCAGATGAAGTGTTAAGATTGGAGGATCAATTATCTACTAATGAAAATCCCCATGTAAGAAAATGATGGTTTCTTTGATTGTTTCCTTCTTTCTATTATGTATTTCATTTTTTAGTTAACATTGAATTGCATTTTTTTGTTCTTTGGACATATGTAGGAAAATAGTTTGTGGACTAAAGGAGGCAAACTAATAGAGAGCTTCATCGGACTCGCAGTACAGATTTGTAGGTCCCAGGATGCAATTGATTTTGATAAAACACTGGGTAATGCCGATATTGCTGCAGACACATTGGTCAAGAGACTGAAAAGGATATTGGAATTGTACAAGTGTCCAACTATTGATTTTCCATGCATAAGGAGATCCACACTTGAACTACTGACGTGGATAGTAGAATACAACAACAGTAACATAGAAATAATCCTGCAGTGCGGTGTGTATGAGCAATTGAATGAAGTGGCAAAGACTGCCAGAAGACTTGAGAGCTTCAAGCTGTTTCACAGTGGTGTTGGAGTTTCTACTGAGCCTGGTGTCTCATGCATTTCTTCCCTTGCAACTGAATTACGGCAACAACTTCAATGCAGCCCTAATTTCAAAAGGTATTATTTTTGACCGTTTACTCGTCACATAAGTTAAACCGCAGACTTAGATTCATCTGTATAATCCATTGTTTTCAAATTCTGAATTTTACCATTTAAATGGTTAAAATTTTTTAATATTTTCTGTTGGACATAACTGATGTGTCCAATATATTTTGCCAAGCTGACTGTGATCTCTTCTAAAGTGACATTTTTGGTTGTTGCAGATCCTGCTGCTATAGAGATCGTTCAAGCACCATATCTGTTTTGATTCATTAAGTCATATCCGTCGATTGTTTTCTGCCACCAACATCATCAAGTTATCTGCATGGTTGTGCTTTTGTTTGGATCGTCTATTTGAATGGTTGTGCTTTTAAAGTGAGCGTCAGAATTGTTGACCCTAAAATAATTGCCATGGGTATCATAACCGAGGCATGTACAAGGTTAATGTAAGTGTGTCATTCATATGCGGTGCTTGTATAAGTTTTGTCTGCACAACATCTATAAGGTGTTCAAAATAAACTTCAGTCAGTATGGTGTTAAGCATTATATGGAACAGCTAATATGAACGTTTGTATAATCTTTCCTTTCTTTTTATGAAATCTAATTCTGCATCTGGATGCTGCAACTTCAGTTCTATTGGACAATAATTAAACTATTCTCTCATCGTATAATAAAATAAAATAAAAATGAAAAATCTCCCACCTCCTATCAAATTCTACCAAAGAAAAAAATCTCTGGCGATTGAGATGGAACTTTGACCATAACTTATTATAACTTTTAGGATAAATGTTATAATCCAACGGTAGAGGGTTAAAGAAACGCATATGTCGCATGAACAAATGGTGGTAGTGAAATATCAAATCAATATGCGTCTTATCATGTACAGTAAAAGTTAGACTTAGTGCTTAACCAAAATTTTGTTCAGCCTATTACATAAACACCTAATTGCTTACTTAACACTTAATTAATCAATGACCTGTAAAACACAAGGTGCAGATAGGGCCGCTGATGGCCCCATGCCTGCTCAGGAAGCAAGCATTCGCCGGTAATTAGGAGATGGAGAATGCCGACACCACAGGTTGGGCAGTGGCTAAGTGTTTACACCAAAATTTGGCAATCTTAGATAACAAAGTCTATACAAGGAGGCCGACGATTTGAGTTAAAGGCAGCAGGTTCCAGGATGCATGAGCGTGATTGTGGGAAGCTAACACTACTACAGATTTGATTTTACATGGCACTTCGAAAACATTAACGGTGTCGGTTATTGAGAAAACCACCACGGTTAATGTCCCTATTAACCGTTGACGGTTTTAATAACTGCCATGGTAAATTGATTAACCACGGTAAATGAAGCCCAAACGCCCAGCCCAATAAGCCCATATCAGCCCACTATAGCCTCGGACGTATAAAAGCAAAACCACCTCTAACCCTAACCATCACCCCTCACTCAGCCAGCCATCTCCCAATCATCACCACTCCTCTCTCGCTCCCTCTCCCGTCCTCTTGCCCGACACCGCTCCTCTCCCTCCCCTCTCCCGATCCACCAGTCACGCCACCTCCTCGCGCTCTCAGCGCGCGGCTGAGGCAGCACCCCTCCTCGCGAGGCCCGACGGCACAAGGGCGGTGGCACCTGCACGGGCGACGGCGTGAGGCTCTGGCGGAGCAGCGCGGGCGCGGTGGGCGGGATCCGGCCGCCGGCATGCGGATTCGTCGGCCGGGCGGCGCAAAGGCGGTGGCACTCCGGGCAAGGGCGGCGACGCGAGGCCCGGCGGAGCTGAGGCGCGCGAGAATCCGGCCGGCGGCGTGTGGATTCGTCGGCCGGCCGACAACGAGCGGGATTTGGCGACGGATCTGATCGGGCGGGCGGCGGCACACAAAACCCTAACGGTCCCGACGGCCCGATCTGGGCCCATTAGGTTTTAGATTGATTTTCTTTTTTTTTTGTTTTTTATTAACGGTGGCGGTTTTTAGGTCCCAAAACCGCCATCCGATTAACCGTGACCTTCCCTTTGTGGCGGTTTTAAAACCGTCACGAAAAAATCGAATAGGTAGTAGTGTAATAGAAAGGATTGTGTTGGTCGAGACATGTCTTTTGGAGATGCTCTCACATCGTGGTGGTGGGGGTGGCGGTGGGGCCCGTGGACACCCCAACAAAAAAATTTAGACCATGTAATATCTTTGGCCCTTCAGCCTTGGTCCATGAATGATAGACGTCGCAAGGAAGCAGATTTCCTTCGCGATGGATCACAGTCCACGAATCTCGTAGAAAGGGCGGCGTTTGGTTACGTTGCAAACTAGCCTTTTGTTTTTGTGTATTTCTATTGCATAGTTAATTACTACAACTACAATCATGACTAGTTTGGCTAGCTAGTGTATGATTGTACAAACAATGGAAAAAATGTGGGAAATGCAAAATTGTAAAATCGATGAAAATTTGTTTGCCCCCCCCTCTCTTGAAAATAAAAGGGGGCCAAACAAATATTCACCAATTTTAGAATTTTGCGTTTCCCACAAATTTTTCATTGTCCGTAACCACTAGCTAGCCATGATTGTAGTTGTAGTAATTAACTATGCAATAGAAATACACAAAACAAAAGGCTAGTTTGCAAAAGTGGTCAAGATACGTAACCAAAAGTCGCCCTTTCTATGAGACTCGTGAACTATGATCCGTCGTGAAAAAGAAATCTGCTTGCTTGCGACGTCTGCCATCCATAGACCAATGTTGAAGGCCCAAAAATATTACATTTTCTTAATATTTTTTTTTTTGTTTGGGGTGGCCGTGGCCCCCGCCGCCACCCCTAGCTCCACCATTGTTACACATGTTCTGTCCAGTTCTCTGCTATCCTTCCTAAGCAAGAACAAAGTATACGTCTAACATAAATCCATGGAACTATCTCTGCTATCAATATGGCCATGCTATTCATCAAAATTAGAATCACGTCACGTCAATTTCTTGTTCAGCTGGTGGTACCTAGCGGTGGTAATGGACCGGCCCGTTTCTTTTTTTCTTTCACAATCCAACTTGGCCCTTTCTCATTATTAGTTCAAAATTATATAGTTTTACGGCCCGATCTTTAAATTTGCTAGGCTAAATTAGAGGGCCCTTTACCACCCCTAGTGGTACCGTGATTTACTACCAGTCCACCACAACCACGCGGTCCCACCTCTTAGTGACTCCATAGCAGAGCGAGGCCAAAGCGTGCTCCTAAGGAGGCGCACAGGATTTACGAGACTTGTGAACTGGAAGGAGACGAGGCGACCACAAGTTTCATGGATGGGAGTTTCTTGAAGGCGTCATCTTCGAGTCTCATGCTCCGATCACCGGTGCCGACTCGGGCGATGGCCCCGCCTTAGCCCTCTAAGGCCAACAGCGATGACGTCCTCAGCGTCACCACCTTCATGAAGGCGTTGTTGAAGAATCTCTACGCCCATCGCCCCTCCACCGGGTCGCGTTGGTCGTCTTGCTGTGCCTATTTGCGTTGCTTGTTTCTCCTCACTTATAGTTGTCTAGCTGGTGGTTGTTGTAGCCGTAGTCGTGATTATTTCTGGCGGATGCTTTGCCGCCGAGGTGTTCTTCATTCTTGGGGTGGATACTTTGCCGCCGGTGATTCTTCAAGTAAGTACGCCTTGCCCGCGGTCCTCAAGGCAACTGCCTTAATTAGTGACTCGGAAGAGCATTTGGTTTCCGAGGTTGCGGGTAAGTCCTCAATGGCCTTAGTGTCTCGGAGGATTGTTTCCGGCAGATGCTTTGTTGCCGAGGTGGTTCCGGTGGATGCTTTGCCACCAAGGTCGTCGTGTTCCGGTAGCTGCTTTGATGCCGAGGTTGTTCTGCATGGATGCTTTGCCGCCCTAGCTCTAGCGGATGCTTTGCCACTGTTATCGTCTATGGCTTCCATCGCTGCTAGCTACCTAGGTGCTGAGTTCTCTTTTGTAATAGGCTCAGTTGTTGGGGTTGTTAGGTGGAGGTCCCTCGTCGTTTCTTGTGGTTTGTTTGTGCCTGTGTGATTCATCAGTAATCTATGGATTACTTGTGAATCATTTGTATACTTTTTTCACTCTCTTAATGCAGTACGTGTCAATGCACGCTTTCGAAAAAGATAGAGGGAGAGATATAACTCCATTTCAAAGACGGGGATAGCCCTCTGAGGGCACTCACAATGCAGACTCTACTTATTTATTACTCCCTCTATCTTTTTTTGTAAGACGTATAGGCTAGTATCACAGATACCAAGGAACTGCAGATAACAAGGAAGAAAGAGGACCACGTGGCCAGAATGCAAACCATCCCTTGCATGCCAGCATGCAAACGAGCCAAAGGCAACGCCCGCAGCCGGCCGAGTGATTAGAAAAAGCTTTTAACCGGGTCTTCCATGCATGCAAACGCCGTATTCATCGTGACTGCCAGTGTTGCTGCACGTCCATTTACTTTCTCCACCTCGATTACAATGTCACGCCTTACAAAAAATCAAAAAACGAAAACTGCTGGACGCCTTATAAAAAGAAGATAGAGGGAGTACCAGCATATTTATTACACTTTGTTGATGTGGCGGTGACATGACAGTATATTTATGGAAGAGAGAAGGAGAAAAAACAAGACTCTAAATTTTATTTGGACTCCAAGTGCATGATACCCAAGGTAATAAATAGTTTTAGACTCTATATGAGTGCCCTCATAAACTGAACTAGACTTTCTCGATCCGACTCTTTACTCCTGTTGCGAATGGGATGAGTTCAATGCGGTGCGTCTTCTACAATTGTTCCATTGAAAGCACTCTTCCCATATGGTTCCATGCATGGTTGATCTTTAATTCCTTATTCAGATTCGGAAGCGGTTTTTTTGCACCTAGGTGCACATGCACCCACACTGTGGACCACAGGATACGTATTGTGCATTGAGAAGTGTGCTAGCACGGATCACAATGCGTATCCAGTGGTCCAGAGTATGGGTGCATATACACCTAGGTGTAAATTTAACTTACTCATTCAGATTCAGATTGACAAGGAGCATTGAGAAGCAAGCAAACGTCAAAAGGCACCAGCTTATTTGTGACCAGCTGAAGTGCTAATCAGGCTCGTCAAAAGACGAGCGATAACACGGTGCCGACGCAGAGCATCACCGCCGCGATACGTGCTCCAACGAGCGCGACGGGGGCGGAGTTCTGCGTCGGCGGGGGCGCCTGCTGCAGGCGTTGCTTGAGCGCATCGACGGTGGCCTGATCGGTGTGGAACGACTTCTCCAGCACGGCGTCGTCGATGCCGGTCTCGAAGAGCTCCGTGGGGAGCGAGATGGTGCCGGGGCTGGCGCTGCCGAAGGCCGAGAAGGCGCGCGCCACGTCGGTGCCGTTGTTGAACTGGAAGTGCACCATGCCCTTGGGGAACACGAACGTGTCGCCGGCCTGCAGCGTCACCGTGTACAGCGTGCCGTTGTGGGCGGCGTCGACCAGGCCTACGTACAGAGCGCCCTGCACCACGACCAGCAGTTCCGACCCCCTGCAACATTCGATCATGCCAGCGACACATACGTAAGCATGAGTCACACGTACGTACTGTACAAACCAACGTGGACGTTGTAGTACCGTACCTAGGGTGGATGTGCGGCGGGTTGACGGTGCCGGCGCCGAAGACGAGCATGGCGAACGAGACGGACTGCCCCAGCAGCGCGGGGAACTCGGCCGCGGTGGCCTTGGTCGCGGTGAACTTGGCCGGGTCGCCGGCGTTCCCGCTGACGAGGTGTTTGTAGGTGAAGAAGGTGCCGTCGATCTGGGATGGGTCGCCCAATAAGTCCCCGGCACCACGAAGTCGGTCAGGATGTCGGGGTCGCTGGCGCGGGCACACCCAGGCAGCTGGTGCACCACCAGCAGCACGGCGGCATACAGAAACAGCAGCCGGAAGCCGGGAGGGAGAGCCATCGATCGGTGATCGAAATGGAAATTGAACGATCAGACGCACGTGGTAGAGAGCTTGCCGAAGCGTGGCGCGATCCACAGGAGGTGTGTGGGGGCTGCGATGCTTTGCACTTTGCTAGATATATATACTGTATATATATCTATATATAATTTTAGAGGAACAGCTAGATATATACTGTATATCTATATATAATTATATTTATATCTTTATATAATTTTAGAGGTGAGCCCTGGTACTACTGTTAGAGTGAGTTATCTTTGTACTAACGACAGACAGCTAGCGCGTCTCCTTGGTTTCCTAAGCTTTGTAGTTTGAGTGTTACAATGTACAGCACAGGTGATAGTATAGCTGGCTAGATGAATATGTGAAACAACCAAAGGCATATATGCCAGCTTAAGACACGGTTGTTTGGGCATTTGGGGAAGGCCGTTTCTCCAGAGGTCGTCAAATACGTATATCAGACTACTTTGCAGCGCATGGAAGGGACGTCAGAGCTCGTCAAACATCAAACTCAGCTAGCTGTGTGTAGCTACGTGCATCAATTCATGTCAGTTGGCACTTGGCAGCCCGTCAGGTATTCCTGCGTCACCACATACATATATATATAGCTAGATAGATATATGCTTCGAGACAACAAGAATGTACAAGATGGATGTTTCATCTGCAATTGTTCGCAGCATACGGAGTAATTTCTTAGGTACAGCTAGGTGTTTTGAAATTAAAGTTATTTTACATAGAAGTTACAATTAATTTTTGTGTGATTTAAATAAAGATGGTAAAATAAAATTAGGTTGGTGCAGACTTCAATAACACACCTGTTTTTTATTAGCACAAATTAAGTTGGTGTAATTTGAGGCATTAGAACTTGAAGTTAGGTGTAATTCAAGCATTGTGAGTCTCTGTGACACTCAGGTGTGGATTCAGATTTTTTTTTGTACCTTGGTTTTTTGTAAAAGAAAAAAAACGTTTCTGGTGTATTATTAATCAATAGAGTTTAGAGTACAGTGGCTAATTTTGGTTGTTTCAATAGTTCTTGTGGAAGAGAAAAACTGAAACAAGCTGGCTAACAGGGTTTCAGTGCTGATAAATTGATCAGCTTTCACTTCGAAATAGCAACATTATTTTAATTTGAACTATAACAATGATAACGTAGTTATTACTCCCTTCTTTCCAAATTATAAGACGTTTTGGGTTTTGTAGATATTTTTTTGATATGCACCTAGTTATACACTATGTCTAGATACATAGTACGTAAAAAGAAATGTATCTAGAAAAGCCAAAACATCTTATAATTTGGAATGATGCACTAATACCCAAATGATTTTTACGTGATACCGAAAATCTTTTTCCGTGGCGGGCACACAATTTGCGTCACGGAAAATGCCCCCGCCACGCATCCAGTTTTATTTTTACGTGGACGGGCATTTTGTGCCCGCCACGGAAAATCGATTTTTGCGTGGTGGGCACCCTTAACGCGCCCGCCACGGAAAATAGTGTATTTTCCGTGGTGGGCGCGCGTTAAGGTGCCCACCACGCAAAATCGATTTTTCCGTGACGGGCAGTTTTAAAAGCCCGTCACGGAAAATAGCAGCCCAAAAAGCCCGGAGAGGCCCAATCGGATAGCCACCTATATAAGAAGAAGTTAGGGTTTCGGTGCTCCAACTCCCACTTCTCTCCACCTCTCTCCCAGCCACCTCAATCTCCCTCACTTTTCTTCTAAAAACTCCCCTCCCCACTCTCCCGAAGTCGGCCCGCTCGCTCCTCCACCGCCGGCCGCCGGGCCCCTCCACGCGCCGGGCGGATCCAGATATGACGGCCTCCCTCCACGCAGCTGCGGCGGATCCACGCGCGGGCGGAGCCAAGGACGTGGTGGCGCAGCGGATCCACGCGGGCGGCCCCTCCCTTCACCGGCGGCGTGGCGGCCGCCTCCTCGACGACGACGCGGCCCTTCACGACGACGGCGGCGGCGGCGCGGGGGGGACGGCGACGACGGCGGCGGCGGGCTGGCGGGGACGACGACGGCGCGCGCGGGGACGACGATGACGACGCGCGGGCGGATCCCGTGGCGGCGGCGTTGCTCCGTAGATGGGCTCGGGCGGGCCTGTCGGGGTTTTTTCATTTTTTTATTTTTTCAAAACTTGGACCGTGACGGGCATTATAATTCGCCCGCCACGGTTAATCTATTAACCGTGACAGGCACTGTAGCCCGCCACGCTTATTCCGCGATTTACCGTGACCTTTCATTAGTGACGGTCTCAAATGCCCGCCACGCAAAATCAAATTCGCCCGCCACACAAAATCATTTGGGTACTAGTGGTGGTAATAATTATTATCTACATATCTGCTTTTGCTGCTGAGTTGGTATTTTGGACTTTGAATTCTAGAACCATTTAGCAGTTTTCTTTTTTTTGGTCTTAAAAACAATCCTCTTTGTCACGGATTTATTTGTAATAGGAGTAAAAAAAAACTGATTTACACGGATCCATAACGTGCGAACACACTGTAGGTTTGGACAAAATCAAAAAAATTATTTGTAACTTGGCTTCCATTGGTGCAACATTATTACAATGTGGGTAAGTTTGTGTTTTTATTCCTATTGGCTACTATGTTCAATTAAACTACTAGAAACAATCAAGTAGAAAAGTCGATTTTAGAGCTATCAACTAGGTTGAGACTCTAGTCTTCAAAATTGACTGCTCAAATCGACAAATCAATCCCCTCATCACCTCATCTAAACAGTTAGCTTTAGTTTCTACTTTAATTTGAGACAAATTTAGATGTGTTTTCGGTGACAGCGCAACAGGTGTTAACATCATGTGACGAGCATTATTCTAGATTTATTTCAGGATTTGCTGACTCAGTCATTCAAAGGTGCTCATAGGGGTAGGGTTTGCATACGTGTGTTGTACTATGTGATCTCAAAAAAAAAGAGCTTAAACTAGTTCCACCTTGTTTCATCTTAACAGTATTTCATCAGCCAAAATCGCAGAACATGGTTCAAATAATTGAGATTACAATAATCGATCGACAAGCTCATTAACACGATACAAATCACACCTGACGCGGTTGGGTGGACATTATAATTATTTGATTTGATCAATGACATGGCGCTCACTCTGGGTCACTACTCACCATTGCCCATAGGTTATTGATGAACGACGTGGACGATTACGAAGAGAAGTAAAAGATGCACGCGAGGGCCAGGGGCTGGGAGCAACTGAAAGCAAAGCCGGATAGATCATGGCTTCTTCGGGGCGATGCCATCCTTGAGCTTCTGGATGGTGCCCACATCGGTCTTGAAGGACTTTGCCAGTACGGTGTTGTCGATGTTGCTGGCGCCGAAGAGGGTGCCGGGGAGGGAGACGAGCCCCGCGGCGGCGCTCCCGAACGCGGAGAGCGCCTTGGCAGGCTGTGTGCCACTGTTGTACTGCCAGTGCACGGTGCCCTTGGGGAACACGAACAGGTCGCCGGTGGCGAGGTCCTGGGTGAAGAGCTTGCCTGCGGTGTCGACGAAGCCGACGGAGAGCGCGCCGTTGAGGACGAGCAGCAGCTCCGAGGCGCGCGGGTGGGTGTGCGTGGGGTTGATGGAGCCCGGACCGTACGAGAGCACCGCGTACGACACGCTCTGCCCGTTGAGCGCCGGGAACTCGGCCATGGAGGCCTTGGCCACCGTGAAGTTCGTCGGCGCCTGCGCGGCCAGCGCGTCGCGGAGGCCCGAGTAGGCGAAGAACGCGCCCGTGATGCTCGTGGTGTTGTTGGCCGCCGGGATGATGTAGTCGGTGAGGATGTCGGGATCCCCGGCCACCACGGCCAGCGGCGGGGCGGCCCAGAGCGCGAGCAGCACGAGCAGCATGGAGCCCGTCGTTAAGCTGTTGTTGACATTGAGCGCTGCCATTCTCTTCTTTTCTCGGGACGAAGTGCTGAAGTGGTGGTAGCGACTGGCAGTGACTGAAATTTTGAAGAGAGGCAGTGATGATTGATGAGTAGCGATCGATCAGGCCTCTGCTACTTATATGCATACCATTCCCCCTGGTTAGGGACGTTGGAGTCATCGAGGGCGATACATCTTGCATCATGCATGATATAAATGTGTGTTGCCGCTTAGGGAAATCAATCCAGATTAATCAATTCCTCATCCTCCAGCTGTTTAGGGTTTTTTCATTGGGTAAACTTATGATGTTTTTCCAAGCTGATTACTATAGTCTTTCCTCGGTGAGCTGAACGAATCATTCCAGTTCAGAACGAATGATGGTTTCTCCAGACAGCCAAGTCCCGGATACGCCTGCAGCACTGCTACACAACTGACAACTTACATACGTTGTTGTGTCACTGCGTGAGATGTCTGAGGACGCCAGCTTTTTTGGCCGCAGCTTGCACTTTCGGAATATTGTGTGCAAATTCGTTGCGGGAAGAGGACGCGATGACCGTACAAACAAGAAGCTGTCGATGTAAGTGTCATACGGAGCATACGAGTCGCATCGCAGGCACAGCTGCCAGAATATCTCATCAGCTTCCAGCTCGGTCGCCTCATCCTCGGTTTTTCTGTCACAATTCAGTCCAGATGGGTGGACAAAAATAGTGCAGGTCCGCCGTGATGCTTTGCACAATGCAAGGTAAACTAAGGTGATACATCTTCGCACTACTCCTAGACTTGATCCATTCAGAGGTGCATTATTCAGGGTAGGCACATTTGGGTCCAGATGCAAACGTGAGGGCATTCGTTTCCAAGGATAGCTCATTTCCATGATCTTTATAATAGCATCTATAGGGTTTACCAAACGCGTAGCTCTTCTTTTCTCCTTAATCAACAAATAACGAAAGAAAAATGAATCCTTGTGCTAAGAAAACTGTTGCGGAGCCAATGGAATGCAAAGTTGTGGCAATCTATCTTCTCGTTCTATTTGCAACCAAAACACTCTCCATCTAAAAACAAGATGAGTGCTCAACTCTTCCATGGGTTGTTGTGCTGCAGTCCCGCACAGGGAGTACGTACAAGTTATCCAAACAAATATAATGGCTTAGGGCAGCCCCAATAAAGTATTTGTGTGTCTATTAATTAGTTTTTTTTACCAGAATCTTATTTAGGTTGACAGCTCAGCTTTCTAATGATGTGACAAAAGAATTAACATGGGGATTGCAAAGCGAAGGGAATCGTGATGCCTAGGGGTTGAATTAGGAAACTTAAAAATCTACTGCTTCTAACTTCACATAGTCAAAACGTATTGGAAGAATGTAAACTATCTATATGTGTAACTAAGGTTTTACTAGGTGTGTTGCTATCTCTACTGACTACCGCACAAAAGTTTTGCAACCTTGTTCTAATTCTATTAACTAGCCTATCAACTAAGCTAGGAAAGGTAAAGCACACAACTAGGATAACAAATATAAATGCGGAAGTTAAGTGAGGTAGAGATGCAAACTCTCGTCGATGACTCCGGCACATTTTATAGAGGTATCGGGAAGCGCAAGCTTCCCCATAATCCTCGTTGGAGCCCCTCACTCCCGGTTGAGTAATTCCATGGATAGCCTCAGGCCTTCCCCACGCGCAAGTGGGTCTCCGGCATGCCATCAGGCAAGCCTCTCCTGGATGCTCCCCGCCGTCTTCACTATTGCCGCGAGCCTTGTTCCCTTCGGTACATGGTGGCGGCCACATCACAAACACGGTTGGTGTGGTATCGGAAGACTTCGAGCCCCTCTGATGTACAACTCTTGGAGGTATACAAATCTCACTAAACACTAGGCCTAAGTCTAGAGCAAGCGCATAAGCGTCGGTCTAATCACTAAACACTAAGCACCGCAAAAGCACTTTTGCTAGTCATCAAATGTATCACTAAAAACTATTGAAATCTCATGTTTGGTTTTGGAAATTGATGCACTTTGTTATGCTAATCCTTTGCTCTAAGTGTGCTTAAGAGATAGGATTGCATGGATGATGTGGAGCTACATGATCATGGACATGGACGTTGATGATGGACATGGTGGATCATCAAGCTCATATGTTGAAAAGGAAAGGACCCGGAGATCAAGGCAAAGGTATAACTTGATAGGGTTTGCTTTGGGTGATCAAGACACTATAGAGAGTGTGATCACATTTTGGATATATAGCCGACTATCAAGAGGGAATGCCATGGCTAATCCGATGTTGAAGTGCCTCTAGGTTCATATTGACTTGCATATGCATTTAGAATCGAGAGCACTAACTTCGTTCTTGCCAAATCGTTTGCGAAATGCTAACACTTGAGCTATCGAGATGATCTTCGACGTGTTGGCAACTTGTGGCAAGTGGCGAAGCTTGGTTTGAAGCAAAGGCGGCAGCGAGCGACAAACTTCGTGGAAGAACGGCAAGGATGGACAGTGACCGGACGCTGGAAGCTCCCCTGACCGGAGCGTCCGGTCAGGAGGTTCCGGTAGATTCCAGTGAGGTCTGGAATCGGCCTTTTCGTCGACCGGCGCGTCCGGTCACCGACCCTATGACCGGGCATTGGGTTCGGGTCGTCATCTGTGGGGCCAGGGGCTTTGTCATATGTGACCGGAAGCTTGACCGGGCGTATGGCTGCAGCGTCCGATCACTGACCGGAGCGTCAGGTCAGCACGCAAAAACCAGGATTTGAAGCACCAACGGCTCTATTTTGGATGGAGCCTATATATACTTGTGGTGGCCGGGACTTAATTTGAGCTCTCTCTTGCACATTTGAACACTCAAACACTCTTGTGAGCAAAAGAAAATTCCCCTCCACTCATCTCTCTAGCCTAACTTCGATTCTTGGGTGAGATTGAGTGAGATTGAAGTGCATTTGCTTGTTGCTTGCATCTAGAGGCACTTCATCCTTGGAGGAGCTGTGGGATTTCGTTTCTCTTGGGAATTTGCTTGGTTCCCTAGCGGCTTGGAGTTCGTGGAGGTGTTGAGCTCGATTGGTGATTGTTCGAGGCCACACAGGTGGATTTGTGAGGGGTTGATCCTACCCCGCGGGAGATTCGCAAAAGGAGTCACTAGTGGATTGCTCGTGGCTTGTGAATCCCCTCTTGTGAGTGATTTGTTGAGCTCTCACCATGGGATTTGGCACCGGCCATTAAGCTTGCAAATCATCAAGTGGGTGTATCGCCACAACGGGGACTAGCATGCCGGCAAGCACGTGAACCTCGGTGAAAAATCATCGTGTCATTTGCATTGAGCTCGTATGAGATTTCATATTGATCACGGTGATTGGCATCAACCTCGACACTCCTCGGCGGTATTGTATTCGAACCTCTCCTCGCTTTACTTAGCCTTGTGTAGGTCACTAGCTTAGTTGACTTGGGTAGTTTCTAGTGATAGAATTGCTTAGTATATCTTGATCACCTAGGAGCTCTTAGCGACTTAGCCTTTGTGTGTATCGAGAGATATTACAATCACTAGATTTGCTAGGTGGCTTGCCTAGTTAGCTTGTAGCACCGCTTGATTGCTTCGCCGTCTTATTTACTAACCGGTTTGCTTAAGTGTTGTAGAATTTTTATTAGGCTACTCACCCCCCTCTAGCCATTAGGACTTTTCAACTATGCATGTGGAGAACTCTATAACGGTGTCTCAACACTCTCAATATAATCTCATGCTCCCACACTTCTCATTTGGCCGGTTGGATGGGGTATATATAGCCACAAATGAGAATACAGCCATTGGGGGCGAATCCAGCCATTGGGGCATGCATTGGACGCTCCGACCCTAGCACCGAACGCGCCCGGTGCGTTGTCGACCGTTGGGCGAGCCGACCATTGGAGTTGTAGTCTAGCATTGGGACGCCATCGCTCACCGCATCGTTGCCTATTTCGTGTGTGTGCCAAAGAGTTCCCACCCACCACAGACGCATCCTCTGCTTGAGCTCTAGACGCACCGGTGCTATTGATAAGCACCTAACGCTGTGAACTCTCAGCACCGGACGCTATAGTGTGTGATGTCGATGTCACCGCATTTTTGCCCGTGAGCATCGGATGCACCACAGCAGGACCTGACGTGTCAGCTGAGCACAAGACGCGTTAGGTGCTATCGTCCGGTGGACCAAAAACCCTGTTTTCAACTTGGTTCTTCGTGTTCTTCGCTTCGGGCTTGGTCCTCACTTCATGCTTAGACTTTGCTTGATCCCTAGGGTATTCTCTTGAGTTTCTAAGGTCTTGTTTGAGGTGTATATGTGCGTTTCATTGCTATGGTAGCACAAAGTGGGACGCTACCCACCAGAATTCAAATCCTGGTGCTCGCAACTTTTCCTGGGATTTTTCCAGGATTTATCGGCATTATGCATTAAGTGGTAAGAGACGTTCCTGTCGACGACAAGGCACCAATGGTGACTTCGGGAATCTCCAGATCAGCCGAGTGCTCGGTGCTTCGAAGGTGCTCATAGAGGTAGGGTTTGCGTACGTGTGTTCATAGGGGTGAGTGTGCATGCGTATTGTGAGCGTCTGTGTTGTACTATGTAATTCTAAAAAACATTGCTGGGTACTACAAGCATACCTAGTACTCCCTCCATACCCTAAAAGCTTGACGTTTAGGATAGCGACACGGTCTCTAAAATACAACTTTGACCTCTTGTTATTAGAAAAGTATTTATCGAAGAGCGATATATGTATACTTTTATGAAAGTATTTTTCAAGATAAATCTATTCATATAGGTTTCACATTTACAAACTCAAGAACATAAAAGTTATTGATGATTTATATTCTCAATATTTGACCCAAACCTTATCCTAAACGTCAAGCTTTTTGGGTATGGAGGGAGTAGACAAGTGGGAATTGCAAGCTGCCATTCTCAACATAACAATTCATTGGTAGACCTAATGCACGTGCCTTTTTGTTTTGTTTCCGAAGAAATATAGCATTTGGTCTATCCTCTTTTCGTCATATTCAAACACTGATAAGATTAACCAAGTTCTGTCGCAATCTATTTTCCTTCTGTTCGAGTAAGTATTTGTTTAAGCATTTAACATGAATATATATCCTGATTGTTTAGGTGTATGTTTGGTCCTCGATATATGCATGGAGTGCAGCATGATAGATACTTTTTGGGTTACAATGCACACCCGCAATTTTAGTAAAGTGGTTGCTTTTGGGTTGTTTCAATAGTGTTATGTGACAGACAATAAGTTGAAACAAGCCGAAACAAGCCGGCTAAACAGGGTTTTAGCGCTGCTAAATTGCTCAGCTTTAACTTCGAAATAGAAACACTATTTTAATTTGAGCTATAACAATGATAACATAGTTATATCTACATATCTGCTTTTGCTGGTAAGTTGGGGCTTGTTTGATATGGGCCACTTTTGGTAGCCCGAGCTCCCAGTGCAGGTGATCTTGTTTGATTTGGTTTCACTGTTTGTCGGCCTGTCTTCCCGGATGCAAAATACACTCTCTCTCTTGGCTCCCGTCCGACGCTCGGGAGTTGCGTTTTTCGAGCTAGCCTCGCTGCGTGCTCGAGCCAGCCAAAGGGAGGATAGCGCTACCACTCAACACCGCCGCTCACCCCCACTGCCTCGCGCACCAGCGACGGCGTTGCACCGTGGCTGAACTCCATCTCCTCCAAATCCAGCGAATAGCCCCTAGCACGGCCATGAGCCCCGCCGCGGTGCCACCCTGCTCCGCCGGCGGAAGTGGGGCATCGGCGACAACCCGACCGCGGGCCCTGGCGGGCGGCGTTGGTGGGCGAGGAGGAGGAGTTCGCCGCGGTAGGAGGCAACGGAAGCAAGGAGGAGGTGCTCGTCGGCGCGACCTCCTCCACGGCGCTCCCGCCCCCCGCCTCAACGCCCGCTGCTCCGCCTCCCGGCCTTTGCACGCGCTCGACGCGTGGCGCCCGCGGATAGCTCCTCCACCGCTCTACCTCCACGCCGCGACGACGACGATCGTTGATATTTCTAACACGATCCAAATTAGGAAGGCGAAAGAAATATATATGGTATATCTATCTAATCATGTTAGCTTGGATATGGGGATTAACCTCATGAACCAACAAAGCGAAGTTAGGCGGTGTCAGTAGTGGGATGTAAACTTAGCATCATTATCCACAGTGGAGTTAATCTCACCAGGATATGTACTCAAGGTATACCACTCATTTCTAGGCATTACCTATACAATAGTCTGTCACCCTAGCAATAACGCTCAAAGAAATGCGGGTATGGTATTCTTGAAAGGTCTTGATAAAAGAATGAACATGATATATCGCAAAGTTTACGAGATAGAAATACCATCGTAGCACTTCAGGGAGTAATCCGGTATTTATTTATATTTTATCACGGGAAAGGTAAGTCTATGGAAAGTAGAGAGAAAAGGATATCTAATGATTTAGGAAGTGATTTACTTATGAGATCCACTTATAGTAGTATAATGCAGAGTAGCCATATGCATCTAACATTACTCAACAGGATAAGTCACACACTAGTAGAAATATGATCTTCTATGACGATTTCCTTGTGACAATTTGAAATTTCGTCATGCAACTGTAGTTTTCAGTGACGAATTTTGTAACTTTGTCACAGATCATGACTGACGGAGCTAAGCCGCTAAAAATACTGATGAAAAGCAATAGAGCGTCACAAAACAATAAATCTATTCGTCATAGATATTCATTCCGACTCTATCAGGTAGGGAACCAATGATGAATGTAAACTTTCGTCACAAAACAACATACTCATCGTCACAAAACAATAATATCCATGCTTCAACACCAATATGGGTCCCACATGTGTGGGTCCGTCCCCCAGGTCCCACATGTTGGTACCATGGTCCCACTATCGTCGATGTGGTGATGTGGACCCACCACAACGGTCCCACGTTGTAAGCCACGCGACATTCCAGTCAACGCGGGCCCCACCTCAACGGTCCCACCAGCATCGACGAGGACCCCACTATAGTGGTCCCACACTGTACTGGTCCCGCTCCCATGTGGCGTTGCACGTCAACCGAGGCCCAACCACCACTATCCCACCGGATAGAACTACATAACAATGTGGCATCGCAAGTCCCACGTGGTGACATGGACCCCACCACCATGGTCCGATGATGTAGTGGTCCCACCGCCACATGGCACCCCGTCATTGTGGGCCTCACCCGGCAGTTCTCTCGGGATAGAATCGTTGGGCCACCATACTTGGGCGCAGATCCTACGACCACGTGCCTTCCACGTCAATCTGGGCCTTACCACCACGATCTCACTAACTGCATAAGTGGAGACCACATGTGGGCCCCACTACCTTGGACCCACGCCGTAGTGGACTAACGAATGCCCGACATTTCACGTCAACCTTGGTCCCATAGAACAAAATTGGTGGGCCACCACGGGTGGGCCCCCCACCGTGGTCCCACCGAGGTCTCCTAAGGGGAGAGCTTGTGATATCTAGCTTAGGGCTTAATAAGATTGATAGAATACTCATTACAACAAGTTCCCAACTTCTTTCCGGGAAGCCCCATTCTAAAGAACTCTAAAGTTAAGCGTGCTTGTCATATAGAAATTTGGGGATGGGTGATCGGCCAGGGAAGTTCTTCTGGATGCGCATGAGTGAGAACAAAGTGTGTAAAAAAAACTTGTGTTGGTGTTTGAGGACAATCTTGTTTATTAGAGAGTTGCTAGATGTAATTGGGCCCGAAAGTGCTAGATGTAAGTGGGTTCGAGTGGGACTTTATAGGTGGCGCCATGTTGCGGTCACTTCCACGACAAAATTAGTGACATTTTGTTTTTGTCATAGAAGATGAGCTGTTCCATGACGAATGTTTGCTCGTCATGAGAAAAAAACACTTCGGTGACGCTTTGTTCTATGACGATTTCAAATTCGTCACTAATTCGTCACCAAAGGTTTTCAATGACGAATTTGTCATCTTTCGTGACGAAAAAGAATTTTGTCATCGATGTGAGCTTCTCTACTAGTGTTAAGATAAAGATAATTATATAAATGATAACTACCCAAGTCTAAGATCATCATATGCCACTAGTATCATACGAGTTATTAGCATGTTATAGAAAGAATAGAAAGAATATTCCTAAGATACTCCTAATCATATGTCAATGAATACTACAATTAGTGCAATACATCTAGCTATCATGGCAAGGTTGGATTACATCTACACATGGCAAGCATTACCAATAACAACCAAGGACAAAACTTGATCATTAACGTAATTATAGCTCGACTAGTCCTAACATTCGGAGGGTGGATTACAAAGGACTCAACAGATTTGTCACTCCCGCGATCTACCACATGGCCCGGAATGTAGGGTGCAATTGCGAGATAAACGTTGTATAAACACCACGTTTACACATTGCTTATCACCCACATAGTGATCATCTACGTGGATGCTATACAATTCCATGCATAAGATATAAGACAAACTCACTAAACTAAACATATAATCATAGTATGCATAAACACATATAAATAAGAATATAATAATTATATAGATCAAAGCCATAACAATTGTATTCTCGAATATAATAGTACTTACGGATCGAATACAAAGAGAAGTCTCAAGAACGATGATGCTTGCTACTTCTTGACTATCGGGAACTCAAGATGAACTTGATCTTCAACTAGAACTAGCTAGATAGCTAACTACTAGTATGAACTAGGGCTTAGGTCTAGACTTGGTTGGACT
This sequence comes from Hyparrhenia diplandra, assembly GCA_015847255.1. NCBI lineage: Eukaryota > Viridiplantae > Streptophyta > Magnoliopsida > Poales > Poaceae > Hyparrhenia > Hyparrhenia diplandra. The sequence goes on from JADLZK010009861.1 coordinate 93,829, forward strand.
TGATGAGAATGAATTGATAATGAAAATTGATTATTAGCCCTGGGGTCATTTGGTCTTCTTATATAGGACTTGGCGATGAATGTGGATCTTTGGATCAAACCGACCTTCAATAACGGTGTAGATACAACCTCAAGGTCGGTAGTAAACCGACCTAAAAAGGTGAGGGCGATAGGTGGGACCCACCGGCGGCCGACCCTAAATGGCTCTGGCGGCCGCCAGTGGTCGAGAAGCTTCCCGGCGGCCGTGTTTCTTCGGTGTCCTCGGTACCTTCTAGAGTGTTTTAGTCCACTTTTTGGGTTGATTTACTTCACGGTTAAGTCTTGTCATCATATGTCTTGTATATTCCGGAACTTTCTTCATTCTTCTCTGCATTTATTTGTTAAGTCCTTAGAAAGTCACAGAATACCAAAACTCGTGGAAATATATTAGTTAGACCCCTAGACTTATGTTGGTCTTTGACTTGAGCCCTTATTTCATGTTATTTGACTTATAAAATTATGCTATAACAGGTGTCAACAATGACCACGACGTCCTACTCCACCACACCACGAGCAGCTCCACAACGACCCCGCCCTCCGCCACGCCCTCCGCTCCTACCGCCTCCTCGCCGCCACGACCCCTCCGTCCTCGCCGGCCTCCCCTCCCGTTCTCCATCCGTGGCGTCACCGTCTCGGAGCACGGGCGCGCGGCCCCGACGAGACGCCCGACGACGACGCGAGGATGGGCTAGGAGAGGTGTTGCGGTGCTCCACCTACCCATGAATGCGTGGAGAGCAGCCATGGCCACCACCGCCATTCTTGTCGGTGTCCGCCTAGCAACCGTTTGATGGAATGTCGCAAAGAGAAAGAGGAGGGTAACCTCACCACACTTCAAGTGCAAGGTCATCCTATCCATCTATACAACAAATCAAACACAAGTCCCAATAAAACTTGGCTTGCCGGGAACAAATCCATCAAACAAGCGTTGTGGTCCAAAGGAACTAGGCCATGGCTGACCAGGGCCTGGCTCGCCGGCCAGGCCTTGCGGAGCCACGAAATCAAACACGCCCTTGGGGTTTTGGGGACCGTGAACCCAAGAACAATTTCACGGTATTTTCCCTTTTGTAAAAAAAAACAGTACTATTTGGTTAGGGATTTATTTGTCTAGGAGGAAAAAAACTGATTTACAGGGATCCATCTTTGTGCGAACATACTTTGCGATTGGACAAAGTCAAAATTTATTTGGAACCAGGCTTCCCCTGGGTGTAACATTATTACAACTTGTGGATTTCTGCTTGGCGTTCTTTGCGAGTATGAAGGAGAATTCTATGAGTTACAATATTACTATCACCCTCTTATTCTTTTTCTTTCTTCTTTTTTTTTTTTTTTTTTTTTTTTCTATACCAACGGGTCCCACTTATAATTTTATCAAAATATATACATGTGAGATATTGTTTTAAAGGATTTATTAAAATGAATTTAATGGTGTAATCAGAATTTGATTTATTTTTTTGGTTCATGAGTTATAACCTTTTTTATGCCCATAGACGTGTGGGGCATGTTGATGACATGGCGCAAGGAAGGGTTAGTGGGCTAGTGAGGTGGCATGCTAGTGGGGTGTTAGTGGGATGGTGAGATGGCGTGCTTGCATGTCAAGAGAATTAGCTAGTGGGGGTTGCAAACATAAGTTTTATAGATTTGGGTAAGTTTGTGTATGTTTTTTTTTTTTTTTTAAAGTGTGTCAGCAGGGAGTCCTCTACCTATTTTTTTGTATTTTTAAATAAATGAAAGAATGTACATGTACATATGTTACCGAGCTACCAGGCTTAAAAACAGAAGAAAAAAAAAATATACAATTACATAAACGACTCTCTCCAGGCATTAATGATATTACATTTCGATGACTTGGCTTTGATGCACACCAATCGAAGCTCACATGTGAATAGTCTTTTCCTTGACTCCAGGCTGATTGAGCCATTATAAAAAATGATAGAGTTTCTTATATTCCAATTGCTCCAGCAACCTGCGATTAAATCTCTCTAAAAATAGGTTTGTTGAAGCTGATGCTGCCCTGAATGATCATGTCCATGGGGAGGCAGAGTGAGACTCCACTGAATAGAAATTGCATTCCAGCAGTCAGTGGTAAATGAGCATTGGAAAAATAAATGAAATCTGGATTCCTTAATGCCTTGATTGCAGAGAACACAACTATAATCACCCAGGACTCTATTTTTCCTTCTCAATTGATTTCTGGTGTTGAGCCTGTCTCTCAAGAGAAGCCAAAAAAAGAACTTTAGGTTGCCTGTGTTGCTCAAGGCCCAAAGCCATTTGAATAGACACTACTACACAGGCGACTTCTATTCTCGAGGCTAAAAATGTGGTTATTCTCGGTTAAAAATGTACCCAGACCTTTATTCCCGGTGAACTCTCCAGCTGGGAGTAAGGCATGTCAAAATTTACTGCTCTGAAGATGTGGATGAAATTTGGTGGATGTATATTACAATGCAAGAAGCCTTTCAGCTCTGTCAAAAAACAAGTGGAGGTAGTCTGTACTAATTTCTCTGTCTAAATTGATATGTCCAATATCCAAGTTGCTCCACGGAAGATAGCTCTATGCAATAAGTGTTGGAATTTACGGGTCACTTTCCTTGTTTAATATTGTACATGTGTCATTTCCAGGGAGACAAGTACAAAGACCAGGAACTAGACACAATGTTTTTTTTTGAAGGAGTTTCAGTTGTCTGCAGTCAATTGCAAAATTTTGATGCAAATTTGTATGGACCGGATTTACTACAATAGAGTGTTGTGCTTGTGTTTGGATTTTGGTGTAAACTTATAAATTATTGTGGATATGTCATTATTAGTTGGAATAAATATAAAATGTTTATATTAAGGTCATGTGCCCGTGAGGAGGAATTGTGAAAATTGTGGATTATTGCAAGCATTTGTTTTTGTTGGCAGCAAGAATTGAAATGAAACAAAAAAAGGAAAAAAAAAGTATATTGGCTAATATATACGTGTGCGTTTGCATATAGTATTGGCATCGCAAAATGCATATTTGAGAACCTATTTAAAAACGAAAACAAACCATGATTTGAAATGAAATCAAAAAAGAAAAAAAAAATACCTTCCATTTCTTTGTAAAGGTCCCTAGCTGGCCACGTGCACGGTAGGAGCTTTACTCCTGGTTATTACCTCCAACCGTAATAAAGCCCCTACCTCTGTTTCCGATGTGAATACTTCTATTCCTCAACTCTTATTCCCGGTTGCACAATCGAGAATAGAGAGGGTTCCCAGCCGGGAATAAAGGCCCGTCCTGTACTTGTGAGAGGAGAAGATGGTATGTTGCCTAGAAGAATAGAATATACCTTCTTGTTGTTGTATTTTTCCGGACCCCAAGAATAGCTCCACGAATCATTCAAGTTTTGATCTAGAGAGGCAGCCTGGAGGGTATCTAACAACTCAGTTGATTAGCAGCCACTAGGGGCAAGGGCATAGGGCTAAAGATCCTTTCCATTTCTTTGTTTAAGAAGAACCTGATGGAGCATTTTAGCTTTCTAGCAAAGGAGAAGAGTTCAGGGTATTTATGGCTCAGCTGATTATTTACCTAGATATCTGTCCATAGCATCACTGGATTGCCTCTGTTTGGTTTACAAACTGCAAAATTTCTATATTTTTCAAACAGGCTCCGAACCTCTTTCGACCAGAACGATCCTACATGGCTTCTAGCTTGTGGTGGAATGTTTTCATTGGAGTAGAAAGTAGACCAGGTAAGGGTAACCCAAGGTAGGTTTGCATGCTTGAAGAATTTATCCAAGAATTTCATTAGCAGGGCTTCATTATGTTTTTGAATGTCCATTATTCCAAGTCCTTCTTGTTCTTTTGGTCTACATGCTTCCTCCCAAGTCAGTTTGTGTTTGTTGTTATTCCTATTGGCTACTGTGTTCAATTGTATTACTAGAAACAATCAAGTAGAAAAGTCAGATTTTAGAGCTATCAACTGCGGGTTGAGAGTCTAGTCTTCAAAATTGACTACCAAAATCGACTTGTCAAACTCCTCATCAGCTAATCTAATCTAAACGGTTAACTTTAGTTTCTACCCTGAGACAAATTTAGATGTGTTTTCTGTGACATGGCCACTGGTGTTAACATCACGTGACGACCAACAAGAGCTTAAACTAGTGTAAGCTTGCTCCATCTTATTATCCCTCACAGAACAGTATTGAGTCGACCGAAATCGCAGAATATGGTACAAATCATTGAGATAACAATAATCGACAAACTCATGAACACGACACAAATCACACTCCTGACGTGGTTGGGTGGACATTATAATTATTTGATCCATGACATGACGCTCACTCTTGGTCACTACTCACCATTGCCCTTAGGTTATTGGTGAACGACGTGGACGATTACAAAGAGAAGGAAAAGATGCACGCGAGGGCCAGGGGCCGGGAGCAACCAAAAGCAAAGCCGCATAGATCACGGCTACTTGGGGGCAAGGCCATCCTTGAGCTTCTGGATGGTGGCCACATCGGTCTTGAAGGACTTTGCCAGCACGGTGTTGTCGATGTTGCTGGCGCCGAACAGGGTGCCGGGGAGGGAGACCAGCCCCGAGGCGGCGCTCCCGAACGCGGAGAGCGCCTTTGCAGGCTGGGTGCCACTGTTGTACTGCCAGTGCACGGTGCCCTTGGGGAACACGAACAGGTCGCCGGTGGCGAGGTCCTGGGTGAAGAGCTTGCCTGCGGTGTCGACGAAGCCGACGGAGAGCGCGCCGTTGAGGACGAGCAGCAGCTCCGAGGCGCGCGGGTGCGTGTGGGTGGGGTTGATGGAGCCCGGCCCGTACGAGAGCACCGCGTACGACACGCTCTGCCCGTTGAGCGCCGGGAACTCGGCCATGGAGGCCTTGGCCACCGTGAAGTTCGTCGGCGCCTGCGCGGCCAGCGCGCCGCGGAGGCCCGAGTAGGCGAAGAACGCGCCCGTGATGCTCGTGGTGTTGTTGGCCGCCGGGATGATGTAGTCGGTGAGGATGTCGGGGTCCCCGGCCATCACAACCAGCGGCTGGGCAGCCCAGAGCGCGAGCAGGACGACGAGCACCAAGGAGCTCGTCGTCATGCGGTTGGTGGGCTTGAGCGCCGCCGCCATTCTTCTTGTTGTCTTGGGAAGAAGTGCTAAGTGGTGGTAGATGGTAGCGAGTAGCGACTGACGACAGTGACTGAAACTGTGAATGAAAGACAGTGGTGGACTGATGAAGTGATTGTAGCGATCGATCAGGCCTCCCCTATATATATGCATCCCATTCCCCTGGTTAGGGACGTTGGAGTCATCGAAGACGATGCATGCATCACATCATGCATGAGATAATGTGTGTTGCCGTTTTGGGGAATAATCAATCTAGATTAACTAATTCCTTTTCCTCCAGCTAATTAGGGTTATCATTGGGAAAACTTATGATGTTACACCAAGCTGATTAATATAATCTTGCCTTGGTCAGCTGAACGAATAGCTAAAAAAAAAGATTACACACAACAATGGTGGTTTCTCCAGGCAACCAAGTCCCGGATACACCTGCACTGCTACACAACGTACGTGTGACACATGTCTGAGAACGCCAGCTCTTTTGTAACTTAATTTATTTTCATCTACTATGCAGCTTGCACTTTTTTCCGAATTGTTTGCAAGTTCGTTGCTGGAAGACGACGCGACGACCGTACAAACAGGAAGCTGTCATGGCAACTGTTCGTACGGAGTATACGAGACGAGTCGCATGCGCACGTACAGCTGCGAGAGAATATCTCGGTTACCAACTCGGTCGCCTAGATCATCCTCGGTTTCTCCTGTCACAAACTCAGTTGAGATCGATGGAGTTCACAATATACTATATACTATAGGTCCGGCCTGGCTGCTGCTTTGCACAAGGCAAGGGCTGTTCAACTTCTTGATCGCACTCTAGACTTGATCCATTCAGAGGTGCATTATTCAGGGTAGGCACATCACATGTATGTATGTCCAGATGCATAAGGCGCTGCAAACGTAAGGACATTCGTTTCCAAGGCTGTCTGTCTCATACTCTCGTTTCCATGATCCTTTGCTTTGCCAGAAATTAGTCCATATAATAGCAACTATAGGGGTTACCAAACGTAGTTCTTTTTTTCCTTTAATAAACAAATAAAGAAATACAAAAAATCCATGTGCTAAGCAAAAACCTTTGCGGAAGAACTATGACTGAAACACAAAACAGGAATTGTGGCACTCTTCTCCTTATATTTGCAACCAAAAACAGATCTCCATCTGAAAACAAGATGAGTTTTCAACTCTTCCATCGGTGCTTGCCCTCCAAAGCATGTGTCACACGTACGTTGTGTCACAAAAGAGCTGAGTTACAGGTACATGTGACACATGTCTGAGTTCTCACCCTAAAGTCAAATTTCAAATATTTTTGGAAGTTTTTTTTTTTTTTTCCAATTTGAATGCAATACTAAAAGCTCTACAAATTTCATTAAAAGCTATGAATAAAACTTGAGCAATAAGTATTTTATTGATTGGATCATGGTTGAATTATGAAATGACAATTATTCTTATAAAATCTGAGTAATGATTTATTCCTAATTAAATACCAAAATTTTAAAATAATTATTTGGCAATTATTTTTTTTTTAAAAAACTAACTTTCTAAAATATTTGGAATTTGACTTTGGTCCAACAATGAAATTTGTAGAGATTTTAATTTTGAGCAACTTTCATGTTACAAGTTTTTAAAGTTTTCATATGAAATATTGAGTTATTATGAAAAATAAAAAAAGTGGAAAAAAGGGGTAGGTGCAGTCGGTAAGTTGTTGGCCTGCTTCTAAATAGATTTGGACCCCCGGGTGACACCAAACGGTGATGGATCTGCACTTTTAAAGGTGATGAACCTAAATAACACCGAGTAAAAAGGTAATGGACCTAAGGTGCATTTTGCTCTTTATTTTGGGACAGAGGGAGTAGTTGCAAGTCAATTGGCTTGTCTGATGATTGTAAGCACTAGTGAAATTGTTCCCTAGTAGTAATCCCTACAAAACAAACAAGTGCATGACGACTTCATCAAATCACATTAGGACAACTCCAATAATTGACTTTTAAGCTTGCCCTAAGCTCTTGCACAAATTTTAAAGTTAGTTGATGTGGCCGGCTATTCATATCAAAAGTGTCACAGCCCAAACAGGAGGCCCAAAGGCTTGGCACGCGTGCGCCCAACGTTCTGGCCGCCGTCATATCTTCACCATTAAGCAAGAATTATTTAGGAAATAGAATAGAGATAGTTATTTTGGTTAGTCTCAATGGGGTTTTATAGGTGTTTTATTCACATTAAATAGGACGCCACATCAGTAAAAGTCCATTTTTTGCATGAAACGCTGAGGAGAAGAGAAGGGAAAATTTTCATCTTGGTGAAACACTCTTGGTACAGTACCAACTATCTCTGAGTCATGAAATTAAATGCCTATGAAATCACAGAATAAAACTCTCCATTGAGAATAGGGGTTTCATCGAAGTTTTATTTCATTTTATATGACATGGCAGTCTTGGAAACAATGTAATGAAACTCACTATTGAGATTGGCCTTAAGAAATAAAATGGAATATTGCTTAGCATGCAAGCCTGCTCAAGACTATAAATACAAATCTATTGTAATCATTTGAGATCAAGAAAAAAAAATAAACGAAGGGGATTTATCCCTCCGCTCTCAAGCTCTCAATCCCTCTCTCCCGAACCCTAGCTGCCGCAAGATGCACGCACGCCGCCCGTGCATGCCTCCCACGGCGGCACCGCTGGCGTCACGCGTTGTAACAGCCACCGGACCCGTCCGGGCTGTTACAAAAAGCTTTGTGCACAAGGTAGCATTATCAGAGAAGTTGTCTTAGAGCTCATAGGTAGCTCTAACTTTTGGGGATGCCTTTAAGCATCGGTGTTAACTTAAACATTGTGCACTCATAAGTATCATGTGCTCATGATAGGCATGAACACTTTATTAATACACATTAATCGCGGGATTGAAACTCTCATGAAACCAACACTAAAACAACTATACGACTCTAATAGTATAATCACAAGTTTTTTTTTCTTGAAACACGTAAATTTGATGTCCCTTTTAAAATTTATATATCGTGCACTAGTACAGATTAAGTGGTAATCTAACGTGTAAAGTTTGCTTTTATCATTCATGCTTTACTATGACAATGGAAAGTAGTGACTGACAAGCCTACCCGTAGCATTTCTAATTCAGTCATATGTTAGGAAAGGTACTAATCAGTTTTCAGAGAATCGTGTCTTTCCTAATACTTCTGATCTCGTGTGTATATATACCGGTATATATATATAGTCATTGTCAGTTCATCGCCTCCTCAGATTCACGGAAGTCTACGGGTGAAATTAATTTTAAGTGTAAACGTAGATTTGCACAAGAGGTACGTAACTACGTATCATTCTCCAAGGTGCATGTGAATCGGTGAATCCTTCATTCCTTATTAATTTCTACTCGTTACACTTTTTTTCTAATTACTTGGATCAGATCTCACGATGGTGTTCTGATGGAAGAAACATAAGGAGACTGAGAGTGAACGTGAAGCATATAAGGGCACAGCGGTGGTGGCGAGGCCGAGGACATAGATCTCGTTGATGCTGACTCTGGTGAAGATGAAGTCACTCATCAAGAATAAAGTGGTAAGAAGGAAAATCCTCTCTTTGAAAAATGACAATATTATATCCTGGTGGTCAAGGGAAGAGCCCTGGTGGTCCGGTGGAACAAATAAATGGCAACCAACAAGACTTTCAGTAGCACCGTGTGACAAGAATAAAGCATCATTTTTTTTAGTAATCCACCTGGTAAGAAGGCACAAATTATCTGTTGTTCTGCACTACAAAGCGATCGTGCCAAGTATAGAGGATTGCATGATAAGGTACGTTTATCCACTACCAGTATTCATTATTAAGTAGTCATGGTTTGAAGTTTAAATTCTCTGTGTTCTCACTTGTGAGAAATTATCAACTAATTTTGTATAGATGAAAAAAGGGGATCATCTTCATCTAAAGTAGCACCTATAAAGATGCAGACTCCATTGGCCGATGCTTTCAGTATGGAGATAATTGCTATTATATGACTCCAAACAATTGGCTTCGCAAAAATAGGATTCCTAACGTTGGTTTCGCTAAAATATGATTCCAAACATTTTTACTTCGGATTACATATGATTTTGAGTGTTTTAATTCTTTTGGCATCTAAATATACTTATTTCTTCCGGCTGGCTGTACCGTGCATGTGTGTGCTGGTCCGTGGGCGCCTCCTTGCTGCCCCTACGTTGTCGGCCATGCAAAATGTTCCTCGACGACGCCGTCATGCCATGGCTGCTCCTATGCACGCGGCCGTGCCATGGCTGCTCCTCGATGCCCAGGCCATGGGGGCCTCCACTGCAGCCGCGCCCAGGCCACCAGGAGCCATGGCCGGCCCTCCACGATCCGTGGCTTGGCCAGCAGCCGCCGCCAAGGCCTGGGCTAGGGCACTGCCCTTGACGTCCATTGCCTCTTCGATGTACAACACTCCAATGACGTCTTTGCGAGGAGGATATCCGTCCATGGAGAGATGAGGGAAAGAGGGGCGGAGAGCTGCAGATCGCGGGAGGCAGTAGCGGAGATATCGCGGCGTGGCGGCGGCGTGCGGCGTCAATCTTTTTTTTTTTTTTGGCGGCGTGCGGCGTCAATCGATCGTGACGGGAACAACGTGGTCTCTCACGTCACGGGAATAGAATAGCATGGCCCAAACGAATTGATTAGATTTACACAAGGGTAGAAAAGTCAATACAGAAATAGACTAGATATACATGTATTTGGAATTTCCAAATGAATTAAAACACTCAAAATCATATTATTCCAAAGTACAAACGTTTGGAGTCATATTGTAGCGAAACTAACGTTAGGAATCCTATTTTTACGAAGCCAATTGTTTGGAGTCATATAATAGCAAGGGATGCTGGTGATATGGTCATTATGCGGTGCATGTGTGCTAATGAAATTTCATTCAACGTGTTGAGAAGTCCCCAGTGGTCTGAAATGGTAGCAGCCATAAACATAGCATCAAAGGGATACAAATCACCATCTAAGCGAGAAGGCAAGAACCACTCTTCGAGATGCATACAAGAATTTTGGGTCCATCGGGTCGAGGGACGCGGGTCGACGTTTAGAAAAAATGTGGTACAAGAGAGGTATACCTCTGCGGTGCGAGAACCAAACATTTGGTACATGAATCCGAATGTTATGGTTCGACGTCCCCCGATACAGAGCATGGAGTTGTGGGTGGCGACCCTACTGGTTTTGGGTCGATGACCCCGGTACGAAGTCTAGAGACGAGGGTCGCAAACCCAACGGTCCTAGGTCGATGAACCTGGTATGCAGCCTAGAGATGAGGGTCGTGAACCCAGGGCGCCTAGGTCGATGACCATGAATTGAGTAGCAGCCTAGCAGACATAGGTACTAAATCACCAGCAAACATGCATGTCCAGTGCAAATTGAAATTAGTAATTAAAATCACCTATTACATGATCGGATCGAACAAAGTATAGTTTATGATTGACTCTCGAACTCACTCTCACCACTAACTTTATTTATTAAATGAAATAAAGGCTAACAATCGATGTCAGCGGGCAGCCATGCTCTTTCTCCTAAGCGTCGATGTAGTCTTGACTCTTGACTCCTACTCCACTGATCCACTCCAGCAGTTATGTAAACTCCTATAAAGTGCAAACACCACTCCAGCAGTCATGTAAACTCCTATAAAGTGCAAACATTAGTCATTGATTCAGACTCTGCAGAGTACATACTACAAAGTACCGGATATAAAGTTCAATTATTTTTAATTATAGGACAGATGCAAACCAATCAATTATTTCTTGGTTTTGGTGATCTTCTTTGATGATGAGCCGGGCTTGTTAATTACAGGATCATTAAACACATCCTTCTCCAAATTTTTCCAGCACAACTGCTTGAGCTTCAACCTTTCTTCCTCCAAGGAAGCATCCTCTGGATCAGCGTCCCATTTGCTGCTAGTGCCTGCTTTGTAGTTCTCTGAAAACCTGGGCTGAAGATGATTAAACCAATTTATCTACAATTTTTTAGTTTAGCTTGTTTCTTTTCACATTCCATACAAATGAATATGTAATCCAACTTCTTTCCGCCGAGGAGCTACTGATTGGCTGAGAAAGAACCTTCAAAAACAACTTTTGCTGAATTTGGAGCTTCCGAGCCATAGTTAGACCACCAATCAATTGTTGACACTGTGGTTGCATCAGTTTGCACAGCCGGTAATGCAAACATTCCTTTCTTCATGTGAAATGCAGTAAATTGCAATGTCTTTCTTTCAGCATCACAGTCTATTATTTTACGAAAAGCTTCTAGCAGCCCTCTCATGACCTCCTTGTCTTGTTTGGAGCTTTTATAGGAAAATGTCTGTAGGAGCAAATGTTGGGTTTATGCCCAATAGTCAAAAGCTCATGTGGCCCATGAAGCAAGTCCATTAGTATTACTATAAATGCTAATGATCCGGCTACCGGCTGATTAACCCTAATCACCAATATCTGCTTGTGTGCTGTGCACGGGCACACGCACACGCCCGCCCGCCATCGTAGTGTACGCCGGTGGTGTTGCTGCTGCTGTTCCTCCGCGGCGTTGAGTGCTGGCACACTCCGTCACGCCGTTCTTTCTCTCCGTACGTGTGGACGTTCGTAGGTGCTGCTGGGTGCACGTACGCCGGACGGTACGACTACTTCCTCGACGTCGACTACATCGACTACGCGCGTTCCGTCAAGTCTTCGCTGCGCGCGTCGGAAGGTATAATCTATGATTATCAACATGCAAGCGATCCTGTTTAAATTACGCGATGTTACGTGTAGCGATCCGCGTAACCCAACAGCAAATGTGTTCAGATAATCAGTATCAAAGAATTTTGGGCATAGTGCAAAAGCCAGGCAATGGAGTGGGATGTTCATTTTGCTCCACCTGTTAATAATTATCTTGTTAATCTTAGGAAAATCTTCCCTGTGAGGATAATCTTCGTGGGTCATGACATTTCTTATCTCTACCAATATACCGGCTGATTAACCCTAATCACCAATATCTGCTTGTGTGCTGTGCACGGGCACACGCACACGCCCGCCCGCCATCGTAGTGTACGCCGGTGGTGTTGCTGCTGCTGTTCCTCCGCGGCGTTGAGTGCTGGCACACTCCGTCACGCCGTTCTTCTCTCCGTACGTGTGGACGTTCGTAGAGGTGCTGCTGGGTTGCGCACTACGTCGTACGGTACGACTACTTCCTCGACGTCGACTACATCGACTACGCGCGTTCCGTCAAGTCTTCCGCTGCGCCGCGCGTCGGGAAGGTATAATCTATGATTATCAACATGCAAGCGATCCTGTTTAAATTACGCGGTGTTACGTGTAGCGATCCGCGTAACCCAACAGCAAATGTGTTCAGATAATCAGTATCAAAGAATTTTGGGCATAGTGCAAAAGCCAGGCAATGGAGTGGGATGTTCATTTTGCTCCACCTGTTAATAATTATCTTGTTAATCTTAGGAAAATCTTCCCTGTGAGGATAATCTTCGTGGGTCATGACATTTCTTATCTCTACCAATATAGTATCCATTCTTTCATATACTTCACCCATCTTGGGACCTTCTCCATCACAGTATTTAACTGTTGAAAACAACGACTTTGTGAGAGCAAGTACATTCTCAACCTCTGCCCAACGCTTCATTGTTGATAGTTTCAACTGCTGCTTTTGCACCACCCTAGGTAAGGTCAATTTCTTGATCTATCGCAATTTACAACTTCAGATTTTCAACTTGGAGGCGCTTCCAAAGTCTGACCGCTTTGGCAGTTTGACTGAGTTTGACATGCATATGAAGTAGGGCATCTTGTGTATCCACGGGCTGATCCCATGCTGTCCGAGCCGTCTCAAGGAAGTTCGGCAAGGTTATCCAAAAGACTCAAAAAGCGAAAGCCATGGCAGGATTTGAAGGAAACATCCCCATAAAAAATGAGAAGAGTGTATGAGAGTATGATGCCTTAGTTATGTTTTTATGTCAGATTTTCGTGTACAAGCAGCAAAAAAGATTTTTGTCGTGACCGTGCCTTTGATTGCTAGTATTATTATGGGTTCTTTTCCTCTTTCAGAAATCTGGTAGCTCAATTTCCACTTGCCTACATCAAAGCACAGGCACAGATTTATTTGTACATCTATACTATATATACTCTTATACTTGTCCCTAAATTTTTATCCCCTCATTGAGCCACATAGCCCTCTTTTCCCTGCTCTACGATTTAGCATCCGCTTCTATGATGTCCCTGCACCGTCCACCCCCCATGTCCCTATGCTACTCAGGAGCTAGGAAAAAAGAAAGAAAAAAAACTCTCCTACTGTCCACATGCCTCCACCCATGCCGCTCGCCCGCTGTGATCCTGCCCGAGCGTTGCCCCTACCTCTGGTGCCTCTTCCGTTAGGGACGTGACGCTACCAGCCGTCCGCACCCTTCCGCTCAGAGTCACCATATTCCTCTCCCAGCCTAGGCCAGCGATTTCACTAGGTGGCTAGCCCTCGTCTTCTCTGTCCCATGCCCATGCCCTGGGGAACAACCGAATGCACTACTTCCCTCTTCCCCCCACCCCCCTCCCTCCCTCCCTCCCTACTTCTCCCGGTGGCGGCGCGCCTAGCCACGCGCGCAACAACAACAACGACTTCGGTGGCTGCACCCGGAGGGGACCTCCAGTTTCGATTGCTTGTGCCATACCTGGTGTACTTTCGATCTCCACTCCGAACACAGCCTTAGGCACGAACACGGACGATCTAGTCGTAACACCGCTGCCCTGCCTCAGATGGTTAAGCTCAGGACATCTCCTGGTCTATTCTTTCAAAGTTTAGATGCATTCAAGTTGCTATATAATTTGGTTCGGCATAAACAAGTGACAACTGCCCTATTGCATGGATGCCTCAATTTTTAATGAACATTCTACCACTTCAACAAGTCAATGCCACTTTGGTACTGAACAAACCGTGTGAAAGAGGCATTTGACAGAATAATGCATTATACGTTATATCTTGCTACACATCACCGTTCCCAGCCATCTACTGCCATACTCTGCTATGGTCACATCACTATTTCTACAGAGTAAGGTCTTCCAAAATTCACATACTATAAAGTTATGGGACATTAGTTAGTTTCAATTGATTCTTGTGGTGGTGATCTTTGATCATTGTTGCTCAGCTGGTCTCTACCTTGTTTGCCTTCCATCGTTCAGAGCACAAGACTAGCTAAGTAAAAGGAATCAAATTTGCATCAAAGCCTCATATCTATAGGACTACAATATGCAGATGCTTCTTGTAACAGTTCATGGATAATATGACCATACTCTATTGGAACATTAGGGGCCTCAACGCAAGGGCACGGCGTGACTCCGTCTGCATGATGATGCAGACCGAGAGACTGCACATTGCTTGTATGATTGAAACTAAATTGCAACATGTGCCCCAGATGTTGGTGGCTTCATTGCTTCGAATGAATTTCGTCGAATATGCGTATCTCCTAGCAGCAGGTACTTGTGGTTGGATCCTCGTCGCCACTCAGCAGCCCGACACTCGCTTGTCTGACGTTCGCGCCGGCTGCTACACTATCACCGTGCTCGTGCACACAGCCGTAGGAAGAATGGGAGAAGGAGCTTTTCCTAGAAGAGCTGCCAGCTGTCAGGGATGCATGCTCTGGCCCTTGGGTCGTCCTAGGAGACTTCAACCTCATCCTCAGTGATGCCGACAAAAACATTAACAACATCAACAGGCGCAACATGAGTAACTTCAGGCAGGCTGTCGCCGACCTAGAGCTACTAGACCTTCACATGCACGGGCGGCGCTACACGTGGAGAAATGAGCGTTGGTCGCCTACCATGGCGAGGCTTGACCGCACACTTGCCTCACTTGATTGGAAGGCGCAACACCCAAACTGCAACCTCTAGGCTTTGTCCTCTGGCGTCTCGGACCACTGCCCACTATTGCCACAAACCAACCTCCTCCATATTCTACAAGCAGTGCTTCCACTTCGAGTCCTTCTGGCCCAAGTCACACGGCTACCAGGAGGCGGTCGCAAAGGGGCTGGGTATGCGGTCCTTCAATCGCCGACCCCCTGTGCTAGCTTGACGCCTTGCTGCGAAGCTTGAAGCATGAGCTGCAGACATGGGCACAGATCAGCAATGTCAAGGAGCTCTTGGTGTGGGAGTTGGTCCTTAGGTCGGACGAGGCCTTCGACCAGAGAGGGCTCAATGATGATGAATTCAAGCTGCGCAAATGGCTAAAGATGAAGTGCCTCAGGCTAGCGTCGCTGGAGCGAACCATAGCGCGTCAAAGATCGACGATCAGATACCTAGCCGATGGTGATGCCAACACCAAGTATTTCTACCTACTGGCGTGGGGCAGAAAGCGCAAGAACACCATCCTTCGACTATAGGATAAGAGCGGTGCCTTCTGCTCCAACCACGATGACATGGTGGTGGTGATTTTCAGGCACTTTAGGGGCATTTTTGGCCAGGCTGGCCGAAGCGCCTTCGTCATGAACTTTGTGTACATCGGCATTCTCCCGACTGACCTATCCGCACTCGACCTACCTTTCACCAAGGAGGAAGTGGAAGTGCCAGTGCGGGAACTCCCAACGGATAGAGCATCTGGGCCTGATGGGTTCAATGGCGCCTTCTACAAGTCAAGCTAGGAGATAATCAAGAAGGATGTGGTGGATGCCATCAACACCTTCTTCGTAGATAACTACGGGTTCTAGCGCCTCAACAACGCCTTCATCATGCCCCTACCGAAGAAGCCGGACACCAATGCGCCATCACAATTTCGGCCAATCACAATGATTCATAGCTTTGGGAAGCTCATCTCCAAGCTAATGGCCATGCGCCTGGTGCCTAGGCTAGGTGAGCTAATCTCTCCAAACCAGAACGCCTTCATCCGGGGACGAACAATCCATGGCAACTTCAAGTTCGTCCAGCAGGCTGCGGTCTACTTGCACAACAAGAGGACCTCGATGACCCTCCTCGAGCTCGACACCTCAAAGGCCTTCCTAGCCTTTCCTGCTTCAGGCGCTACAGGACTTCGGCTTCAGCGAGCGCTGGTGGAGATTGGTGGCCGTACTGCTGTCTACAGCCCCATCAAGCATCCTGCTAAATGGGCGACCCAGGAAAGCAATCCATCACATGAGGAGCATGTGCCAGGGGGACTCCCTATCGCCGTTGCTCTTCCTAATCATAATGGAGGTCTTCACGAGGTTCATGAGTGCGACTGAGAGTAGCGGCTTACTTCGACCTATGGCCACGCCTGCTATCAGGTTCCAATGCAGCATCTACACGGACGATGTCATCATCTTCCTTTGACCCAACCCAACCGAGGCTAGGGTGGTCAAGAAGATTCTCGCGATCTTTGCACAGTTATTTGGCCTCAACACCGACCTAGAGAAGTGCTCCATCACGTCAATCTTCACATCGAGTGACAACCTGCTGGACATTCAATAGTTCGTCGGGTGCCAGCTATCAGAGTTCCCCATCACATACCTCGGCCTTCCCCTAAACACCAAGAAGATTCCCAAGGCTAGGATCCAGTCCACGGTGGATGCTGTCGCTAGGAGGCTTATGGCATGTCATGTTCCACTCATGGCAAGAAGTGGCTGACTCGTCTGGATCAAGTTTGTCCTGTGCGCAGTTCCCATCTACACCATGTCAGCAGACGACCTTCCACCTTGGGCGATCGAGGAGATTGACAACATGTATCGGTGATTCCTCTAGATTGGCAATGAGGGCTCCATTCGGGGGAAGTGCATGGTTGCATGGCCTACGGTATGTGGACCCACTGACCTTGGTGGCCTCGGTGTCCTGGACCTGCGGCTAACCACGATCGCCTTGCAAACCCGCTGGGTGTGGTTCCAACAGACTGACGAGAATCGAGCCTGGGAAAAACAACCATTGAAGGTATCCAAGGAAGTCTAGTCCTTCTTCCGCGCATCCACCTACACGCAACTGGGGAACGGTCGTTCCACCATGTTTTGGACAAACCGGTGGATACAGGAGCGAGCAGTCAGTGACATCGCACCTGCGTTGCTGGACTTCGGCAGTCGTAGATGCATCTCCACCACCACCGTGGCCACAGGCTATAGGGGCACGTGTGGGCAGACTAGATCACGAGAGGGACCACCATCCCGGTCACATACAACTACTTCAGGCTCTGGGACCTCGTCGGCCCGGTGCAGCTTTCTGATGTGGACGATCGCCTCGTTTGGAGATGGACGCCTTCAGGAACCTACTCCTGTTCAGTGGCCTATAGGGTGCTTCAGATGACATCCCAGCCGATTCCAGGTTGCGCCCATAGTCACATGAATTTTGGGTCGATCGGGTCGAGGGACGCGGGTCGACGTTGGGAAAAAATGTGGTTCAAGAGGGGTATACCTCTGTGGTACGAGAACCAAACATTTGGTACATGAATCCGAATGTTGTGGTTCGACATCCCGGGTACAGTGCATGGAGGCGTGGATTCGAATACTCAAAGCCCTGATTGGAGACTTTTTTGTACCATACAATATTGTGATAGTATTCAGACTTGTCTGGAGACTTTTTTGAAGCCGGAAACCATCGCCCACATCATCGCTTCTTGCTCATTCACCAGACAAGTCTGGTGGACCATACTCGCGGTCCTCGGCATTGACTCTTCATAGGTTGGTCATGCCTCGCTGATTGACTAGTGGGACAAATGGAGACTGAGATGACATTTAGACAAGCGGAAGGGCGCCGACACTTTATTCGCCCTGGTGGCCTGGCAGATCTGGAAGGAACGGAACGCAACGCAACGCAAGGTGCTTCCGCAACGAAACCACCACCACGAGCCAGCTGCTAGCCTCCATCAAGCACACCATCGATTTATGGATCGAAGCAGGGGCGCGCAAGCTTAGTTGTCTAATCCACGGGTAATCACATTACTTGTTAATTAGGGAGGTAGGGCCTATTGTATATATTATCCTTCCAAACGCGCTTCCGCGTTCTGTAAAAAACTATCTACTTAATCAAAAAGATGCAAAAATCTTATGCGTATTCCAGGGAAAAAACATGCAAATGCTTCTATGATGTGGCGTCCTCCATTTTCTGAATATGCTTATACACGTATAAAGCTAATAGATTCCGGGGAAAAATCATGTTTAGGTTCTAGGCCGATTTACTCTCTTTAGAGCTCATACATTTGCTATTATTGTGCACATGAGCAGAACCATGTTCTGCCTTTTTTTTATTCCACTAGGCGCCTTCAATTTCCCGGATATACTTAAAATATGTTACAGACACTTAAACAAAGACAACAATTCAATAGTTTTTTGCTTTGTATTATATTCTGAAAGATTATACGTTGAGTAACCCCACGAGCGCCAGTAGTTAGGAATTATATTGTATTTAATTATTCTACTATTTTTAATCAACACACTCTAGCGTAACTGCGCAGGTTTCTACTAGTTATCTCCTGATTCTAGAAACACCCACAGTTCACAGGTGTGAAACCTGCAACAAAACAAAATGCACATGAGCAACGTTTGCAGAAAATGAAAGCTGGGCTGGATAGGCAAGCTCGTTTGGACCAGTAGTCTGCATGAAGTTACGAGGGGGGCAAGGAAATGAAAGAGGAGCATTATCAGTTAGCAAACAGTTGTGCAGCGAGCATAAATGCAGGGGAGATAAGAAAACCAATCTTCTTCATGCATGTGGGTGGCATGGTTGCATCACATTCAATTCAGTATTAGTTATGTTGACATAGACAGCAGTACTAATGCAATTATGCAAACTTCCATCTCTTTTCTTCCACGTGCATCACAACGAGGTAACATTGCGAGCTGAAGATTTCTGCGGCTGATAGGTCCGATGATGTGTTTTGTTGTGAGCGAAAATATTGTACTAGTCTGATAACCAGACTGATAAGTTTAAGCTTGTGTTGTTTTGAGAGAAAAAGATTGTGCATAAGCCGGGACGATAAGTTAAGCACTTTGTTCTTCCTTTTACTACCAAACTATGCATGCAGTAACTCTCGTCCCAAGCTGTACACCCTGGTCGGCTCTATAAATATGTGCCACCATGACCGTCCCTTCCCATCACAACCAACTCAAAAGATTACTAGCTAGTACATGAGAGAGAGAAATGGCAGCACCAGTAGAGATGAACCCTAGCACCGAGGTTCTTGAGACTACAGTCACCTCAGTTTTCAAGCCAGGGAAGCTTGCCGTCGAGCTGATTTCTGTGGATCACAACACAGATCCAACACCACCTATCCCAGTCTTGATTGCCGCTCCCAAGGATTCAGGAACATACCCAATCGCCATGATCCTGCATGGCTTCTGCCTTCAGAACCATTTCTACGAACAAGTTCTCAAACACATTGCCTCTTTTGGCTTCATCATGGTTGCACCGCAGGTTAACTGTACTATTACTGCCTTCTGTTGCTTTTCACAAGTCTATAAATTTATCAGATATGTACAAAACTGTGAAGGTTACAGCGACTCACCAGCTGAAATCTTACAAACTGTCAAATTATGATGAGAATTTGTATATGTACTGACATGTTGCAGCCTGACATGATTATCTAATAATTATTTCATGTCTGATGTTGCTGACATGATCATCTAATAATTCTGTAATTCTATCGGCAGTTCCATGTCTGCATCCTTGGCATGGCCAAAGGTGACACTGAGGACATAGCCGCAGCAGCCCAAGTGACAGATTGGCTCACCAAGGGGCTACCATCAGTCCTGCCCAAAGGCGTGGAGCCCAACCTTTCCAAACTCGCTTTGGCCGGCCACAGCCGAGGTGGCCACACAGCATTCTCTCTAGCCCTCGGGCATGGCAAGACCAATCTCAAGTTCTCTGCCCTCATCGGTCTCGACCCTGTTGCTGGCTAAGGCAAGCTTTTGCAAATATCTCCCAAGATCCTCACCTATGAGCCCTCCTCTTTCGACATTGCTATGCCAGTACTGGTCATCGGCACCGGGCTGGGAGAGGAGAAGAAGAACATACTGTTCCCTCCCTGTGCCCCCAAAGATGTGAACCACAAGGAGTTCTACCTCGAGTGCAAGCCACCTTGCTACTACTTTGTCACCAAGGACTATGGGCATCTAGACATGCTAGACGATGATGCTCCAAAGTTCATGACCTGCCTGTGCAAGGACGGGAAAAACTGCAAGGACATGATGAGGAGGAGCGTTGCAGGGATCATGGTTGCATTCTTGAAGGCCGTGCTCAATGGAGAAGATGGTGATCTTAGTGTCATACTAAAAGAACCTGGGCTCGCACCAACCACGCTGGACCCTGTTGAGCACCGTTTGGCATGAGCACAAGAATCATAAACCCTGAAGTTAATAAGGAGGCAGCGGGTAGCTGCTTGCTTTTTATTTGTTTTCATTAAAGAAATCTCAGGTGCTTGTTAATTGTTCAGTATGCTTTCCGTAGTCCTATATCCAAATAATGATGAAGTAAGTAAAAATGGAGAAAAAACCATATATATGTGATTTATTCTTTGTCAAGTTCATGTGGTTACATGGGAAATAATTTATTCTCTATACCAAATAAGGATCATAAATAATTTATTCTCTATGCTATAAGGCAGCCATTAACACCCAAACCTACCGCAAGATGCTGACACTACTACAGGATTGATTTTGGGAGGTGTTCAGTTTTGATTTTCCGTGGCGGGCATTTCAAAAACCGCCAAGGAAAATAGGTGGCCCGCAGCCCCCGGCCGGGGAATAACCGCCACGGTTAATCGATTAACCGTGGCGGTCTTTGTAAAATAACCGTCACGGTTAATCCCTATTAACCATGGCGGTTTAATAACAATGCCCGCCACGGAAAATGTTGGGCTATAAAAACAGCCCCAACCTTCTTCTTCCTCATGGGATTTCTCCATTTTTTAGGGTTTTGAGCTTCAAAACCCTAAAAAACACCATTTTGGGGGGGAAGGTTTTGCCCTTGGATTTATTGAAGCTTGGCACCGCAAGGGGGTATTTCTCCTCTTTCTCTCCCTCTCTCCCTCTTTCTCTCCCTCTCTCCCTCTCTCTCTCCCTCTTTGCATATGCATGGTCCTCCCTCTCTTTGAGATCTAATTGAATGTGGTGTGTGCTCTCTCTCCCCCCTCCCTCCCCTTATATCTCTCTCCCCCTCTCTCTCTCTCCCTCTCTTTTGAGATCTAGTTGGTCTCTCCCTCTCTCTCTCTCTCCCTATATCTCTCTCCCTCTCTCTTTTGAGATCTATAGTTGGTCCTCTCTCTCTCTCCCTCTCTAGCTAGCTCTCCTCTCCCCTTCTCTCTCTCCCTCCCCCTCTCTCTCTCTCCCTCTCTCTCTCCCTCTTTCTCCTCCCCTCTCTCTCCCTCTCATTTGAGTGTACGTGCTCTCTTTCCCTCTCTCTCTCCTCTCTCTCTCTCCCCTCTCTCTCTCTCTCGTATTCCTCTTTTACACTTAGTTAACTCTCTCTAATCATCGATACCTTGATCTCTAATCCTCGATCGCTCTCTTTGCTCTGGTTTAATTAATTTGAGCAGGCCGTCATGGTGCCGAACAGGGATTGGATGTACAGGCCGAGGATAAGTGTGGATTTCGTTGATGATGTGTGAAAGAAGTTTATGCCCGTCGCGCAGAAGCATCGAATCAGTCAGGGTTCGGAAGAAATGGTGTGCCCGTGCTATAGCTGCAACCATATGTTCTTACACAAGGATGATGTCGTGATGGAGCACTTGATATGGTTTGGTTTCATCAGGGAGCCGAGGTACACCGTGTGGAAGTATCATGGCGAAAAAAAGAACCAAGTGTCGCGGCGGTTCATTGGAGGACCCTCGTCGATTGCAACGACGGAAACAACGATGGTGGGACGAAGGGCGAGAACAAGTTCCACCATCGGATGGAGAAGCGGTTGATAATTGTGATTACATCACCATAAATGAACCGCTTGAAGACATGCCGTAAGACAATGTGGGTGGAGATGATGGTGAGCGGTCAGTAGTTGATGACATGTCGCCCGAGGATCTTGATCTTTTTGAGGATATTGCTAACCTCAAAGATGAAGATGACGTGTTGTTTGGCAATCCAAGATGGCTCGCATCACGAGAGAAGGTCATCGCTGAAAAGGACCACCCCCAAGACCGAAAAGAGTTCATCGCGGAGACTATGTGCCGATTTGAGATGTGCTTACCACCATCTTTCTTTCGATATTATGCCACACCTCATGATACACATGGTCGATCGGATAGAAGAACTGGGGCCTCTCTACCCGCACGAGATGTGGACGAACGAGCGGTTCATGTCCTCTCTTAACGGATCCGTCCTTAACAGGTGCATACCCGGAGGGCTCTATGATCGAGGCATACACAACAACACGGGGAGGTTGTTAACTGCTGCACTAGATACATCCGGGATGGAAATGCAATCGGCCTACCCGACCACCCGCACACGTAAGGCGTAACCGTGGGGATGGGCTGTGCGGGGAGGAAAGTCTGAACCGATATAGACCAAGAAACAATTGAAGAAGCCCATGACAATTTCTCGAACCGGTTAGTATCAATGGAAACGTGGGTTGAGAAGCATCTGCCCTGATTTGCAAAAAAGGCTGGCCGGCGAACGGAGGGGTGGGTACTGAGACAACACCAGATGAATTTCACAACGTGGATCCGAGAACAGGGGATACCCCTAAACGCGGATACTGAAGAATCAATGCTTGCATACGGCCCATCTAGCCAAATCATCACATGGGGCAAGGTTATGACATCAATGGATACAGGTTCCACACTAAAAAGAAAAAGGACAACAAGAGTGTCCACGTAGAAGCGGCGTTGGTATGAGGGCATGGACATGTCCACCGGGAATCTCAAGACATACTATGGGCAAATCCAAGAGATTTGGGAACTTGATTATGGCGTAGAGCTACATATACCCATTTTCGGTGCCGATTGGGTCAAGTCAACGGCGGTTGGCGTGGGCGACTTTGGGTTAACCACCGTTCAGCTCAAAAGTACTGCAGATGATGAGTGGGTACTCGCAAGTCGCGTGGCCCAGGTAGCCTACTACCCGATGCCCAAATCGCAGGGCAAAAAGCACCTACATGTGGTCGTGGGAGGGAAGCAAAGGATCGTGGGAGCCGATGGAGTGCAGAGTCCTGAAGAGTACAACAACTACGCAGAGTTTACGCTCTTTACCGATCATCCAAACAAGATCAAGGAAGTCGAGACACACGCGTGTGGGGAATGTCATCGAGGACCAAGACAAAGCCTTGGTGCCGCCTGGACGGTCGAGGAAGAAGGCGATTGGCAGCCCGGCAAAAAAATAAGTCGATCCTTTTGTAATAGAACCAAATATGTAATGGAACCAAATATGTATGTCCGCGACATTTATGTAATGGAACCAAAAATGTATTGGATCGCCGCACTTGCTCGAAACCTCCCCGACTGTTAATTAAAGATTGTATTTTTAAATCATGCAAGAACTATTTAAAATTCAAGTTTGACATTTTTCATGGGGACACATACTCATAGGATGGCCACACAAAAAATTCAGAATTTTTCAATCAACATTTGAATTTTTATGAATTTTACAAATTCAACTTTTCAATCTATTTTCCGTGGCGGTTTATTTTACAATGCCCGCCACGCAAAATCATTTACCGTGGCGGGCATTGTAAAATAACGCCCACGGAAAATGGTGGCCTATATATATGTGACAGGCATCATTTGGAATTGGCTAACTCCTCCGGCCGTTCACTTGTGACCCCAAAGGGCTGCCAGATTTTTTCTCTCGCCGGCCGCCGCCCGCTCCGCTCTTCCCGGCCACGCTCCTCCCCTCCTCCCCGTCACGCTCCACTTATTTGCCGCCGGGGCTCAAAACCCTAGCTCTCGGTCGGCCGCCGCCGCTCCGCCCTCAGAGCGACCTTGCCACAAACGACCTTGCCACAAACAGCGCCATCTGTAGGGCCATCGCGACGACGTTGTGCTACCTACCGGCCACTTCTTCGACCCTCGAGGCGACCTTGCCACAAACGAGAGCTTATGGGAACTACAGGACTGGAGAAATAAGTTAGACATGAGCGACTATAGGTGGGATGGCCCTTCTTTCGATTAGATGTCGACTGTAAATACTTTGTAACCTAAACTTGATTGATCAATCGATCGTTCGATCGAGTTTGTAAAACCGATGGTCACTTTTAAACTCTAAGTGCTTAATTGAATGTCTATGTTAGTTGAATGTCGAATTGTGATGCATGTTCAAGATTTATGTCAATATTCTCTTATTTTATTATTTAATATGTGGTTTAAATCATAATTTATAATTTTATAATATTTATGATTTATTTTTTATTAATCCTGAATTAATTAACCGTGGCGGTTATATTACAAAAACCGCCATGGTTAATAAATTAACCATGGCGGGTGTGTAAAGATGACCGCCACGGTTTTTGTTAAATAAACGCCCGCGGTTAATCGATTTTCCGTGGCGGGCAGGAAACCGCCACGGTTCGATTAACCGTGACCCTAGCTCTGTGGCGGTTTCAATGCCCGCCACGGAAAAAAAAAAAAACCGCCACGGAAGTTCAATCCTGTACTAGTGTGATGCTTCCTCCTCCGTACTTGTTGTTGTAGAGAAACAATACGACATTTTCCCTGTTGCCCAGAGTAAGCCCGCAGTCATCAGCACTTGTGCCTAATAAGACATCCAAATTGCAAACAAATTACAAAATAAATTACAAAATATGCCAGATTGCACGTTTAGGATGCCTAATCTACAGTGTGCAAAAAAAAGAAGCATTTGAACTTAGGTTAGATGCACTAGTCCATATAGATGTTTGGTGTATAATTAATAGTAATGGGCAAACCTTTCTACCTTAATAATACAAAGATGCGCAAATTTTTTATGTATTCGAGAAAATTAACAATAATGGGCACAAGCACAAAAGAGATGATATTGTTTCATGCTCATACCAAGCTAATTAACCAGGTCGGCGGGCAAGAAGTTGAGGCAGGGATGCGGTGGCGGGCCATCGCTGAGCAAGTCTCTCTCGTTCTTTTGGACTGTTCGCCATTTGTGGGGGCAGACATGGCGAGACGACCACTTTGAGCTATATGACGGGCCGGACCATTCCTGGGTTGTGGAAAGAAGTGTCGACACAAGGGTTGGGTTGGTGCCGTTCACCGATGAACAGAAAGCCGGCTGCTGAAGAATGTGGGTTCATCTCGATTGGATTTGACGACTGATTTGGAATTTGCTTATGACTACTGACAGCACCGCCGGCCAACAGCTATGCTGAAACGCGCTGGGCGAAGACAAAAATTTCGGTCACCTTGGTTGAGAATGAAAAACCTTGAAAACAAGGTGGATTATTATCCGGTCAACATTGCACGGGAACATTGAACGAGGACAAACCCAAAATATTTTTTTGGCCGCCTCTGCAACCTATACTTAAACCCTTGTTTCTTTTCTTCCTTAATTGAAAGGCAGTGCTCCTGCCATTCCTTAAAAAACTGAAGAAGATGAAATGAAATGAACCCCCAACTAATACTATGACTGTTGTAGGACCATTGCATCGTGCCCGACAAAACGCACCCTACGTTTTGTTATCCCAGCGTGTTCACAAAGCAGAACTACTTAAAGCCATATCAGCTATCTAAGAAACATTAGTTTGGCCTTGCCGCCGCCAACCTTAGTTGTGGATGATATATGATGAAGGGAGGACAAGGTTAGGATGATGAGTTAGCAACGGTGATGCTTGCCACACTAGATTAGAATGCAGACACACTCCACCACAAACTTTAAACAATGGACTAATGACATCAGAACCTTAGACTAGAAGATGAAATGAGGCCGCATCATTCGACGCTGACACCCAGGCTTGGCATGGTGAGTTGCGAGTGCGAGCCCCGCTAAGGTCGACCCACTGTCGCTACCTCCGCATTTAGGCACCACAACTAGCCGAGCCCCGGCGGACGACCCGATGTTACTGGAGGCTTCGATCTCCTGTACTTGGGCTCCCCATGTAGGGGTCGGTGTTAGCATGCAGGCTCTGTTCTGCTCGACGCTGCAAACACCTACTTTGCGTCCCGCCTCGCCTCGGCCTGGTCGATCGATCTTGCCTAAGCTATTGGTATTTGATGGCTCCCCGGTCATTGATGAGACCACAGGCGATGAAGGGGACTACACCCTCCTGGCTTTGGTCCGATGCAGGCAGATCCTACGGTGGGTTAAGAGGAGTGTGGCTATTGACGCGCAGGACAGAGCGTTGTGCACACCCCTACGTAATGCGGGATAGGGCACGCCGCCGCCACCGGCCCGCGAAGTCGGCTTCAGCCCAGCGTCGCCTCAAGATCTTTAGGGACAAGGTCATGAAGCCATGACCGCCACCGCTGTTGCTGTTGCCTGTGATGGTCGATGACACATCGTTGCCGAGGCTTCCCACGCGCAGCAGACATATGGCAACCCAGAGCCTCTCCCGCATATCGGTCTCCAAGCGGGGCGAATGCCTTGCGAGGAAAAGGCTTGGTTAGGCGCCTTTGCTAGAGGAAGTGTCCGACGATCTTTGCTTCGGCCAACACCTAGATAACGTGGAGCCCCTTAGGGAGTTGTTCCGCGAGCAGCTAGAGGTCGGTGTGCGAACGCGAAAATGCCGGCTCTGCCAAACCTCAGGGGCTTGATAGTTGGGTAGACCCCAAGAATTCCGGTTGTCTACTGCACCGACTAATAGGATAAGTAGGGTGTATCGGTTGGGGATTCCTTGAACTTCTTGATAATATTGTCATCCCCGTTGTATCAAAACATTTTCTCTTAATAATACAAATATGCATAAAGCTTCTGCGTGATTATTTGAGAAAAAGAAACATGAGACAAAACCCGGCCGGACTAATATTGCGACCGTGTACTGTAGGATCATTGCATCGCACCTGGACGTACGCATGACGAAAACGTGCCCTACTTTGTTGCCCCAACGCGTTCTTTGACACTTGTCATTCAGGAATTCCTAGGCAAAAGGCGGTCCAAGCAAGAACTAGCGCCAACAATTCGTAGAGCAGCAGAGCTACTCAAAGCCACTTTGCCCACTGTCCTCGTAGGCTCGCACGCACGCCGCCGGCCAGCCGGCTCTATAAATCTGTCACGCAGCTTCACCCTTTCTTCTCATCAAGTCAGCAACCAACACAAAGCCCGGCCTTACCAGCAACTGAGCGAGAGCGAGAGATACTAGCTACAAGATGGCAGCACCGGTGCAGACCATGGCCACGACGCCCCAGGTCCTTGATGAGCCTGCTGCTGCGGTGGTCACGTCGGTGTTCCAGCCAGGGAAGCTTGCCGTCGAGGTGATCTCAGTGGATCACGATGCCCGGCCAACGCCGCCGATCCCCATCCTGATCGCTGCTCCCAATGATGCCGGCACCTACCCCGTAGCCATCCTCCTGCATGGCTTCTTCCTGCAGAACCGCTACTACGAGCAGCTCCTCAAGCACGTTGCCTCCTTCGGCTTCATCATGGTCGCACCACAGGTTGACTATGGCTAGTGTAGCTGCATCATGTCTCTGAACTTTTTGTTGACTGTATATATGATCTCACACATGCATTGCAACTTTATATATGTTTGCAGTTCCACACCAGCCTCATATCCAACGGCGACGCCGACGACATTGAGGCGGCAGCCAATGTGACGGACTGGCTCTCCGAGGGCCTGCCCTCGGTGCTCCCGACAGGCGTGGAGGCCGACCTTTCCAAGCTCGCCTTGGCCGGTCACAGCCGAGGTGGGCACACTGCCTTCTCCCTGGCCCTGGGGTACGCCAAGACCAACACCAGCCTCAAGTTCTCCGCGCTCATCGGGCTCGACCCCGTGGCCGGCACCGGCAGGTCGTCGCAGCTCCCGCCGGCGATCCTCACCTACGAGCCCTCGTCGTTTGACATCGCCGTGCCGGTGCTGGTCATCGGTACCGGGCTGGGCGACGAGAGGGAGAACGCGCTGTTCCCTCCCTGCGCCCCCGTGGACGTGAACCACGCCGAGTTCTACCGCGAGTGCAGGGCTCCGTGCTACCACCTGGTGACCAAGGACTACGGCCACCTCGACATGCTGGACGACGATGCTCCCAAGCTTGTCACCTGCCTCTGCAAGGAAGGGAAGAGCTGCAAGGACGTGATGAGGAGGACCGTCGCCGGGATCATGGTTGCCTTCTTCAAGGCCGTCATGGGCGAGGAAGATGGTGATCTCATGGCCATACTCCAACACCCTGGGCTCGCACCAACCACACTGGACCCTGTCGAGTATCGATTGGCATGATCTGAAAAGTATAAATTAGGACTGATGACCAGTCATTATTAATAAGTTCATATACTATAAGTTATTCAATTTGTTATTTTCTTAATTAATCTGGTTATTTTTCTCCATGTAACTCTTTACTTTAATTCATTCATCTCATGTACTCTGTGAACACTTGCAGTAATAAAATAAGGTCGTTTTTCAATCTAATTGGGTGATAAAAATCACATTGCTTTCACAGTTCCACTACTATCTCCAAATGGAATCCAAGCAATACTAGTTACTTAGGGGTTGTTTGGGATGACTCAACTCTAGAGCAGCTCCACTCCAAAACTTCAGGTGGAGCTAGTTGTGAAAAATAGGGTGTTTGTTTGCCAACTCCAAAAACGACATGCAACACAATTCAATGACATGTGGGCCCAACTTCGCTAGCCTCACAACCCTCCTTCCTCCGGTCCTCCATTCCTTACACCACGTGCGGGCAGAGCAGTGGAAACATGGCGGTGGGTGGCGAGGCCAACGCATGAGGGGGGAGAGAGGGAGGCGGGCGGGGGGAGGGAGGCGCGTGGGAAGAGGAGGCGCGGGCAGATGGCTGAGACTGAGGCCAATGGCGCCACACAGAGCTGCGAAGTCGGTGGCCGTGAAGGTGTGGAGGGCGGGTTGGGGCTAGTCGCGACGCGAGGATGGGGTACGTTCGGACAAGGGTGTAGACAGCGAGCTTCTCCAGCCCGCCACGGGGTCCGGCGATGACAACCATGAGGGGGTAAAGCCGACTGGTAAGGTGGCCTCCGCAGGAGGTGTCGGCGGCCAACGGCGGAGTGGGGACCGGCAGGTGGACATGCGTCGTTGTCTCCCTTCACGGTTCGCGACAAGAGGACCACGCGGAGGGGACGAGAGTTGCGAGTGGGTTTCTCTGAGGCGGGTAAGGGGTGGAGGCGGATGGGAGAAATAGAAAAGAAAATTGTTGGACTTGTGTAATGGATATTACTGTAATTAATTTCCACAGAACTCCAAGTCTATGTCTATTTTCAAGGTTCATGAGCAAGGAAAAGGTGCTACAAAACTCCGACCTAATTTACATGCGATTTTCACTGCTTCTTCAACGCTAATGCACAAAAAACGTTGGATTCCTACTCCTGCATGCTTAATTCGACCTGGAGGCAAGCCTACTGCAGTCTACTTAAAATTGCACATACATAAATGAAGAGGGCAATGAAGGTAGTTCATCACTTCAGCTTTGTTGTTGGTAGTGACAGGCGGCGAGAACAAATGTAAAAAACCGTGACGGCGTCGGCGGGGTTCCGGCCATCGCCCTGCTCGCCGCCATTGACCCATCAAGATCAGGGACCGACTAGTCGTCTGTAGAGGAAAGAAGGGCTTCTTTGATCGAACACATTGGGCCTAGGCTTCAGTTAAACAAGTCGCAATCCCATGGGTTGGGCCGGTCCACAATTTTCAAACGATGCATGCCAATTTTACAGTACTAGTACGCCGGAAGTCCGGTCAGAATTGACCGATGTTTGATTGAGGCTTAATTTGGTGCCTCCTGATGCTGCTTCACCACCACATAAACTGCACACGGCAGCTTCCCTCGAGTTGTTCATCTCTGACTACCTATCTACTCGGTCAGTTCTTAGGCAACTGTGCACGTGCAAGTATGAATACTACCAAAGTGCAAGGATCGATCGATTACTGTAACAGTGATTGCTGCTTCCGGCGTCCTTCATTTTTTTTATATTCTATATACATATAAGTGTAGTTGTTAGTGTGTCTGCCACAAATAAGTTTAACACCATCTACATCAGGGCTATTGTTACTGAAATTTCTTCAGTACTCATGGCGGAGGCTTCGGCCTTGGCCCCGGGCGGCGACTATATTGCTGCAAGACTCGGACTACAAGATGTCTCCTTCCTTTTCAGATTGTGCAGGCAATTGGTGCTCTTCCTAAATTCGGAAGACCACAACCACCCTCCAGATTAGAGAATGAAAACATACACGCAGCATTTTGACAATGCAGCAGCTCTACTGCGGGTGCGAGTTTTCAACATTAGTAGAGACCTAAACACCACCGCCGATGTTTTAGCCAAATTAGCCTACAACTCCCACGTAATTCAGTTTGAACAATATGTACCGGGGTGTTCTTACATAGGTGACGCTCATCGGTGCCCCTCTTGCCGAGGCACTAAACTCGTAAACCTTCCGCTAGTGAAGGTTCTTGCGACTTCTTGTTGCTAATCAATACATGCTTGTTCCATGTCAAAAAAAAAAAAGTTTAACATTTTTATCCTTAAATAAATTTGATGAAAAACTAGATTCAACGATCTTTGCAATGATAGTAATTGTGTATTGTAAGTATGAATATATTTTAATATATATTTAGTTAAATTTATTTCATTAACAGATGTTCTCCATTAAAATCAGATGTTGAGACCTCATTTCTAGAGACAAATCTTTAAAAATATGAACGAAGCCCCAATGCATGCTACAATTCTTCTTTCCTCTTTGGCATGTGGCACCGACCATTTTCATTTTTATGTGAAACAAAATTGTAAACAATGTTTCCAAATGACATAAAATTCTACAACAACCTTTTAGAAACTTCATAAATCAGTAAAAGAATAATTTTGCTGTAAAGATATCCTAGTTTTAACTCTGTAGAGAATTCAGTTATAAAATGTCAATCTCAAAATAGTAGTAACGCAGCACCACATAGAAGGAGATAAAAAAAAACGCAGAGTAGTTTTGACGTTGTTTTAATAATAATGTCAACAGTAGTAAATTAATTAAATTCCTTTTTATATTTATACCCTTATATAAAACCCCAATGAAGACCGAGTCAACTAGCGGAGAGAGAGAGAGAGCAGAATTCCCAAAGCGCTAGAGAGACGAAGGGAAACAGATAAGAAATCGGAGAGAGCGCGATTCCTAGCCGCGGGCCTTCTCCTCCTCACGTTTCGACCGACCCCATCAGACGCTCCTCGTGGCGCCACGCGTCACGCATCCAGCGGAGATTCGTCTACCCTGCGCCCTCCTCCACGGAGGCAGCGGTCGCACGGACAACCGCGGCGGCTCTGCTCACCATAAAATCTCAAGAACGACGCGCGACACGAGAAAGAGGAAGAAGGAAAAAAAAACCCCAAGAAAACGAAACAAAAAGGAAAGGAAACGCGAGGCTAAAACAAGGTAGGCGGCTTCCCGAAGGAACCTCCCGTTCCTCCGCGACCGACCCAGCGACGCACGCCTGCCTGCGCCGCCGTCCGATCCCCGAATCGCCGCCGGTACCGCCTCCTCCTTATCTCCTTGCCTTGTCCGCTTCCCCTTTCCTCTCTTCCCCCACCCAATCATTGAGCTCGGCTTGAGCTTCAACTACCAATTTGATTGGATTGGTTCCTGACGTCAGTTAGGTACCCGTGCGATTGCTTGTTGGTTGCCTTCCTCCTCAGCTATTCGTGTGTTGGATTGGAGTCTCAGCTATTCGTTTCTTCCTCTTCTTCTTGCAGCCAGCCCGATTCCGGCAGGGGAGCAAACGGTTCGAGCAAATTGGTCCAATAATTTGGGGGCAGCCAGGTTTGCGTTCCGGGATCTCGATTCTTCGTGGTAGCTAGGTGGGAGGGAGGGCGCCGGATCCAGCGGCCGTCATGGTTGTCGATACGGTCAGCGCGAGCACCTCCATAATTGCCCCCACCTGTTCGACCACAGGTTCAGGGGCGCCGGCGCCTCCCACCACCACCACCACCTCCGCCGGGCGTTCCATGTCGTCGCCTGCCGCCCCTGTCCACCGCCTTCGCGGGCCGCCGCCTCGTTGCCCGGGTCAACAGGCAGCCGTCGCGCCGCGGCTCGCCGATTGGCCAGTCAGGGCGCTGGCTATGGGTGTGACAAAGGAGGCCAGCCCTCGCAGGGAGTACCGCCGGGGGATTCCCGGGGACGGTGGCGACATGGGGGACGTTGGGGTCACCAGCCCCACGCCGTCATGGCCTCCAAACAACAGGGCAGATGACCCCAAGCTGCAGAACCCGCTGCTCCGCCTCGAGCGCATGGGCTGCGGGTGGCTCGGCGTCATCTTCGAGTGGGAAGGGGTCATTGTTGAGGATGATGCTGAATTGGAGAGGCAGGCATGGTTGACCCTGGCGCAGGAGGAGGGCAAGTCGCCACCTCCCGCTTTTGTGTTGCGGAGAGTCGAGGGGATGAAGAACGAGCAGGCGATTTCTGAGGTTCTCTGCTGGTCTCGGGACCCCTCGGAGCTTAGAAGATTGGCCTTGAGGAAGGAGGAGATTCACAACAGCCTTCGAGGTGGCTCCTACCACCAGATGAGGAACGGTTCCAGGGAGTTCATGAGCACGCTCGCCAATTACAAGATCCCCATCGCTGTGGCCACCACACGCCCACGCAAGGTTATTGAGGAAGCCATCGAAGCTGTTGGCGTGCGCAGCTTCTTTGATGCGGTTGTGTCAGCGGAAGATGTGTACCGGGGCAAGCCTGACCCAGAAATGTTTCTGTACGCTGCTCAGCTCCTCAGTTTCATCCCGGAGAGGTGCATCGTGTTTGGGAACTCCAATTCGGCGGTGGAAGCAGCACACGATGCCCGCATGAAGTGTGTCGCGGTCGCAAGCAAGCACAAAATCTACGAGCTTAGTGCTGCAGACCTTGTGGTGAAGCAGCTGGACGAGCTATCTGTCGTTGACTTGAAGAACCTCGCTGATATCGAGTCCCCAGAGTTTGGCATGGAACCTGAACTAGAGATGGAGGAAGAGGAGGAAGCGTCCCCACCATCGACGTCTGTGGGTGTAGATGATTTGTTCTGGTAAGTGGCCAGATTGTACATTTGATTGATTCCTCTCCTGCACAGATGTATTATTGTCAACTGTCGTAGCGATCAGAAAGAAGGGCTTATCATCCTTCTGTAAGCAGTAGAATGTGATGTAAAAATGTTGTTTAGAGCTCACACACTGTATATATACTCAGAAAGAAACCAAGGAACTGAATATATGAATCAGGACACTTGAAACTGCAGTTCCTGAAACAATGTATAACGCCACAAGGTTTCTGTTGCTGAATCAGTATTCCAAATGCTGTTTAGATTGATCTTTTGTTTTTTCTGGGAATCAATGCTGTTTATATTTTTATATTTTTTCGTTGCAGTCTTCTTGTCAAACATTGTGATTGAAACTGCAGTTCCTGAAACAATGTATAACGCCACAAGGTTTCTGTCGCCGAATCAGTATTCCAGATGCTGTTTATATTGATTTTTTGTTTTCAGGGAATCGATGCTGTTTATATTTTTCTTTGCAGTCTTCTTGTCAAATTTTGTGATTGAAACTGCATTTGAAGAAAGAATTACAGTTTGATTTCTTTAGGGGTTCTCCTTACTAAAGCATCTAAATTTGTATTGTTATATATAGTTATACATACAGCGGTCCCCCAGCTGAACATGTATGTGACCTGAGGACTTATTTTTGAGAAGTTGTTACCTGCGAATTTATTTTTGATTTGATACTTAGAGCTCACCAAAGGTACAAAGTGTCAACTCAGGATAAGGACTAGACTGGTATGCATATTGCTGGATTTGGTCTCTGGTGAGTTGATCAACTGAAATTGGCCTTGTCAAATCAAATATTGTTGTGCACCCGTGCTGCTTTGCTTGCACGTGATGATATGCTAGAATTCAGCGATATGAACTAGTGCATCCTGAGTGAAGGCTTGTGAAGCGGTAAAGTTACTGTATTCTCTCTTGAGCCAAGTTAGCAGTGTAGTCAATGTAGCTGATATGCAAACACGTTTTCTGGAATTGTGGTTACTTCTGCGAACAAATCGTTGACACGCAAACACATTGATGAGGCTAACAGCTAGCCAATTGTCCAGTCCAAGAGTCCAACATGCTAATTTCCTTGCCGGGAGCTTGAAGTATGCCAATGGAAGCAAAGCAACCAAACCTCAAAGTCTAAAGCAGAAGCAACACAACCAACAGTATCACGGTTGCTGGGCTACTTAGTTGTTCACTGCCTCGGTTTTTTTTTTCTTTCTTTACAAATAACTTTATTAACAGCAACGTGCTGTAAGAAAGGAGAATCATTCCCATTGTACAGAAGATAGTGCAACCTGTAAGGGGCATATTGTTGCATGATCTTGATTTGTACTACTACTACATGAGATAGCTGGATGCTGAGAAATAGAACTGGTGGCTATCCTATCTTGTTAGTTTTTATTAACATTTGAGCTGTGCTGTTTGAGTTCCTTGGAATCTTGTAAATGTTGCTGTTTGAGTTGTGGATCCAGAGGTGTAATCGATGAACTACTGAGTGAACCATTTGATTTTCCAATCTGGTGGATTGGAGTGATTTGTGGTGTTCAAAAAGATTACCAGTTGCTGATTATCTCTGAGGTAGTTTGTTCCCTGAAGATGAGCATGGAAACCATCTTTGCAGCTAAGGTCGTTGCTGCTGCCTCAGCCATGAGTTCATCCAATTACCTACAGCAGAATCTAACAGCTGAAAGAAGGACCTGATTCAATAACATGCTCGATAATTGTTACTTACTCTGTTATTTGAAGCTTTGTTTGCGGGTAATATCAAATGGAGAACCCTTTTGTCTTGTTGGTATTTTGGAACAACCTTTGTTGGCATTTACCATTGGCTTTGAGCACATACATTGTCATTCTTCGGTGAGCAAAACGCCAACAACCACCCTGAAGTCTGAAACCGAGTATGAACTATGAAGAAGCCGGCGTGCATCAGCACGCCTGCACCTGCACGTAGTAAGCATATGGCAATGCCAATGCCAATGGGTGCTGCTTGGCAACGGGAGAGGCGCGTGCGTGCACATGACATGTGTGTGCCGTGCGCGGCGCCCACTGGGACTGGGATTGGGATGGGAAAGGGTAACGGTAGCAGGCAGAGCAGAGCAGCGGCACGGCCAATCACATGCGCCCCATGTGCGGTGCCAATCCTTCCTTCTTCCCCGCTCCTTCCTTCCCCTGGCCTTGCGGAGTGGCGACTGGTGGCGAGGCGATGCGCGGAGGCGGTGTGGGACTGGGATTGGGATGGGGCGGTAAGGCGCTCAAGCGAAGCGTGCGTGCCTCCCTGGCCATCGCGGCCGTCCGTCCATCCTCCCACACGTGTCGC
The DNA here is from genome assembly GCA_015847255.1 of Hyparrhenia diplandra. Lineage (NCBI taxonomy): Eukaryota > Viridiplantae > Streptophyta > Magnoliopsida > Poales > Poaceae > Hyparrhenia > Hyparrhenia diplandra. The sequence continues at coordinate 129,273 of JADLZK010009861.1, forward strand.
TCCCACGCGGCCACCGTGCCAACCATATCACTCTCCCAGTCCCAGGTCCAGCAGCAGCACGCCGCCGCACGCCTCGCACGCGCGAGCGACCCTACTGCTCCTGGTCCTCCCTTCCTCCTCCCCTTGTTCCTGTTCCCTCTTCTTCCGCATCTCCTCCACCCTCGGCGGCGCGAGATCCGGCCGGGATGCAGCAGGCCGGCCCGGCCGACGACGACGACGACGAGGAGATGGGGGTCAAAGAGGAGGAGGAAGACGAGGAGGAGGAGGACGACGGGTACTACATGGACCTCCGGAGCCCGGCCACGGCCGCGGCCGGCGTCGTGTCGACGCCCGGCGGCGGCAGGGCCGGAGGAGGGACCCCGAACCGAACCGGCGGCGCGCGCGAGGAGAAGGAGCGGACCAAGATGCGGGAGCGGCAGCGGCGCGCGATCACGGGGCGGATCCTGGCGGGCCTTCGCCAGCACGGCAACTACAGCTTGCGGGCGCGCGCCGACATCAACGAGGTGATCGCCGCGCTCGCCAGGGAGGCCGGTTGGGTCGTCCTCCCCGACGGCACCACCTTCCCCTCTTCGTCCTCCTCCGCCGCCGTGCCTGCACAGGTTGCTTTCTCTCTCTCTCTGTCTCTGTCTGCTCTCCTTTCCTTTCCTTCGAAGTCCGTCTGTCAGAGTATGTATCTCAATTGGGAAGAAAGGGAACGAACGGCCTGTCTGTCTGAAATGGCAGTGGCAGCAGCTCAACTGGGAACACAGGGGGAAGGAACGGCGAAAAAAAGAGTGAGCTCACAGCTCAGCTCAGTGTGTGAGTAGCTATATTCTGTACTTATGACGTCATTAATGGAACTCAGTGGTTTCAAAAGAATGGATAAATAAATAAACAATTTCTGCACGGGAATAGAATGGTCGATATAATTAAGTAACACAATTAATACTTTTGGTAATACCGACTATGGGAAAATCCTGGAATACGTATTGTGCGAAAATAACACAAGCAGAGAATAGTACAGTATTATTTTACGAGTATTATAATTTGCGGTACGTTTTTTCTGGACCGTCCGTCCACCGCAATTCGTTTGCACGCAAAGGACACGGAAAAGGGGTAGTAGAACAGAGGAGGACAAGCAAGCAAAAGCGGCAGAGGCCGTCACCGCTCACGGTCACGGCTTTGATTGCTTTCTCCCTCCCCGTTCCCGCCTCCCGAGGGCGCGCTCCACCACCGGCCACCGCCTCCTCCTCCTCCTCCTCTTCCCCGGGGGTCCTCCCAAATTCGGCGCCACCTGATCCGGATCAAATGCTGACGCGTGCTCCTCCTCCTTCTGTGTTCCTCCAGCCAGCCCGCCCCGTGATGGTCACCGCCACCCGCTCTCGCGCTCCCGGCCTCCGCGGCGCTCCCACTCCGCGGCATCGCGCCCGTTGCCGCGCGCCCCCCATCTCCCACCGCCCCGCGCCCGCGCCCGTTGCCGCGCGCCTCGTCTCGTCCCCGCGCGCCGCCGCCGCGGCCTCGCTACCCCCGGCTGACGACGTCCCCGACGGGAACTCCTCGCACCTCCTCGCCGTCCCCGTCCCCGTGCCCATGGACCCCGCCGCCGCCGAAGACGGCCCCATCGCCAAGCAGGTCAGGCGCCGCCTCCGTTCGCTTTACGTCCGCTTGGCTTATCTGTCTCTCACTCTCGTCGGACTTTTCTGCCGCTGCATGCAGGTGCCCGTTGTGGCGCCGCGCCCGCCGGAGCGGGACTTCGCCGGCACGCCCTACGTGCCGGTCTACGTCATGCTTCCTGTGAGTAACCCATCTCTTCCATTTCCTTCGATTGGACCTGCGCGATCGTGTTTCGATATCCCGATCAGAAGCGTGTTTGTCGCAGCTTGGGGTGGTGAATGGCAACGGCGAGGTGGTGGACGCGGACGAGTTGGTGGGCCAGCTGCGGGTGCTTAAGGCATCTGGAGTGGATGGGGTCATGGTCGACTGCTGGTGGGGGAACGTCGAGGCGCACAAGCCGCAGGAGTACAACTGGACTGGCTACAGGCGCCTCTTCCAGATGATCAGGGAACTCAAGCTCAAGTTGCAGGTAACATGGCTTAACATCTCAATGGAAACTCATGGATCTCTGGATTGTTAGTATGTTTCTTGATACAATCCTTCATCTGTTGGTTGAAAATTGCTCTACTCTAGTTCTTTTTTTTTCTCGACCGGGCCATTCACCCGTTTTTCATTAAGAGGAGGCTCTACTCTAGTTCTGGTTTCATTACCTTTTCTGATGTGGCTTAAATGCATTTCTCACCAAATTTCTTAGGTTGTCATGTCATTTCATGAATGTGGTGGTAATGTTGGAGATGATATATCCATTCCCCTCCCACATTGGGTAATAGAGATTGGAAGGAGCAACCCGGATATCTACTTTACTGACAGGGCAGGAAGACGTAATACAGAGTGCTTGTCATGGGGAATTGATAAAGAAAGGGTTCTGCAAGGCAGAACAGCAGTGGAGGTACAGTCATTTCATTTTTCAGTGTATCATTTATTTTAAAGAGAAAGGGTAAATAATTCGATCACCCACACACTCACACCCATAGGTTCACAAAATTAAGTATGCGCCTTTTTATTACAAATGCAACTGACTTGGAATGGACTAGTCACTAGGAACATTGCCTAACATCGAACTGCAGCCATTGCCCAAAGCTGAGCCTCCTCCTCAGCAAGTAGCAAGCCAGCAAAGTCACTAAACACACATTGATTCCTATGTTTCCAAAGTGTCCGAGCCCCTAGGATAATGAGGGAATTTACACCTCACTGCAATTGTCCACCAACCTTATCATTGCCTCCGTTCCACCAGTCCTCAAAACAAGCATCATTCATCATAGGTGCTGGAGTTTGCAGCCCAAAGCGACGCAGGAGTCATTTCACATTTTCACCGCATCCACACAGCTTATCATCCTATTTGCACTTGTCTCCTTGAGCAAGTACTTTTACTACTGCTCTGGACGATAACTGGAACCTGAGAAGCTGAGTGTTACTACTTGTCTAGTACTTTGATGTGTTTGTATGATGAGACTATTTTGTTATGCTACAACAATGTCTGTTCTCTACATTCGAACAATTTCAATTCATTTTTTGTTGGAAGTTGGAAGGTCAATTGTGTTTAATTGTTTCATTCCTATGTAACAAATTTAGGTATATTTTGATTTCATGAGAAGCTTCCGAGTAGAATTCGATGAGTACTTTGAGGATGGGATCATTTCAGAAATTGAGATTGGACTAGGGGCTTGTGGAGAGCTGCGATATCCATCTTATCCAGCAAAACATGGCTGGAAATACCCTGGCATTGGAGAATTTCAGGTAAATCCTCACACTTTGTTCTTTGTACTACACTTGCTTAGTTGCATTATTTTCACTGTCTCAGGACTCAATGGTATACCTATTGGTACATACAGAAAAGTTTGAGAAAGGCTGCAGAAGCACGAGGGCATACCATATGGGCAAGAGGGCCTGACAATGCTGGCCATTATAATTCTGAACCAAATCTCACTGGATTTTTTTGTGATGGAGGAGATTATGATAGCTACTATGGCCGGTTTTTCCTCGGCTGGTACTCCCAGACGTTAGTGGATCATGCAGACCGTGTACTGATGTTAGCAAGGTTGGCTTTCGAGGGTTCAAACATTGCTGTTAAGGTCAGTTGTCTTTCTTATTTATTCAAAAGCAATTTCAGTATTTTGAATTTTCATGGTTGATTTGTGGCATTTTTTTCCTTGTTTCTGGGAACTTGGTCCTATAAGTGTCAGAACAGCCTTATTCTTTATGATTTATATCCAAATCACACGAAATGATTGTATAGCACTAACCACTTCTGTGATATTAACAGGTCTCCGGGGTGCACTGGTGGTACAAAACTGCCAGTCATGCCGCTGAATTGACTGCCGGATTTTACAATCCATGTAACCGTGATGGCTATGCTCCAATTGCTGCAGTACTAAAGAAATATGATGCTGCTTTGAACTTTACATGTGTTGAATTGCGCACTATGGACCAGCATGAGGTATACCCTGAGGCTTTTGCAGATCCAGAGGGCCTAGTATGGCAGGTATGGATCCATTGTTCCGTTGCATGTTTTGCATTTCTTAGCAACAACTTCCTAGCTGATGTTTTGTATTCTTTAGTGAGCAAAAACATGTTACTATTTGTTAGGTTTTATCTGAACGAGTAGTTGGCACTTAGGGCATGTGCAATGGTCGTCCCTTTTCCATCTTTACGTTGGTAATTTTGTGAAAAACTCCTCTGCTCCACTTGGAGACGGACTCCCCGTCGCCTCGCTAGACAATGTCGCAGGCCTGTGCTCCGAGGCCCAATCGACGGGCAGAGCTCTGTTATACAACTGTGTCTTCTCTAGTCGACGCCACTGTCGAATCCCGTGTGGGGGCACTTGCTAGGCTGCAAGTTCAGGTTATCTGAATCGGAACCTGAAACTGATAGATCGATCCTATCTGAACCGCTATCTGAATGCTATTAACTGCTATCTGGATGCTATTGTGAACTGGTATCTGAACAAACCTCTGATAGTGCGACGATTTCAGAAGTCTTGGGGTTTGAATGAGAATAGTGCGATGATAGTGCTCTCACCTAATGTGCGTACAAGCGACAACCTGATCCTACCTTCGCAGAGGTACTTCTTAGAAATTCCGCTATGAAAGCTAAGCGAACAAACTCAAGCTAATCAAGCACATATGGCACCGCTATGGACATAAAGGAAATTAGACAAAATGTGTTGCACCTATATGTAATATAATTGTTATATTGATGGTTTAAAAATATTATAGTCTTGTTGCTCCTATTTATCCTTGATACATTTTCTATCAAATAGCCACATAAGCAGCCACGGAGCTAGCACCGGGCTAGTAGGGCTCTAGCCCCCTACAAGCCAATAATCAATGTTAATTATTGTAGCAAAAACAAAAAATCACCATTAAATCTTTTGGCAAATCAACATCTCCATTGTTTCAAAGCCCCCCCCCCCTAAAATTATTTCAGGCTTTGTAATTGTTTATAGTTGATCCTAGCTACATGCAAACTATTAAACAGCTTAGAGACGGACTCCGTGTCTATGGGTTGACCCGTCTTTATACTTGTCTATATGATAGATTCAAGGCACTTAGAGACGGACACCCATCTGTGGGTTGTACATGCCCTTAGTAGAAATCCATACTTTTTCTATTGAATTTTGAACGGAAGATGATGTATTAGTGTTTATAAAATTGGGTGCATCGTTTTTCAGGTGCTAAATGATGCGTGGGATGCTGGTATACAAGTGGCTAGTGAAAACGCTCTACCTTGCTATGATAGGGATGGATTCAACAAGATTTTGGAGAATGCCAAACCTCGGAATGACCCAGATGGACGGCATCTGTTTGGTTTCACATACCTAAGGCTTAGCAAAGTTCTGTTTGAGAGACCCAACTTTTTTGAATTTGAGCGCTTCGTCAAGAGAATGCATGGTAAAGATGTACTGGAGTAGTTTGATAGCTATCCACCCGTTTAGCCCCAGTTAATCCCATGTTGACCTTCTCGTGTTACATGTTTGCAGGTGAGGCGGTTCTTGATCTTCAAGTATAGATTGGTAGCATATTACATACACATATACGAGTGACTGATTGGTTCAGACCTTATGGCTTACATTTTTTTCTCTCCTTTTTCTTTGTTTTTTAGGCAGTAGTATCAGCTGATTTTTGAGCTGTTAATTATAGAACTCGCTGCTCAATTTGTAAAGCCTATTTGCATATACTGTAGTCTTCAAGAAGGAAGACCAGTGGTTTTAGTTGAGTCGCGGATAAACGGTGAATTCACATCCTTTTGTCGCCGGCGGCTCCACATGTGCCTTACATCTCAAGGCCATGGGGCGAGGCTATGCAGATTTGGGTGCGAAATCTGAAAACTGGCATTGTGCTCATCTCCATCCCCCTCGAGTGTAAATATCCAAAATTTTAAGTTCAAGTAACTGCTTATACGCATGGAACAGAACGGGAACAAGTGTCTCGATCGTACTGTCTGGCGCGTAATGATGTTCAGAAATACAGATTGTGAATTTGGATCCTTACTTTACATGTCAAGACCACCAGAAAAAGTATGCCAAAATTGACCTACGAGAACCTTGATTATTCCTTCACAAAACTTGTCTACGCAGCTAATCAGCTCATATATCCATATGAGCCGCGCATTCAAGACAAAGAATTCTCTTCTATGAATAAATGACACTGAACAAAGAATCCTCTTCTATCAATGAATAAATGACACTGAACAGCCAATAACACAAGAAATGGGGGGCTTCTGCTGGGAGAGGCAGCCGGCAGCACAGTTGCAAAAGACCAAATGAATTTACAACGGCCAAGGTGAGGCCGGGAGGCTGCACTCTTCAGAGAAGAACCGAGCTACGCAGCACGATATGGCCGTCCTCGTCTTTGTCGAACACCCGCTCGATCAGGTCGTTCCAGCTCATGCGCTGCTTGGACCCCGCCGGCGGGAAGCTCTCGCTCCTCTCTGGCTGGTGCCCGACATTGTCAAACGTACCGTACTGTGATGGTTCCCGGGCGTCTGGCACCGACAGTGTGACAGCCCGGCGCAGAGCGGCCTTGTGCTCCTCAACGTGCTCCCTCTGCAGGGTTTCGTTCCGCTCCATCCGCTGCTCCGACGGCACCACCAGCGTGTCCTCCTCAAGCATCAGCTGCACACCGACGGCGGAATCATGAAATAAGCACGGAAAAAAATCAAAGCAGGAAGCAGCTAACTTACACCCATTTGTATCTGCTTGGTGAACAAATCATCCTGTCTACCTTCATATGTTCAAGTTCAGCGAATCATTTCCAAACATGAACAATTCATATGAATCATTTCCAAACACGAACAATTCATACAAACAACAATTGCATCTAACCAATGTGTAACTGTATTTTGAATAATATTTTTCTTGTCTCCTTAGATGAGTTAGTTCTTCAAAACTTGTACTAACATTTCTAATTTCTATAATGCTAAGAAATAGAATCTAAAACCTTGCTGCCCCATTCAAAAAATTAAGTGTTCTGGCTTTTCTAAATACATACATTTTATTGTGTAGACATAATAATGTATATATAAGTATGTAGTGAAAACTATGTATTTAGAAAAACTAGAACAACTTATAAATCAAAATGGAGGGAGTCCATTCTAAATTCTAATACTCCCTCCATTCCATTTTATAAGTCGTTTGGAGACACAATCTCCTAAATGACACTTTGACCATTCATTTTCTTTATATTATATTGCTTACAAATCTAACCCTACCAAGTTTATATTGCCATAGTTAAAAACTGTTAGCCAAATCATTTGTAAAAGTTTTTTTAAAATTTGAATCTTGATGTGTGTGTGCCTTGTAAAAGGGAATAGACAGTTAAGAAAAAAAACAGTGATATGCAAGGAGGTTCACTTTACGATTACCAAATCCTTCTGTGATGCTTCACCATTAACTGTAAACCCACACCAGCGGTGGATGTGTTCATAGAGTGTAAGTATATAAGGCTATTAGCAACTCACATCCAAAGCCTTCTGGGCTTCCCTCTCAATCCAAATAATGGCATGGTCCGCTGTGGCGTTGCAGGAAAGAACTATGTGCTCAAATCTACCATCCACCGGCACAGCTGTTTTGACTACAGGTGGATATCTTCCACACCTGTGTATTTCAAGGAATTCAGTTTGTTTTCGGAAATATTGGACACATTCATTAGCAACACCCCTCTGACCAAGAAATGTAAAACAGCTGGTCAAGTTCAATATAGGTGTACACAGCAGTATCAGTATGGGTTTACAGTTAATGATGATAGTTGAACTACATATTGGCAAAATAAAGAGGTGATGGTTCTCTTAAACGATACTATCAAATATATTAAACAACTAGCATAACTTGTTCTCTATTTCTGACAATTGTGAGAACACATCCATAAAAACGCAACTAACAGATACTATACGCAACTAACAGATACTATGCATCCAGGCTGTATATCAGGGGCCACATGATGTTTTTTGCATTCTAGAATACCAGATGAGAAAAGGATACCTGCACATTCTTCTTTCCACTATGTGATAAATCCGGCCTGGTGCATAAAGCCTCCTTGGATCCTTTAGCAAAGCATCTTCGGGTATACATGTATCCCTCAAACATCTCAAACCTAGGAGGCATGGCAAGCTGTCCAAGAAGAGAAGATAGCTTAATGTCAAACTTGCTTGTGCCCAATAAGCAAACGCACAACAACTGCAACATAGCTAGCAGAAATATAAATAAACTGAAAATTCAGCAATTAAGACAAGCCACCCTCGGCTATAATAAAATCTTCGGTACACAGCTCATAGGACTGACTTGAAAAGCACTAAGCACAGCTGTGATGTTCACAATTTGATAATATCATATATCCTGAAACAGATACACAGTTTCTGTTTCTGACAAGTGGAGTAATTTGTTCATAAATAAATAGAGCAACTGGGATTATGCAAGAGGAAAGTTCGAGCCAGTAATGAAGCACATAACAATTTGCAAAACAAAACTTCTTCAGCACTAGATGACTAGACACAAAAACATGTAAATCATTTGTTCGCAATCAAGAAAAGAACAAAGATATATAATGTACCAGAGGAGGGATTTGAAAATGTCTTCAAGAGGGGTAGCTGTCCGGGGCAAGAAGTCGTCCTGCCATTGGGAGGGAAAGAAAGATGGAGAATGGTTGAAAGAAACCTACATAATTATTTAAAAAACTGAGTGAGTGAGGGTGACCTGAAGGACGATCGAGTTGATAACGTCGGCGTATCTGACGGCGAGGTTGAGCGACATGCACCTTGCCGGCGCCATGGCGTAGCAGCGCGTGCGGGTCCTGTCGACGTTGCCAAGCTTGTCGAGGTTGAGCACGACGACCATGGTGAGCATGGCTGCGATGCCGGCGCCCAGCGAATGACCCGTGAAGGTGAGCGTGTAGTCCGGGTACCTCTCGAGGAGTTCCCTGAGGAGGTCGCACTCGGCGTCGAGCACCCAGGCGGCGGCCCTGAGGAGGCCGTTGTGGACGTATCCGCCGTCGAAGCGTCGCTTGCCGAGGCGGTTGTCGAGTAGGAGCGCGTAGTCGGACTCCTTGGCGAGGTTGAGCCCGCGGAGCGCGAGGACGATGTCGGCGTGCGCGTGGTCGAGGTAGAGGAGGTAGGGCGTGACGCGGCCGCGGGTGTCGGCGTAGGTCCGGCGGCGGAGGACGCAGGCCGGGTCGATGCCGTAGCCGCCGGGCGGCGCGAAGAGGAGCGGCGCGGAGGGGGAGAGGTCGGGCTCGTAGTTGGCCATGACGAGGCGGCACATGCGCGGCACGGGCTCGAAGTCGGCGGCGGAGGCGAGGCCCCAGGTGGCGCTGTCGACCTCGCCGCTGTGGAGGCAGCGCTTCCATGCCCAGCGCGCGCAGGCGAGGCAGTAGACGCACTCGAGCAGCGGCAGGCCGCAGGCCAGCGACATGGCCGGAGCACTGGGCGGCGGCGGCGGCGGCGGCGGCAATCAGTCATCCATCGGCCACCGAGGCGGGAGCGGCGGCAGGTTCTAGCTGGGAGGGAATTGCGTCGAACAATCGGCGTGCGGCGCGGATCGAATCGGGAGCCAAAGATTCCGGTACGGATGGTTTATGACGAATGTTCAAAGGGAAGGATATGGACTACGGAGATCCAATCAACGATTCCACTCGTGATTTTTTCCCTTCCTCTTCTAGTTTTGGTTTGTGAAGACCACGGGCGCCGGTG